>CAMAPF010001068.1:600000-1010000 GCA_945859915.1 Cuscuta epithymum
ACCATGGAGTGCGTCGCGGACTGCTGGCCCTTTTGATTCTCCACCAGCTCATGGATTCATGACTGGTTTCCTAAATGCGCCTGAACAAGGAAGAAGTGCTTTCTTTCAAGGAAGTTATGCAGCTTTGCCTCCAAATGGTCCTCCTGCCTCCCCTTCATCTAATAAAGGATTAGAGAGTAGGCATGGTGGATATTCTATTGATTCACTTTATGCGAAGACTAATTTGACACAAACAATGCCTCTCCCACCACCTCCTCCGTTGCCTCCCCATATACACCAGCTGTAGAGAGGTAGATCCTATTCAGGGGGTGTTGAGTCATGATTACAGGCATGACTTAAGCTGACAACAAAACATCCTGATTGGTCTACTGTTTAATGTATTTCTTCTTCTTTCAGCATTTGTTTGTTTTTTCGTCTGGCTAATAGTGTTGTATTGGAAACTAATGAGTCTAATTAGTGTTATATGTTGCAGAGTTCTGCCATTCTCTCAATTATTTAGTCGCTTATATCCGTACCAAAAAGTTCTTCATAAAAAAATTATTGATCATGTTCTTTATACATGTCTCATATCAGCAAGGATCTAGAACCATTTTAAACTCCTGATAGATACATGTAGTCTTTGTCCTCCTTTAAAACAAGAGCTTATATCTTGATGATTGGCATCTACCAGCTCATCCCTAGGAGTATATAAGGCTGTCTTACCGGGTGTTATCACATGGTACACTTGGAAAGGCTACTGCACATTAACCTGGGGGAGGTACCAATTCAGGCCAAGCAAACCGTATGTCAAATTATGAAGCACATGATGACTTGGATTAAGAATGTCATAGATACCAAAGCTGCTATTTCTATTTCCCATGTGAGGCAACCTATATCCTTTATGCGGAAGCATTAGCTCTTGAAGGGGCTCTCTCAATGTGCAAACATCCTGATATAGTAATTGAATAGAACCCATATGAATTTATAATTGTGTAATTGGATAAAAAAAATGTGGAAGAGATAATGCATATTATAATTCTTGAGTGCTCTGAGATTGCAAAGGACCTACATCAATTTTCACACTTTTCATTACTTTAAGGATTTATCCTGTTCTACTAGGAGTGTCATTGTTCAAGTTGAAAACTGTCTTCACTGTAGTGATAACAATGAAGGTTTGCAAAGAGGTTTGCTTCTGGGGAGGTTTTGGGTTTTCATCACTTTTCATTTTTCTTTTCTATTGTGTTTTCCAAAGAGGTTTGCTTCTGGGAAGGTTTTGGCTTTAGCCCCCACCCTTCTTGTTTCTCTCCCTTTTTCTTATAAAATTAGTATGATATCCCCTTTATTTATTTTTTTATTTATTTATTCATTTCCTTTATATATAGTGATAACATTGGGCACTTTATCAATCGCGCAAAGCGCGTGTAAAAAACTAGTAATGTATACATTGGCGATCCAGGTGGCTTTTTCAAAATTTTCCCATTTTCTCTTTTCTTTTTACTTTCTTTTTTCTTCTCCCACCCATTTCTCCTTCCTTAGCTTTCACCAACCCGTTCCAGCAATTTACAGCTGTTCACAGCCTTCACCCTTCTTCCATCTTTTCCCACCTAGTGATTGTCGGCCGGCGTTCCACTGCTCAGAGCCCGAGAGAAACCAAGGTCGCCGGAGATGATCCTTCTCGTTGGACACTCATCAAAATTCGACGAGTCCCTGGCTCGGAAGTCGGGGAAGATGCTCTGTTAAAGCTTATGGGTCAGCAACACAACTCAGCGACGGTACGACTGCTGTATGGTGCTCTGCGAGACCTCCAAATCATTTCCAGATCCGCAGCTTCAATTCGGCCGAATTGAACACCCTGGTCGGGGGCGGAGAAGAGGGTAGGCGGAGGAAAGTGAGTGAGGACTGAGGATGGTGAATGGAGGCCGGGAATCTACGGACTGAGAACTATGGAAAGAAGCGAATGAGGACAGAAAGAAAAAGGTCGCAGGTGGTTGAGCGCAGGGAAAAAGAAAAGGGTTGAGCACACGAAAGAAGAAAAGAAAATGAAAATAAAGGGAAAATGCCAAATATTCGCCACACATGCAATTTTGACCGGAAGTTAGGAAGATACCGGGTAGAAGGAAGATTTGCCACATTTCAATTAGTTCAAGGGTTTGATTGAGTCACATTTTAGTTTGAGGGTTTAATTGATTTTTTTTAAAAAATAAGGGGACTTATTTGATAGTTTTTCCTAAAAATAATTATGCATTATTAAAATTAAGTGTGAAATATAGTTTCCTTGATTTATTTCTGAACTGGTTGAACCACCAAACACTATTAGTTTGTTAAACATTGCGTAATATTTACAAAAATTTTATGAATAGAAGAATTATCATTATATAAATTCAGAAAGGGAATATTTACCTTTAGCAATATTTGAAATGATGAACTTTGAATGGATGATGATCCGATAGGTTGAAATAAATAAATTTCATTAGTAGAGTGATTTTGAAACTGTTGGAGCACTCGTTGATGAGGTTGAGTAAAAATGTCAAGGTCGTCTGCATAATAAATAAGTGTTTTAGGCTTTTAGGCTTTTAGCTATGTATCACATTTGATTATTGAACACGTGTTAGATTTAAACAAATCGCCGAAGTTCATTTATACGTAGTACTACCTTCGTCCCACTAAGATTGAGACAAGAGAAGGTGACACAATTAATAGGAAAAGTGAGTTTACGTGATTGATATAAAATTGATAAAGTAAAAATAAAGTAAGTATGAGACAATCTTAGTAGGACTTCCCAAAAAGATAAAATTGGACAATCATAGCGGGACGGATGGAGTATAACATAACATAAATGAAGTACAGTAAATATTAAAGATAATTTTAACAGGGCCAGTTTCAATTCTATGCCGAGACATGAGTATAGTTTAATAGAACACACTAACGGCATGTTTGGATGCAATATTGGGAGATGTTAGTAATCAAAGTGTTACTAAATAAGTGTAAGTGTTGCCCCCTTACTTTTCAAAAAAATCAATTAAACTGTGTTAGCATATTTTGATAATGTGCCAAATTAACGGCATGTTTTGATAATAATTTATAAAGTGTCAGCATATGCCCGGAATGGAAGATAAGTATAAGTGTTAAACAACTTAAACACAATCTTACCTTGTTTGAGAGAGCAAAAAAATGAAGTGTAAGTAGTGGAATTGAAGTGTTTTCACTTAAATTGACAAAAATATCCTCACACCTTATAAATATTATCAAGTACCAATAACTACATGTAATGGTATATATGCTACTTAATATTTACTGTAAAAACATGATGCTATAAATAATAGCAAGTGTTGTCCAAATCAACCAAATTGTAGGTGTTGATCCACATTGACTTGAAAAAGAATTCTACCTCGTAAAGTGCTAAAAAATATTCTAAGTATTAAAATATTCTACGTATTAAATTTTAAGTGCTAAAACATTAAAATGAAATTTAAAACATTCTGTGTCAAATCTAGAAAAAGACGCTAACTTTGTGCAATTGGCATTTGGACAAAGATAAAACAATCATAGAGAGCTATCTATCAAAATGGTTTTCAATGTTCACTGCATTGTACAAAAAACCTAGCTACCTTCACCATATTGACCTTTCTTAATGATGAGAATCTTTAGACAATATTTTAGTTATTATATTTTGTATATAATTTATAAATTTCATACTTTCGTGAAAATATTTTGTATAATGAACATTTTGATATAATTTCCATATTCAAAACAATTTCGTATTAAAAAACATCATTGATCGAGTAATGATCCGGTAAGGAGTTCCTGACCGGAACCGCCGTCCGGACCGCGGCGTTTGGCCGCCTTCCCGGTGGCTTTTTTTTTATGAAATTTTTATGACATGTTCTCCATCAAGTCTAGTTTATCCACAAACAAATCCAGCCAAAAACTCAATCGGGAAGGTCGTCAAATGATTTTTGCAAGTTAACTGGTCCGGAAAATACATATTCTGGACCAGTTAACTTGCAAAAATTATTTGACGACCTTCCCGATTGAGTTTTTGGCTGAATTTTTGTGGATAAACTAGACTTGATAGACAACATGTGATAAAAATTTCATCAAAAAATTCCACCCAGAAGACGGCCAAATGCCGCGGTCCGGACGGTGGTTCCGGTCAGGAACTCCTGACCTGAACATTTGTGTCATTGATCAAAGTTGATTCTCATTGTCCAAAAAAAGTCAAATTGGCAAACATTTTCGAGACGGAGGGAGTATGACTTTTATACAATAAAATCAGCCAACCTTTGCACGCATAGATAGACAGAGATGGAGAAGCACAGGTGAAGAAGAGCCGCGGGTGAAAAAAGAGAATAGTCTGGCTTCTGCTGTGGAAGGAGAACAGGAGAACAGTCTTTGGAAGAGAAGGCCAGAATGTTGGGAATTTTATTTTGAAGGGCAGAGGTTGTTACACCGCAAATTGGGGTGTTAAAAAAGTGATAATGTAGGTGTTAGGAAGGTTATGATTAACACCCTCAAACACTTATTAACACTTCTTAAAAAAAAATTCTCCCCCAAACAAGTGTTAAGCTAAACACTCTTTAATACTCCCTCCGTCCCGCTATTAACTTCATGCTTTCCTTTTTGGGACGTCCCAAAATTATCTTCTCATTTCCCTAAATGAAAAGTTTTCCTACATCAAAACAGTGTCAAACAGTGCAAA
This sequence comes from Cuscuta epithymum, assembly GCA_945859915.1. Classification (NCBI taxonomy): domain Eukaryota; kingdom Viridiplantae; phylum Streptophyta; class Magnoliopsida; order Solanales; family Convolvulaceae; genus Cuscuta; species Cuscuta epithymum. Next base: position 604,679 of record CAMAPF010001068.1, read on the forward strand.
ACAGTGCCAAACAGTGTCTAAACAGTAAAGTCAAATTTAATTCCTAAAAATGTGTGAGGGTCAAAGTAAGAACTTAAAAATGGGACGGAGGGAGTACTTCCGTTACTAACATACTCTTCCAACACTCTATACAAACAGGCCCTAAGAGCAACCGCAATGCGGTTCTTTCTAGTGCTGGAGTAGTGTGCCATGTCATTAATTTAGACACTCTCCATTTAATTTTGCTTCCAATGCATCTAGTCCTACGTTCTTTCATGGTGAGGTGACAAATTTGTTTTAGACAGTGTGAAGAGTTAAGTTCAAATGTAGAAAGCCTGGAAAACTTGCTGATTGGGATAAAATTCATCGCAAATGGGCTGGAATAGAGAAATAGCACGATCAGTTCCCTTTGAAAGCACGATCAGTTCCCTTTCAATTGAGACTTTATGCATTGGAAGATTTTTTAATAACTCAAAGTCCTGTTAATCCACTTCGTATCACGTCACTTAGAAATCCTTTTAATTAATTGACATTTGGCTTATTTAACACACACTAGAAAGTTTTGCATTGGGTTGCTCTAAAGGGCTTCCATGGGTGTTCTCTTAAATCTTAATCACTCAAAGAGGGCGAGTAACAACACCTATACTCCTAGGGGTGAGCATATTGGGGTCCATACGGGAAAATCGGACCAGGCGGTTCGGTCTGGCCTTAGAGCATCTTCAATGCTATAATGTCCACGGTGCACATGTGGCATGAGTGATAGCCACATAAATATTAGCAACTAAATTATTTCTCTCCTTATTTGAATGATTTTATACAATTTTGGTAAGTTTTTCCCTGCAATGTCAACAACAATGTCAACATCTAGACGGTCTCCTTGACAGTGTGGAGAAAAACTTACCAAAACTGTATAAAATCATTCAAATAAGGAGAGAAAGAATTCATTTACTAATATTTATGTGGCTATTTTTCATGCCACGTGTGCACCGTGCACATTTTACCATTGGAGATGCTCTTATAGTTACATAGTAGTCCAATCTTCTGTCCAGAAATTTTGAAGTTTCTGATTCAGTGTAAATCCGAAATATTTGGGTGTTGACCGGTTGGACTGTAAATAAGTAATAATTGTTATTTTTGAATATATTTTCTTTCTAAAATGTATTAGAATGAAGGGGAAAAAGCTATATAGCCTAAAGAAATAGGCCACTTGAAGTTAATAGCCTCTATTTTATTTATTAAAATAGATAGCACTTTTTTTTTGTTAATATACAACCCCTAAAATTTTAACTACCGTATATACGTAACTTCCACTGCAATGTATGGAGTATTTGGTTATATGTTTTACATCATGAAATCAAAAGTGAACTAAGAGGAGTAGTTAACTCATTTTAATAGACAAAGTGGACCGATGGATTTAACGAAAGGCTATGTAGTTCATTTTTGTTAATCCATAATATTAACTTAAAAGTACATATTTAGTTATGTACATACACCTAATTTTCTCTAGAATGTAATAAATATCAATAACTAATTAGAGATAGTCATTATTGAATATTTATTCAAGAAAGGTTTACGTATAAACAAATTAATAGCCATTAAAATTGATTTTTATATAAAAAAATATTATTTTTACTAAAAATTTAAAATAAAAAAACTTATTTAAAAAACATTATTATTTTTAACTAAAAACTCAAAATCAGTCCAATACCGGCCCGGTCCATATGAACCTGGAATAATCTAGTCCTATTCGGTCAAGACCTAGATTGCAATTATTTAGGTCCGGTCTTCAGTTCGATACTTTTTTTTGAATTTTGGTTCCTTTCCAACCGGCGGTTCTGGTCCGGTGTAGGTTCAATTCTGGACTGATGCTCACCCCTACCTACCCCACCCAGTATAGCTCATATAAGTGGTCATTTTTTTACAATTGTTTAATTTCCTTCACCTTGTGCTTGATATTTTAAAAAATAAAATAAAATAAGGGCTTGTTCTGTTATACTAAAATTGTTGGAATTGTTTAATTTTACTGAAATTTATGCAATCTGTCTGAAGTGGTTGAATTGATAAAATGTGTTCCATTATCAAACAATTATGTTTAAAATATATTTTGAAAAGTAACTAAAATGGTCTTTCACAGTCAATTCAACGAATGCAGAAAGAAAATTAAAGCAATTTGAACATTACTTATTTTGATTACGGATTATTACACAATTCAGAAGTTAAAGTTAAAAATGTGTTTGATTATAAGGTTGATAAGACTGATAAGTTGAATATAGATGATATCAAACAGAGTATAGATATTAACATGATAGTTAACATGACATCAATATATATTGCATACATTAAATTTGGGGGGCGGGGGGATATGTATATTACTCATTTTGTCCCGTTAAGATTTTCTCATTTTTTTCTATTTGGGAAATCACACTAAGATTGTCTCATACCAAATTTGATAAAATTTATGTGGCTCTAGATCATTCTTACATTATTCTTACTTTATCAATTCAATATTAATCACATGAACTCACTTTTCTTAATAATCGTGACACCTCATAATGTCCTAATATTAGTGGGACGAATGTAGTAGTTTACAATAATTGTAACTCGATTTTTTTTATAATTTTACATATTGAAAAATGTTGTCATATGAAAGAGGGTAAATTTTAATTTACTTTTTTTTTTGTAAGGACATATTTTAAATGAAAAACTTAATTGAATAACAATTAAAAATAATACTCCCTCCGTCCCGTTAGAAGGTTTCCGGTTTACGATGCTTGACTGACGATAAAGCAACTTAATCTCTATTCACACTCTGGTTATTTTTAGTAAATAAAATTTACATATTCAAAAATTACATTAAAACTGCTACAAAGCCTGATAAAAAAAGATGCAAATTTGATATAAAAAAAGTTGATATATAAAACAAAATATTAAAAATGATTTAAGTTTGACCATATCAATAGTAGGCGAGAATCTTCTAATAAGACCTGCTACGCATAACAAAGTTAACATGCCACATGGCAGGCCTTAGGTGAGTTGATGTTGAAGGCCAACAGAACAACTTTCATGAAGTTGACATTCCAACTAAATACAACTTTCATGAAGCTCAATACATGTTCACGGGTTACCTACTCAACTTTTTATTGCGGAGCGCGAGCCTATAAAAACCATCAAATAAACCCTCCCTAGTCCCTCCATCCTTAATTATTACGATAGTATTTTCACATGCACTCTTCTATACATATTTACCTTCTAAAACTCCCAATTCTGGTTCATTTTGAATACTCAATGGACCATTCAGTTATCCCTTCTCTCAGGGAGAAGGCTGTCCATTCATACATTAAAAATCCTCCCCCAAATTTATAGATATTTCCATGTCTATAGGCAGTCCCATACATCAAATAACGAAATCATGGGTCTAGAACAATTAAAAAAAATTGTAGTGGCTTCGCTCGCAGAGGTATTCCGCAGATTTCGTATGAACACGGTAAGAAATTAAAGGTTTTGTATTCATTCTGGACGTTTTTCCTAAAATATTACCATTAAAAAATTTACTAACAAAAACGTCACTATAAGTTACTATGAGTAAATTTTATAGTAACAAGAATACAATGGGGTGTTTGGCAATTGGTTATTGGTTGTTAACTGTTAGGTGATTCTGTTGGTTGATTGATGACAACAGATTCTGTTGGCTGTTTTGATTAACCGGTAGTATTAGCTGTTTGTGAAGCAATGTTTAGTAAAATGACTACTTACAATCGGCTGCTAGCTTGTTAATTGACTTTTAAGGACATCAATTAAATTTTTATTTACTTTTTTTTGTGCAATAATTTTTTATGGTTGCTAATTTGAGACCTTACGAGTTACACCTTCGCTTAGAAAGAACACTAATATTCAAATGGAAGAATCATTCGTCTTTCAATTAATCAAACGAATGATCTATTCCATATTTTCTTTAATTTTATTTTCTTATTCAATATTTTTTTTTTTGCTCGATATTTTCTTATTCAATATATATATATATATACGATAGTATATACATATATATATAAATTATATAATACCTGCAAGTAATCCATGGGCTACCTTAAGAATCCTCCGGCTTCAAACATCAAAACTAAGAAGGAATCATAATTTAATCCTAGATCTATCTATCAATTGAAGAAGTATTTATTGGAAGAGCAAAATCGGATAATTTTTTAGAGGAGAAGCACTTGATAAATAAGTGAAGAAGAAGGTTTCCCTACTTTTTTCTTTCAGCAAAAGATGTCGAAGTGACATGAGTGGAGGAGGGGAGCACTACGGGTAAAATAGAGATTTACGGCAAATTCTTGAACGGCCGAAGGTTAAACGCTACTTTTATTGACATTTTGTATTTTGGCTGTTTGGGATAAAAAGTCAAATGAAAAAACCATTTAACCAAACAATAATGTTAGCCGTTTATCTGGTAAAAAAAGCCAAATGTTAGTCAAAACAGCCAAAAAATGGCTTATACGTGCCTCACCAAACACCCCCAATTATACATTAAAGTTACTAGAGGCACCTATCTATCAATTACTTTTATTTCAGTTATATATTTCGAATTATTTCATTCATTATTCTCTGCCCCTGTAGTTCAAAAAGAGTTTTTTTTTTTTTTTTAAATTTCGTGGATGTAGACTAAGTAGGAGGAATGATCCTGTCCAGCAGCCCCCGGTCCGAACGCCGTCCGAACATGGCCATTTGGGGCACTTCCCGGTGAAATTTTTTGATGAAATTTTTTGAACATGTTCCTGATCAAGTCTAGTTTGTCCATACCAAATTTCAGCTCAAAATTCGATCGGGAAGGCATTCAAATAATTTTTTGAAGTTGACTGCGTCTAAATATACATATAAAAATGCAGTCAACTTCAAAAAATGATTTGAATGCCTTCCCGATCGAATTTTGAGCTGAAATTTGGTATGGAAAAACTAGATTTGAATGCCATGTTCGGACAACGTTCGGACCAGGGACTGCTGGACAGGATCATTCCTCGACTAAATAGATCTGAGGGACTTATATTTTTATACTGAAACTTGTGTAATTGTGTATTGTTTTGTTAAGTGGGTAGGCCCGTGTGGTTGTATCGGCGGCTAAAACATCCCATGAAGAGCACAGGTAGAGAAATTCAAATACAATGCACTGAGAATGAAAGATTACATGAAGTAATTTAGTAAGTAAAAGCATTTAATTTTGGGAAAATGGAAACTAATAATCCAACCTTTTAGCGGTCTTCTTTCAATAATCCCACCTTTTGATTATTCATGAATAATCCAACCTTTGCACCTCATCTTCATTTATTGGTCCCTGGTCGGTTAATGACCTACTATTCCAAGTTATTTTCTTATCTTTGCAAAATATTATCTTTGTGAAAGATGAGATTTATAGTATAATGATTTGCAAAGATGAGAAAATAGCTTGGAATAGTCGGTCATCAACCGGTCAGGGACCAGTGAATGAAAATGAGGTGCAAAGGTTGGCTTATTCATGAATAACCAAAAGGTTGGATTATTGTAAGAAGACCGCTAAAAGGTTGGATTATTAAATGGTGAGGGAATAGTAAAATGATAATCTTATGTCACTCAAAAGATTACGTTCTGATTGTGAAACAAACCTGGCCTGTATTATTAAAATAATAAACCTGTAGGGTATTAATCAACTAAACGAACTTGATTCTTAAATTTTCAATTATTACGGGAGAAATGAAAATGGAGTTGTGGATAATGGAATAAGAGTTTCTTGGGAAACAAAATACTGCAAAAAGTATTTTGATTCTTATTAAATGTTCACTTATTTAGTAAATTATACTGTTGACGTACAACACTTAGAAGTTAGAATCAACATTGAATAAGGTATTTTCAGTTGAACAAATAATTTGCACAAACAAGACAGAATAGTCGTTCGGTGTTACACCCAACCACAAGGCCGAGCCCCTTAAAAACTTCTAAGGATGTTTTTACTTGGACTAGACGAGACCCAGATAAGATCAGACCAGACTTGAATAGACTAGATCAAACCCGATCAGACTCAAACAGACCAGACCATACTAGACTAGACCGGACTTAAACTATTCAGACCAGACTTGACTTCCGTAGTTATAAAATACGTAGAGATCATACATTTAAAAGACCAGACCAGTTCAGACCAAACCGGACTTAAACCGATCAAATCAGTTAATTACAATCCAAGTAAAAACGTCCTAAGCCTTATCACTATAAGTCAGGAGAGAGAAAACATGAATGCATGTTCCATGCATCGCTATTCCTACATAAAATGAAACCATGGCCTCCTTGCATGTATGGGCTGATCTATGTAGAAGTTGGAGAGGCTCCAGTCCAGCCCAAACCCTTGCATGTATGGGCGGATCTATGTAGCATAGGTATAAGTTTAATGTTCCTGACTTATTTAGAAGCTGTTCTCTTCACCTGATCTGAATGTTTTCGATCTAAATTATTTAAGTTCTGATCTGATCTGAATATTTCTTATCTGATCTGAATGTTCCTGATCTGATCTGAATGTTCCTGATCTGATCTGAATGTTTCTGATCTGATCTGAATGTTTTTGATCTGATCTGAATGTTTCTGATCTGATCTGATTTGAATATTTCCAAAATTATAATTATACTTATAATTACTATAATTATAAATGTAATTACACATATATAATTTAAATAGAATTATAAAAATTATAATTATAATTATAAACATAATTATAATAGGTATAATTATTATTATACGTATTACACTAGATATAAATATAGCTATAATTATAATTGTAATTATATTTATAGTTATATTTATTTCTATAATTATAATTATAATAGTTATTTCTATAATTTTAATTGTAATTACTCTGTATAATATAATAATAACGAAAACAAAACTAATAACAATAACAAAAACAACCATAATAGTAGTAAGAAAATAATAATCATGATAATAATAAATATCATAATAATCATAATAGTAATAATAATAATAATAGAAATTATAATAATAATTACATTAACAACAAGAATAATAATAATAATAATAATAATAATAATAATAATAATAATAATAATAATAATAATAATAATAATAATAATAATAATAATAATAATAATAATAATAATAATAATAATAATAATAATAATAATAATAATAATAATAATAATAATAATAATAATAATAATAATAATAATAATAATAATAATAATAATAATAATAATAATAATAATAATAATAATAATAATAATAATAATAATAATAATAATAATAATAATAATAATAATAATAATAATAATTATAAAAGGGATAAATTATGTCCGAACTTTTCTGATCTGATCTGAATGTTCCTGATCTGATCTGAATGTTCCTGATCTGATCTGAATGTTTCTGATCTGATCTGAATCTTTCTGATCTGATCTGAATGATTCTGATCTGATCTGAATCTTTTTGATCCGATATGAATAAAATAAGAATAAGCAATAGGTAATAAGATTAAGACGAATAGAACAACTTCTTAACTTGCAAACTCCCTGCTACATATTATTCTGTGTATTGCCTTTTTAATTTTGTAATTTTATTTGATTATTAATTGAATTTTTCAATAAATAATAAAATAGTGTTTAATGTTTATTCATTAGGAATTTATTATCATTACAGATAGGATTAAAGATTGGAGAATGACTTATTTTTTATTTATTGTTTGGACATGCAAGAAAGAATTAAAAATCTCATTTCACTTTTGGGAATACTTATTAGTTTTATGTATAACACTTAAAGAAGTATTTTAATTCATAAAAATAATAATAGCAATTATAATAATAATTACAATAACAACAACAATAATAATAATAATAATAATAATAATAATAATTATTATTATTATTATTATTATTATTATTATTATTATTATTATTATTATTATTATTATTATTATTATTATTATTATTATTATTATTATTATTATTATTATTATTATTATTATTATTATTATTATTATTATTATTATTATTATTATTATTATTATTATTATTATTATTATTATTATTATTATTATTATTATTATTATTATTATTATTATTATTATTATTATTATTATTATTATTATTATTATTATTATTATTATTATTATTATTATTATTATTATTCTGTGTATTGCCTTTTTAATTTTGTAATTTTATTTTATTATTATTTGAATTTTTCAATAGATAATAAAACAATGTTTATTCATTATGAATTTATTATGATTACAGATAGGATGAAAGATTGGAGAATGATTTATTTTTTATTTATTGTTTGGACATGCAAGAAAGAATTAAAAATCTCATTTCACTTTTGGGAATACTTATTAGTTTTATGTATAATATATAATTGTGTTTACGTATTAATTTTATACACTTAAAGAAGTATTTTAATTCATACCAATAAATACTAGAATCTTTAATGATCATTAATAAATTCATAAAATCGCATTAAAAGTCCGGATTCAAAAATATGTATATAATGTATCATATAATATATAAATTATCGAATCAAACCTCACAACCAGTTGGGCTGGATATTGTAATGTAAAGACAAAAGGACTCATGTACGAATGAGTATTAACTAGCGATTAAATTCCCAGACATATTCAGACCCTTAAGTGTAAACAAACTTAGGTTAATGACTAAATTTGGCACGAAGTATGTGGGGCGAAATTTGGCTCAGGTGTCCGGAATCCTGAGACAACGCCGTTGGGGACCTCGTGAGAACCGTGTCTGATAGGCTGAGCCTAAATCTGAGTTAAAGGTCGGCTCGGACACAAATTCTGAGCTACCAACTTTGGGTGGTCGGCAATGTCTTAAATTCTAGGTCCGAGCCAACATGGTTAGACTCAGATAAAAGTTGGCCATTCGGAATAAAATCATTCAAATCAGAAAATTGAAAATAATTAAATAGAAAAACAAATAGTTTCAATCATGCTTTGATCCTCAGGGTTTTGCTTATTCCATTTGAGATTATTTTTAATGATGTGAATAAATCATTTTATTTTCATATATTGTCATATTTCTCTAAAACCAACACATATAAAATATTTAATTAAGACTTAGGCGAAAAGACATGTTTGGACATGTTTACTTCACGATTTACTAAACGGTGCTTACTAAGACCCGCGTTAATAAGCGGCGCATAAAATTAGCAACGTTGTAAGATCGTGTTTACTTCCAAAGGTTTAAAACATCGTTTAGCATTAAAATGTCTAAAATAACCTTATACATATATAGACACACAAACATTCATGAACACAAGTATTATGTGTACCCCCAACCCCTTACCCCCATCCTACCTTACCCCGACTCCACCCACCCCACGCCCCCTATGCCCCCTAGGCCCTTACCACCCTACCCCTACCCCTACCACATCAGCCCCACCCCGACCCCGCCCTAACTTACCATACTCCTACCCTACCCTACCCTACCTTGACCCCACCACTACCCCGTTCTCGACCCCACCCCTACCCCTAGGGTGGTAAGGGGGGAAAGGGTAAGGGGTAGGGTGGGGTCGGGGTGGTGCCAATGTGGTAGTGGTAGGGTGTTGGGGTAGGGTGGTAAAGGGCCTAGGGGATGGGGGTTGGGGTAGGGGATGGGGGATGGGGGATGGGGTAAGGGACAGGGTGGGGTCGGGGTGGGCCCGTCTGGGGTAGGGTTGTAAGGGCCTAGGGTAGGGGGTAGGGTGGGGTCAGGGCCAATGTGGTAGGGTGGTAAGGGGCCTAATGGTGGGGGTGGGGGTCGGGTAGGTAGGGTAGAGGGTGGGTGGTGTAGGGGTTAGGGAGTAGGGTAGGGTGGGGTGGGCCGATGTGGTAAGGGGTTGGGGTAGGATGGGGGCCCTAGGGGGTAGGGTGGGGCCGATGTGGTAGGGTTTGTGTAGGTAGTAAGGGCCTAGGGTTTGGGGGTGGGGTAGGGTAGGTAGAGGGTGGATAAGTGGGTCGGGTGGGGTCTGATAGGTAAGGTAAGGGTTAGGGTTCAGGGTAAGGTAGGGTAGGGTATTGTAGGAGTAGGGTAGGATAGGATATGGTGGGGTCTTGTGGGGCCGATGTGGTGGGGGGTAGGGGGTTGGGGTAAGGTGGTAAGGGCCTAGGTTGGAGTGGGGTGGGTGGGGTTGGGGTCGGGATCAGGTGGAGCCGAGGTAGGGGTAGGGTATGGATCGAGGTGGGGCCGAGGTTGGGGTGGGGGGTGGGGTAGGGTCGTTGTAGGGAAAAGGGGTACACAGGGTGGGGGTGGGGTAATGGTCGAGTAGGGGTAAGGTACGAGGATGGATGGAGGTAGTGGGTAGGGTGGGGTCGGGGTCGGGGTAGTAGGGTAGGCGGGTAGGGGTTAACAATAAGGGTAAGGGCAAGGGGTAAATTCGGAAACTGAAAAAGCTTAAAGTGCCGCTTAATTAATACAATGGGGGGTGGTATGCTTAGTAAGCAGCACTTTAAGCACCTATTTCGGTTAGTAAGCGGCTTTTTAAGCAGCGTGCCCGTTTATTTCACCTGTCTTACTAACCTAACCGTGACTTTAGCAGCGAAGTGAACGCCTCCATAGAGTCGTACTCACAACATATATCACGTATAAAGAAAATCATGAGGTGTATTAAAAAGTTCATGAATTAAGAAAGTTAGCAGGGGTGCTAAAGTTGATTTCATGAAATCTTACAAGATCAATTCTTTATTTTTAATTTTTTTTGAATTACTTAAGGGCATCGACGCATCGTAGAAAAAAAGTTTCTCACGGGGAAATAAGTTATTCCACATAGTACAGTGAATCAATAGAGTATACAATGCAAAATGTTCAACAAAAATGTATTGATTGGAATCACATTCTTTTAAGTCGGCATCGTACGTGAGTTCAACAAAGATCATATAACAATAGTTGTGGACTCACATAAAACTTACATGCATGTATAATTATAATTATAGAGGTACAATTTATTAGGGATTCAACCAATTAAGAAGTGTTATCGTTGCAACTAGCTATATAAATTGATGGAGGTGATCGAAGTATTCATTACAAAAAAACACATCTAGCTACTCTGTTGATCGACAACCATGCCTCTAGCTACTCTTTTTTTTGCGACTAGGGTACTTTTTGTTTTCGTCAAGTTCTTAACATCTTTCCCTCTTACCTACTTCTTTAATTTCGAAAAAACGGGATGCACCAATGAACCGTTGAGCCTGACCTTTATATTACAAAACTATCAGCACTATCTCCCTACCAATGATGAAAATACACAACCTTTTAACTTCAGAAAAGTGGACTTGAAGAAGGGAAGACCCATTCGAGAAAGGAGTCTCTTCTCCAATTTCTTGAACCTCTACTAGAGCCGACATTTGATAACAAAAGAACGTATGAGAAAATAGTACACACCTCCATTCTATTGTGCATTCTATGAACGATGTCATGTAGGTTGCCATGTTTACATTGAAAGCTACACACCTTTGCATCCTCACCACTTCGAGTGTAAAGTTGGCACAAACCTCACATCTCACAGTCGGCAAAATAACAAAGCTCAAGCAGACCTCAATGATGGTCTGTCATGGGCACTAACAGGCAACTATCCTAAGGTTAGCATTATCCTGCATGTTAGTTGCCTGTTAGCATTATCCTTTTAACCATAGGATAGTTGCCTGTTAGTGCCCATGACAGACCATCATTGAGGTCTGCTTGAGCTTTGTTATTTTGCCGACTGTGAGATGTGAGGTTTGTGCCAACTTTACACTCGAAGTGGTGAGGATGCGAAGTTGTGTAGCTTTCAATGTGAACATGACAACCTACATGACATCGTTCATAGAATGCACAATAGAATGGAGGTGTGTACTATTTTCTCATACGTTCTTTTGTTATCAAATGTCGGCTCTAGTTGAGGTTCAAGAAATTGGAGAAGAGACTCCTTTCTCGAAAGGGTCTTCCCTTCTACAAGTCCACTTTTCTGAAGTTAAAAGGCTGTGTATATTCATCATTGGTAGGGAGATAGTGCTGATAGTTTTGTTATATCAAAGTCAGGCTCAACGGTTCATTGGTGCATCCCGTTTTTTTGATATTAAAGAAGTAGGTAAGAGGGAAAGATGTTAAGAACTTGACAAAAACAAAAGTACCCGAGTCGCAAAAAAGAGCAGCTAGAGACATGGTTGTCGATCAATAGAATAGCTAGATGTGTTTTTTGTAATGAATACTTCGTTCACCTCCATAAATTTATAGCTATTGGCGACGGTAACACTTCTTATCCCTAATAAATTGTACATCTGTAGTAATAATTATACATACATGTTAGTTTCGTGTGTGTCCACAACTATTGTCGTATGATCTTTGTAAAACTCGTCCACGATACCGGCTTTAATAGAATACGATTCCAATCGAAATTGCTTTGTTGAGCTTTTTGCACCGTACACTTCACTGACTCATCCTAGTATGCAGAGTAAGTGATATTTTCGTGAGAAACTTCTCGTCTATGATGCACTTAGGGGATTAAGAAAACTAAAAGTAAAGAATTTTTTAACATGTAAGATTTCATGAAATCGAATTTAACACCGCAACTAACTTCTCCATCTTTTTCATGAATTTTTTTTATGCACGTCATGATTTGTTTATATGTGGTATATGTTGTCTCTATGACTCTCTATGTGTCCTTTTAGCCCAAATCTTTAATACCTCATATCTATTTATTTTAGAAAAATTAAATATATCAATATATATATGAATACAAAATGATTATACACACCATTAAACGCTACTTTAAAATTCGGGACAAGCAAAATCCGAAGGGTCAAAACGTGATTGTAATTATTTGTTTTTCTATATTCCTTACAATTTTACAATTTGATGGATTTCGGCTCCAAATGATTCCCATTTATCCGAGTATATAATCATATTGACTCAGATTTCGAATTCGAGACATTGCCGGCCTTCCAAACTCTATGGCTTGGAATTGCGCATCTGAGCCAACATCTGAGCCAGATTCAAGCTCGACATATTGGTCACGGTTCTACACGAGCTGAGGTCCTCAATGAAGTTGTCTAAGGACAACATCCATGTCAAATTCAGTTGTTAGCCAGAGTTTCTGTTTGCATTTCAAGACAGATTCTGGTTGGGAATTGAATCGGTATTTAATACTCCTTTTTTTTTTAACACAGTAGGCAAACCACCAATCGGTGGGGCAAATGACGGGAATAATTTATCAAATTTTATTGATAAAGATGAAAATTCAAAAAGAGAGTGGGACTATACCATGGGCTATTGGTGTTTGTGGATTCCTATGGGACTGGAAGTATTCTGGTCAAGGAGATATTGAAGATTGTGAAGGAGAGCTTTGATTTCAGGCCGGGGATGATTGCCATCAACTTCGACCTCAAGAGGAGTGATAACAACTAGTTCTTGAAGAAGCTAAGGCTGCATCTAGTCATTTTGGTAGGAATGATGTGGAGTTCACACACACTTTAAGGCCTTTATCCCAATTCCGTGTGTTTGTTTTAATAATTTTAGTTCTGTGTATTTTTTTTTATCTTTTCTGGGGTGAAAGGGGAAGTCAGTTTGTTGTTGGTTTTTCGTGCAATAATTATGCAGCTATACTACTGTTGTTAGGTAAAAAAAAAAGGGACCATCACTATTTAATGTTCTTTCCTATATAGGCCCCTTTAGAGGACTATATATCTATGTACTATTAATAAAATAATCTAAAGTGTTTCTTTATAAATAGTAATTGTAGAACCAATGTTTGGTCAAGTGATAATTTATTTACATTTCCTTTATTTACAATTTCATCGTCTTCGGTTTGATTTGAGTCTCATGAGTCACTATATTGATATTTTGATGATGTTAGAATGTAAATTGTAGAGAAATATATAAGGACCAACATGCTTAAATTTCGGTATCAACAGCTGCTGGCCGGTCAGTCGTGTGTAAGTTCAAAAGGGTTTCATTTGACTTTTTTATGTGTACCTTTTCTTTTTACTAGTATAACACCCGTGCGATGCACGGTTGGTGAAATATCTATAATTAATTTAGATAAATTCGAAATAAAAAACAAACTTTTAATTTTAATTGAATTGTTTAGAACTATACTATGTACAATAATAAAAAGTTACGTAAAATGAAATATATTCAATATGATTTACCAATAATTACCTAGTTGTACCCAATTTTTATATAGCCTCACAAAATAGTAAGTAACGTGCATTATAATTTGAAAACACCTTACATTCCATGTTAAATGTTGTGAAACACTTCTCTATACACAACACTCTCAGTTTCAATGTTGATCCCGTGTCATCGTTTAAAATGTGATTTTTTATTGCTTGGCAATTGAGTACCCTTGGCATAATCACGTAAAGTTGACCAACTCACGACAACGACAATCTTTGACTTATATTTATAGTCATGGGAGAGGAAGTGGTCTAGTGAAAAGTTTATGATTTTTTGAATGCTAATATAGGCGATTTTCTTCTTACAAAAATAGGGTGGTTATATATTTATACGAATTGCGTTTTTATACGAATTGCACGTATAAGCAGACAAAATAGGGGGTGTACAAAAATGTGAAAGTGTGTTATATGTCATACTTAAATTATACTCCGTACTTGAATATAAATAAATTTATGAGAAATGCTCAACAGGTCCTACAATGTCAAACACGTCGCTTGGTTCCATATACAATTAAGTAACGATATCAGTTAAGCATATTTACTTTCAGAACACATTCAATCTACTACCGACTTTCTCAATAAATTTAGTCGATTTTAGTAAATAGATTCTCACCCGTGCGATGCACGGATGAAAATTTAGCAATGTGTGATTAAGAACTCTATTACAAAAATGCATAATAATTGAACTTAGAATAAAGAGGTAAGTAGTATAATAAGTTTTCATAGTTAAAGAGAGTTTAAAACATCATTGAAGAAGAAAAATGTAAAATATAACATTTGAAAGTATAAAGGGGTAAGTAATAGAGTAAGTTTCATGGTGAATCTACAACTTGTTAAAAAAATTCCTTCTGAACAACATTAGTAGTATGATATACTTATTGATCATTAGTAGGTATAAAAACTCATGATTTGAAGCAACGGATACACGTATCTTATTCAAGAATTCCAATGTACGCAAATCAACTAAAAAACACGTTTTCTGCAGAACAAAAGCAAAAAACCACAAATTTATTTATTTTATTTTTAATTTAAACCAAAAAAACCCAAACATTGGAGCTCTACAATTATACATTCGTATTTATAAGTAATACCGTAATTATTATAAATTAATTACTCCTTCCGTCCCCTTTTAAATGTCCCGTTTTACCATATTGGGATGTCCCTATTTAATTGCCCCATACCTTATTTGGTAAAGTTTGTGTGACTCAAAATCATTCTTACTTTATTCTTACTTTATCAATTAATATCAACCACACAAACACACTTTTCTTAAAACCCGTGCCACCATCTCCCGTCCCATTTAAAAGGGGACGGAGGGAGTAATTAACAATTATAAACATTTATTAATCAAAGAAACCGATAATTAGTTTTTTTAAACAATTTCGAATTTTATTAAAATTAAAATATTAACACACTAAGAATTAGCCCCAATAAATTGTTTAAAGCTTCAATTGGACCAAATCCCATTCATATATCAATTGGACCCTAGTAAACCAACACAACCCAAAAACCCTTCAACCCAAACATTAAACACCTAAACCTACCTTTTATCCATGCCTTACTTCCATACATCACCATTTGGAGACTCATTAGACCGATGGTCTCAAAAAAAAATTCACCTACTCCGGCTTTTGCCATTATACCCTTTCCGTCTGTCTAAGAAGCAAGGCCGGCCCTTGGGGGGAGTGAGCAGTCCGACCGCACCGGGCCCGAAAAAATGAAGGGCCCAAAAAAAAAATTAGTACTCCTATTAGTATTATTAGTAGTCTAGTGCTCCGCATTTTTATTGGACCAATTAATTAGCCCGGCAAAATTAAAAGTTTTAATTTAACACAAATTATCAGTATTTTTTACTATTTTCATTTTTATTTATGTTTTACTCCGTATTTTTATTTGCGTAAGAAAGGAAGGCCCGAATTTTATTCTTGCACAGGGCCTCCGTTTTCTCAGGACCGGCCCTGCTAAGAAGCTCGGTTGGCTGTTAAGATGTGTATAAACCATCTATTTACTCCGTCTTTGAATTCCAAATCTTGCCCGACCAAATAGAAATCAAGAGCGGCTGCGTTCCAGTCGTTGTTTGGTATATTATCCTTCCTAAATTTCATAGTCAAATTTTTGTTGAAGTAAATGTTTTACTGAACTGTACATGTGTGTTTTAGAACGATATTCATGCACACATTTGATAGTGCGTTCTTTTAATTTGTATGAGCAAATACTATTTTTTTGAAATGCATGACATATACTAATAGATGAGTTTTTTGGAAATACGATTTTGAAACAGTTTATCTAGATCTGTAAATCTGTTCATTTTGTGCCGTTTGAGGATAAAAAAATCGTATTGGATACACCATTTGGTGGCCAAATCCGTCAAAATATCATATCTGTGTTTGGTGGCCGATGAACATGTGTTTTTGTATTAAATTTGGTGTTGGTAAAGTAAATTGTTTGAATGAAGTGACAAATACGTACAAAAATCTCTAAATATTGAGATTTGAGGTGTAAATTGTCATACATGGAATTGGCTATTTACATAAGTACGGTGTTGACATGTTTGGGCTGAAGCCTGTTATGTACTTATGTGCCTGTTCATAGGCCCTTTGATATGTCTGTTATAGTGAAACTGATTTCATTTGTAGCCTAATTTTATTACTTGGGTAATTTGTTTGTAACTGATCAAAATGTATAACATATCCAGAGTATTATTTGGTATGCCATGTATATTTTTAAGTATTTATATAATTATATAATTTTATTAGAAACTACATATTTATATAATCTTGCGATTGAACATAAAACATACTCCGTATAACACTAATACAATCTCTATACATCTAAAGCAGGACTTCAGAATGGCCACATTCGTAAAATCTTTTCAAATTCAGTACATAAGATTGTTGAACTATATATGCATATGTTAGTGAATTTAGATAAACATATTACTGGATAAGAACATTGAAACATTAAAGTGCATGTAACATGTAAGTATCTATTATTAAGTTACTTGTATATGATTCGAATGTGAAATAAGCCTCTGAGCCTCCTTACCGATGATTCTGCCCCCAATCCAAGACTATCAAATTCCTTGTCAACCACCCATGTGTCTTCTAGGTTTTTAACATTTGTAAAATAGCACTTTCTATGGTTATTAGTTGTACTAACTGAACTGAAAAACAGTTTGATGCTCATTTTCTTACTTATAAGTAATTTTCATTATTAAGGGTACAGTCTTGATTAATCCAAATACAACTCATTTTCCCAATAACAGTTTTAAATCTTTATGCTGACTAGTTTTTCTTGACCTTCCACCCTCATCAACATTACCGGTTGATGCATATATATGTCCACCATGTCAATTTTAGTGATTTGTCAGCCTCAGGCAGGTAATGAACACAATAATGAAGAATTGAAGACATGGAATGTCTGCATCATTTAAGAGTATCACAGGGACAT
The DNA here is from genome assembly GCA_945859915.1 of Cuscuta epithymum. Lineage (NCBI taxonomy): Eukaryota > Viridiplantae > Streptophyta > Magnoliopsida > Solanales > Convolvulaceae > Cuscuta > Cuscuta epithymum. The sequence continues at coordinate 622,269 of CAMAPF010001068.1, forward strand.
GCTATACCTCTTTTTTATGATTCAAACCTTCAGAATGTGAAGGAACTTCAATGGCCGTATCAACCCTCGTTCAATGCAACCCAAATATGGATATTTATAGCACATAAGAGAGTGTCTATTGAAGCAAACATTTTATACCTTGTGGTTATTATCCAACGGTTAATATGTACGAAATCTTTTTTATTTGATTTTGTTGTACAAACATTTATTGTCATTTATTGTTGTGTGCTGGCTGAGCAAGCAAAAAGGATATAGATTTGAAATTTTCAATAAACCCATGTGAAAATTGTACATGCAGTACAATGCATTAAATCTTTTTGTGGCTCTTTTTAAAAAAATCGCAGCAGGCGGATTCTTTATTCTGACAGAGAGATTTTGAAGTACATTGTAGGCCCATTTTTTAATATTAAAAGGCTCAGTGTGTGAAGATTTTTACAGCACAATAAATCTCTTCCTTGAGCCACCAAAACTGAGCGTTGGGTAGTGTGCTGAAGCCATTAATTAAAATTCGTTTTGGACCACAGATCTATCACAATTGGCTGAACCCAAATAAGATCCGACCTGACCCGTTTTTTGGACTACACTTTGGGCGGGAACACTGTTCCTTTTTCATCCTCCTTTTGTATAATAGAAGATTTCATTGAAGTTATTTACTTTTTAAAAGTACACCACATACTCCTTACCAAGTGTTCAGTAAATTTAGTTCAATCGGTAATTTGGAAATGTAATGTTCAAATAAGAATGTTGATGGATTATATGGACTCCGACCCCCTGGTATGCCGACTACTGGGCCTGGACAGCGGTCTACACACGTTTAGCGGATATCATTAATATTATTGTACATTATTATTATTATTATTCAGATGTTCTAGATTAGCTTTTTATACTATCAGTCCATTTATGTAACTGGGTCTGTCAGGCCCGTATTAGAGGCTCAGACCCGGATTTTCCCTATATATACTCCTTATAGGAGGCTTGTAACTCATATAACCAATACTCATTCTATACACATTTCCTTCTTCTTCTTCATTTCTTCTTCACTCTTGTTCAATTTCTCCTGTTTATACAATATGGGTATCAATTATCCAACAATGGTGCTCTCGTTGAGAGGTTGAACACAATCAAGTGAGAAAACCTCCCCAAAAATACCAAAAATTTCATACCAATCTTGAAAAAAAATCCAGCCAAAACTGTTCTTCAAATTCTACAGAAAAAAAAAAGAAATTTGGAATTTTCACATCCACAGCTTTCCTGCGATCCAAACTCTGGACAGAATTGGTCAACAAGAGCGGCCACGGTAAGGAAAAATCTGGCCGGAACTGGATGGGCGGAAGAAGCAAGCTACCCTGAAGACTGATGTAGACCGGAAACCAATGGCGTATTGCGATGATCTAACAGCCAATCTGATGGTCCCGGATAGAGGTAAAAGTCTAGAGGGGGGGGTGAATAGACTTTTATATCTTTTTCGTCTTTAAGAATATTTCCCTTCTAGATGAGTTGATCTATAATCTTTTGGGAGATTAATAGATGCACAGCGGAAGTCTTTAACCTCTAGAAACTCAGTTTAAGACAACTTTCTAGTCTGGGTGAAGTTTAGACTAATTATGGAAGGGCAGTAGGCTTGGCAGTTGGATGATGGGTAGGCGACTGCTGAGGCAACTGCTGAGTTGGCAGTTAGCTGAAATGCAGGAGACTGCTGAGGCAACTGCTGAAAAATATTGAGTGTTTGAAGGAGGTGATGATGAAATGTTGCTAAGAATAGTGAGGGCTTTTGAAAATGTGCTTTAGTATATGTAATCAGAAGTTTAGCTGGAGCAGTGGTCTTAGCAGTTGATTGGTGATGAGGGCACTGCTGAGGTGCCTGCTTGGTTTAGAAGATGAATTTCACAAAGCAGTTTGGTCAGCTTCCTCTTTCGTAATGTTATGAAGGTCCAGTGATATTGGGATGCTTAAGAAAAACAAGTGTTTGTGAGCAGAGGGCTCAGCAGTTGGATGGACACTAGGGGACTGCTGAGGCACCTGCTATACTTGAGAATGAATTTCTGTAAAATGACCTGATAGGCTTTTTAGTGTTATTTGTACACGTTTCTAAAAAAAAATTCTCAAAGAAAGTAAGTAATTAAGCAGTAGGATAAGCAGTTAAGTCTGTTAAGGCAACTGCTTAGGATGCTGCTGGCAAACTCCAATCTTTTTGTGAGAAGTGTTGGTTGTGTGCTTTGTTGACTAAAATAAAATCAACACACGATGTATCCTGGTTCAGAGGTGGTGTAATCCTCCTACGTCCAGTCCCACCCTCTTTCAGATGGATTTCACTAAAGTATTAAGCCCAATACACTTAGTGTCAATCCAGCCTTTACAACACTTAGGCCTAGATTGAAGGTTTTTCACAATGAGTATAGCACCACTCAAGGTTACTCAGTCCTTAGACTTTTCTCTATTGAACCAGTGGGGTTCAAAAGGTACTCTTTTCTATCTAACTGCACTTTAGGATCTGAACAACCGTTCTCCTAAGTGTTTACAACAACTTGTGATTACAAGAAAGTTCTAACCTCCAACTATGAACTAAGCTCTTCAAATATGGCAGTTGTTAATCTAATCTTAGAGCTTAGTGAAGCATGAGTCTAAGCAGAGAGCAAAGTTGAATTGGCACTTTCTCTTTTGCTTGATAGCTCGTGAATACTTAGAGTGATTACTCTACTTAGAAGACTCAAAAACTTGGTTTTAGAACTCATGCCTATGCCTTCTTTTATAGGCTTCTCCAGTAGGTTGATCTCCTCCGTTGGTTGAGAGGATTCAATCCTATTCGCAGAATGAGGTGTACTCTTGTTCTCTTGTGCTGGAGCTGATAATGGAAATTTCCTTTGTCTTCACTGATTAGTAGCTAGAAGATCAAGTCAAGGATCAATCTTCACGATTTGGTGTGTGCGACCCATCTTCTTTGGTCTTCGTACTGTTGAGCATTTAATGCTCTTCTTGTCTTTGTCTTCAATCATACACATGCAGTGTATGTGTGTGTGTTTGTGCCGTGTTCTATTATATTATGTACCAAATGAATTTGTACTGGTAGGATCAAAGTCTCTTTCAAAGGTAAACAAATTTTACCTTATTGTAATTTTTAGTTTCCAGTAAAATTTATTTGGTACAAAATTTATTGTCATTTCTTGATCAGCTGATTATGTGACTTGATAATTTTATGTACTAAATAAATTTATACTGGTGGGATCTGAATATCCTTTTAAGGTAAAAATTTACCTTATTGCATTTTAATTTTCCAGTAAAAATTTATTTAGTACAAAAATTGTACATTTTAATTAGTCACAGTTTGAGAACCTGATCAATTCTTAATTTAGTAAGAACACAGGGCATAATGACTTTTAGTATAGTGGCATCATCAAAATCTTATCAAAATTGGGTACTAACAATTTCCCCCTTTTTGATGATGCCAAAACTATACTAAGCAGGGAAGAATTTTTCTTTATTAAAATTAGAATAGTTACAAGTGTTTTGCTATTACAGTAGTTTATAGTCATTTTCGGACTTATGATTAAGTTTTACTGAGGTGGCCTGTCTTCTTCTTTCTTCTTGGCTTCTTCTTTGGCTTTAGCCTCTTCTGCTTTCCTCTTTCTGATTTCAGCTTCTTCTTGTAGCATTTTGTTCTTCCTTCTTGTCTCAGCTGCCTTCTTTGCTGCTAATTGTCTTTTGGAGGGGGGTCCTGCTGAGGTACCTTCCCCCTTTTTGGCATCATCAACATCTTGAAATAGGGCTTCAATTTCTTCATCTAATATTGGATCTTCATGTCTTCTTGTAGGCTGGATACCATAGACCTTGATAGACATGGCATTGAGAGTGTTGTTGATGTCCATGAGGTCGGTTTTCACGTCTATTCGAACTTCTTCTTCTACTTTCTGCAGAATCCTTTTTGTTGTTTCCACTTCTTGACTCAGTTGTTGGATATCAGCCCCCTGCTTCCAGAATGTTTCTTGAGTGGACTTATGAAGCTTTTTGAAGTTCTCTGCTATGTCATTTGTGAGTTGCTCAAATGATTGAGCATGAGCTTCCTGTCCTTTGAGAAGGTTGTAGGAGAATTTGTACATCGCTGGGAATTCCTCATTCCGAAACTTGTTGAGATATGCCTCATGCTCTTGTATCTTTTGAAGTGCCTGCTCAATATTAGGCGGAAGACAAGGAATGGAAGATACCTTAGCAGAGGTCTCTGCTGCAGCATGAAAGGCATCTTCTCTTGCTTGTGCTTGTTGAAGTGTCAGAATCTGATTTTCTAGCTCCTCATCTTTAGCTCGAAGTTCTGCGAGGGCTTTGTGGATTGCCTCTAGCTGAGCAGGTTGATTTGCAAGCTGAATCTGAAGTTGAGCCTTTTGCTCAGAGTTGAACACTTGTTGTATCATTAGGTTGCTTCTGATGTGCCTGTGAACCTCTGTGAATCTTAAGTCAAGGAGATCATCAAAATGCTTCTTCATTTTGATCAACCGCTTGTGTAGTCTCACCTCAGCATTACTGATGAATTTGATGGTTGCCCTTCTTTCGTTGATGAAGACCTCTGCCAGTGTGGGGGTGTCCTCTTCTCCATCATGGAGAATTTGATCTTTGAGATGATTCGATGTTGGAGGTTCCTGCTCTGGGATATCCTCTTGATAGGAGTTCATGTTGAGGTTCATTGGTTGAGGCTCTTGAGTAGCAGTCATCTGTTCCTGGGGAGCTTTAGAAGATTCTCCTCCTCCATGAGTTTCCAATCTTGATTTCTCCAAGATTGTTCTGAATTCTTTGTCACTAGAAGAGGAGGAGGAAATAATTTGTTTACCTCTTTGTTTGCTGGGAGGTCCTTTGTGGGCATCACCATCATCATCATCATCATCCAGATCATCTGAGTCATCATCTTGAATGGATGTTTTGCCTAGCATTTGTCTCCTTTTGGTGGTGTAGACTAGGTTGATGTGGTGAAGTTTTGTTGCAGTTGCAATGTCTTCAGTGCCTAGCCATCCCAGAGCAAAGTCTTCTTCCTCAATGAAGTTTGATAGGGTTTCAGCTTGCATAAGAATGCGAGAATGCTTCCAATGTCTCCAAGCTTTAACCCTTGCCAAATCTATATTCAGCTGTTCGAGGGGAGTTAGGTTGGGGGAGTCAATGGGTAGTGAGTGAGGTACCTGTTTGTCTAGAGGACCCATCTGCTCATTTTGTTGAGTTGCCTGCTCATCTGTTGGAGCCATCTGCTCATATACGAAGACCGTTTGTTCTTCTATAGGATTTGGTTGATCTACCAGATGCTGTATTCTTGGACTGAGAGTGGAGAGGGGTATGGCAGAGCTGTTGCTTGCATTAGATGAGTTGGAAGAGGGCTCAGCTTCTTCTTGAATGATGGTGAGAGGGGAGGCTGCTGCTGCTTCTTCATGATTGATTGGTATAGAGGAGGCTGCTTCTTCAAGTTCTTCCTGTAGATTTCTTGTTGTTCTTCTAGATTTCTTTGCTTTGTCCTCTTGACATCCGGATCTGATCCTTTTTGCGGTTTTGGTGTCAATTTTGAAAGAGATCATGAGTGGATCGTTGGAAAGAAAGGAGTCATCTTCTTTTGGAATAGTTGGAGTTCCTTGCATTGATTTGAGGAAGAGAAATTTTCTCCAGTCTGTTGCTACTTTAACTGAGCAGTTTACTCCTTTCTTCCTTAGTAGTTCTCCAATTAGAAATCCATATCCCAGATGAGGGATTGCTGTAGCATTCTTTCTGTTATGAAAGTCGTTGACATAAGAGATCATCTGGTTGAATACATATCTGGACTAGTTTTGAGGAGACCCTGACATTATGGCTGCTAATGGAGTAGCTCTCTTCTTGTTGAGTTCATCAAGTGCTGTGTTTTTGGAGTCAATGCACTTGTAGAGTATGGTGAGCAGAAGAGCATACTCATGAACCATTTTGTTGGTTTTGAGCTTGAGAGTTTGAGTACTCTGCGCAGATGGTATCAATGCTGTTTCCTTGAAAGTTTGCTCATCAAGCTCATATTCTTGAACCAATGAGAACTCATCTCCAGGAAGTGAGAGCAAGTCTTTGACATCTTCTTCTTTGATTTCCACAGGCTTGCCTTCGATGCTTGATTTGAGTGTGTCTTTGGAGGAGTTAAGAAAGAACTCTGCTACTATTCTGGGATAGTAGTTTGGATAGATGTAGGTTGCCATTTTGAGAAGGCCAGTGCTCTCTAGTTTCCTTAGAAGATCTTTCATTAGATTGGAATGATTTGCCCTTTTTAGGATGATTGCAGTGTCAAGAATTGATCCGGTGAAGATCTTTTTGGACTCCAAGATGATATCAATGGATGCCATTTGGTGAGAAGAAGGGAATTTGGAGTTTTGATAGCTTTTAAGAAGAGAGCTTTTGAGAGCTTGTAGAAGTGAAGAAGAGTTGCACGTATGAGGTATTTAGTTTGGTGACTTGAGAGTGTATAGAGCAATAGTGAGAGTTTTGAGAGTTTAGAGAGCGAGAGAGTGAAACTGGTGTACGGAGGAAGTATTTATTCTCTATCGGAAACTAGCCGTTGAGTTATAGCCGTTGGAGAAGGCGGCTCATTAACTCATGGCCTTAATTGCATTTACACTCGGAGAAGCAGGCTGCTGCTTTGAGTGTACTTCGTGAGGATAGCAGTACACTGCTTTGAAAAATGCCTTCAAGGTTTTTGAAGTGTTGATATGTAATCTTTAATATGGTGAATACCTCAGTTTAGAGGTACCAAGTGTGAGCCTGCTGCTGTACTTTCTAGCCTCCTGCTGCAGTTGTATTCTTTAGCAGAGTACTCTGCTGAGACCTCTGCGGAGACTTCTGCTCAGCCATCCTCTTAGTTATTCTTTTGTTTGGACCTTATTGCTTCATTCCCTCTGTGTGAGAGTGTATTTCCTTGAGCTAGCAGCTGAAGGAACTGCAGGCTGCTGTTTCAAATTCCCCCTTAGCAGGTGGCTAAGATTTTCTCTTAGTTTAAGAGTCAGGTTCCCCCTAAATGGGTGAGGGTTCAATCCTTTGTTTGATCAAGATCATCTAACATCCCTAGTTCTTGCCTTAATGCATTGAACCTTGCCTCATTCAATGGTTTGGTGAATATGTCAGCCAACTGCTTCTCTGTGGGAATGTATTCGAGTTTAATGGTCTTCTTCTCAACATGTTCTCTGATGAAGTGATGCTTGATCTCAATATGCTTGGTTCTAGAGTGGAATACTGGATTATGAGTGATTGCAATAGCACTTGTGTTGTCACAAAGTATGCTGATCTCCTTTGTTTCTTCCCCATAGTCCTTCAATTGTTGTTTTATCCAGAGTATTTGAGCACAGCAGCTGCCTGCTGCTATGTATTCTGCTTCAGCTGTGCTTGTAGCAATTGAGTTTTGCTTCTTGCTAAACCATGAGACTAGTCTTCCTCCAAGCAATTGACAAGTTCCAGAAGTACTCTTCCTATCAATTTTGCATCCAGCAAAGTCTGAGTCTGAGTAGCCACATAGATCAAACCCTCCATTTATTGGATACCATAATCCAGAGTTAGGATTGCCTTTGAGGTATCTTAGTATCTTCTTTGCTGCTAGAAGATGGCTTTCTTTTGGCTTGGATTGAAATCTTGCACATACCCCAACTGAGTAGGATATGTCTGGCCTACTAGTTGTAAGGTATAACAAGGATCCAATCAATCCTCTGTAAAGTGTAGGGTCAATATCTTTACCTTCTTCATCAGGAGTTAGACCTTGTGAAGTGTTCATAGGGATCTTCACAGTGGACTTGTTCTCAACCTTGAATTTCTTCATGAGATCTCTAGTGTATTTGGCTTGATTGATGAAGATACCCTGAGGAGTCTGCTTTACTTGTAGTCCCAAGAAATAGTTCAGCTCTCCCATCATGCTCATTTCAAATTTGCTCTGCATGAGAGTTGAAAACTTCTTGCATAGTGCTTGGTTTGAGCTTCCAAATATTATGTCATCAACATAAATTTGGACAAGCAGTATGTGTGGACCTTCTTCAATTTTGAAGAGTGTCTTGTCTATTTTGCCTTTAGTGAATCCATTGTTTACTAAATATTGAGAGAGAGTATCATACCATGCTCTTGGAGCTTGTTTGAGTCCATAGAGAGCTTTCTTTAGTTTATAGACTTGATCTTTCTCTCTGTTGATTTCAAACCCAGGAGGCTGCTCCACATAGACTTCTTCTTCTAGTAGGCCATTTAGGAAGGCACTCTTTACGTCCATTTGGTAGACAGTGAATTTTTTGTGAGCAGCATAAGCGAGGAATATTCTTATTGCTTCAAGTCTGGCAACAGGAGCAAAAGTTTCATCAAAATCTATTCCTTCTTCCTGGCAGTAACCTTTGGCTACCAGTCTTGCTTTGTTTTTGATAATGATGCCCTCCTCATTCATCTTGTTTCTGAATACCCATTTGGTTCCTATCACATGTTGATGATTAGGTCTGGGTACTAACTCCCATACATCATTTCTTTCAAACTGATTAAGTTCATCTTGCATGGCCTGTATCCAATCAGAGTCTGAGAGTGCTTCCTCAACTTTCTTTGGTTCAGTTTGTGAAATAAAGCATGAGAACATGGCATCTTTTTGGACTGATGATCTGGTACGCACTCCTTCATGGATGTTTCCAATAATCTGGTGAGTAGGATGTTGATTCAGCCATCTAATGTCAGAAGTTTTATTAATTTGAGTCTGCTGCTTTTCTTCCTCTTCTTCATCACTTTCCTCTTGTAGAGTTGAGGGATTAGAAGTTTCAAGTCTGGTACATGATCCTGTTGAATTGATTCCAATAGCCTGCAGTGGTTTATAGTTTGAGTCATCTACTGGCAGGAGTCTGTTGTTTGAGTCAACTGCTGGCAGTGGTCTGCCATTTGAGTCATCAGCTGGCTCAGGAGAGCTTCTTTCTTTTTGTTTTTCTTTGCTGGGAAAGCAGCTTGGAGCCTTACCATTCTTTTCTTCTGAAGACTCATCTTTTCTTGTTTTGTGGTTTTCAAAGACCACATGAATTGATTCTTCTACCACCAGAGTTCTCTTGTTGAGTATTCTGAATGCTTTGCTTGTAGATGAATAGCCCAGGAAGATTCCTTCATCTGACTTAGCATCAAATGGCTTGAGATGGTCTTTTCCATTGTTTAGAATGTAACATTTACATCCAAACACATGAAAATAGCTGATATTTGGCTTTCTTCCATTCCATAGCTCATAAGGAGTCTTCTTGTAAGTCTTGTGGATAAGACTTCTATTTTGGGTATAGCAAGCTGTGTTAATTGCCTCTGCCCAAAATCTTTTGGGCAAGCCTGCTGCTTCAATTATGGTCCTTCCAGCTTCTTTGAGAGTCCTGTTTCTTCTTTCAGCAACGCCATTCTGTTGGGGTGTTCTTGCTGCTGAAGTTTGATGATGTATTCCACTTTCTTCACAGTACTGAATCACTATTGCATTTAGAAATTCGGTACCTCTATCAGATCTGATCTTCTGGATTGAGATGCTCCTCTCATTCTGAATGAGTTTCATCAGTTCAGGAAGCTTTTTCTCAGTTTCATTTTTCTTCTTTAAAAATAAGGTCCATGTAAACCTTGAATAGTCATCTACAACCACTAGAGTGTACCTTTTGCCACTTAAGCTTGTTGGATCGACTGGTCCAAACAAGTCAAGGTGCAATAGATTTAATGGTCTAGTAGATGACTCAACTTCTTTGGATCTGAATGATATCTTTGTTTGCTTCCCTTTTTGACATGCATCACATAGGTGATCCTTTTTGAAGTTGATTTCTGGAAGTCCTTTCACCAATCCTTTTCTGGACAGTTTGTTGATGGTTTTGAAGTTGAGATGACTTAATTTGTTGTGCCATTCCCAACTTATACTTGAGTCTGCCTTTGTTACTAAGCAGATTCCTTCCTTGGCTGAGCTCCAGTCAACAATGTACATGTCCTTCTTTCTTCTCCCAGAGAGCACAATTTTGTTGTTTTTGACATCTTTGATCAAGCAGATGTCTTTGGAGAATGTCACACTATATCCATTATCACAAAGCTGGCTTGTGCTTATAAGATTGAACTTTAATCCTTTAACATAAGATATGTTTTGGATTGTAAGTCCATTCACTGATAGGTCTCCAGCTCCTTTGGTTTCTCCTTGTTTTTCCACATTCCCAAATGTTACTTTGGGTCCTTCCTTTGCAATGTAGTTAGACAGGAGCCTCCTGCTGCCTGTCATGTGCCTGGAGCAGCCTGAGTCTATGTACCATGTTTGTGAGTCCACTGCTCCAGCACCTTCCTGTATTCATCATGATTGGGCAGTAGCCCACAAGTTAGTGGGCAACTTCCCTTGTCCAAGTTTAGGCATCCATGCCCATCTAGAACCACTTAACCCTAAGCAGATGGGTCTATAGCCATTTGAGGTGTTGTAATCATATGGAATGGCTATGTATTTATTAATCCTTTTCCTTCTTGACGTGGGAAATGGATCATTGGTTTGAGGGGTCTGCTTGGTATTTTGGCTGTGGTTGGTCTTATTTGTTGGTTGCCAACGGGTTCTTGTGTGTTGATGGTTAGGAGATGTTGATTTATACAGGGGTTTGAACTTTGGTTTGGGAGCAGGTTGGTTCCTTCTTGTGGGAACATTTGGGGAGTGGATTTTTTTGTAGATTAGCTTTCTTGTATTTTGTTGATGGTTTTTGAAGGGTAAACTTTGAGTGAGTTTGGTGGGGGATACATAGCCGAGACCTCTTCTCTTCCTATTTAGAATAACTTTAGCAGTAGGATTACAATTCTTACTTTCCATACTAAAGTTATTCATTTTATTTTTCAGCTCTTTGTTCTCTTCCTCTAAGACATTATTTTTGGTTAAGGCATTTAGCAGTTTAGCATGAATAACCTTTATGTCTTGTTTTAGTCAATCATTTTCTGATCTTAAGAGAACATGGTGATTTTGGACCTTTTGGAAATCTTGCAACAAAGATTCTAGTGTGATATTGTTTGGTCCAGAATCACTAGAGCTATAGGAAGAGCAGGAAGTTACCTCAACATCATTGAAGTGGTCATTGGCCATTAGGAATTTGGGAGAGCAGCTTTCATTATTTTCACTTGAGCTGGTGGAAGGTTCACTGAGCCACCTGCTGTTCTCTCCAGCGAGCCAACTGCTGTTTTCTTTAGTCACCTGCCAGGATCCTAGGCATAGAAGTGCTTCCTCTGAGCTTTCTGATGAAGAGCTTTCATCACTTGAGCTGCTTTCATCTTCAGATTGGGGTTCCTCCTTTTTCTTTTCACTTACAAAGGCTTGACGTTTGCCTTTGTAGTCCTTGTGTCCATTCTTTTGAGCAGTAGTATGCTGCCCTTGATACTTGTGTGCCAATGGAAGAGGACACTCGTTTTTGTAGTGTCCTGGCTGTCTACAATTGTAACATAGAATAGTGTTCTCACCTGATTGGAATCTCCCTTGCTTTCTGACTAAATTGTTGAATGGCTTCTTTGTGGCAGATCCTTCCCTCTTCATAAATCTTTTGAATTTTCTCACAAACATTGCAAATTGCTCATCAGTGAGAAGATTATTGAGTGATTTCTCAGTAGATCTTGATGAGCTGGGTTCAGACACTAAGGCTAATGTCTTTATTTCTTCTTCCTTCTCTTCTCTGATTTCCTTCATCTCAAATTCATAAGCCTTGAGATCACTGAAAAGCTTGTCAGTTGACAGGGATCTCAGATCTCTGCTGTCTCTCATAGCGGTAACCTTCATATCCCACTTTGATGGCAGACCTCTCAAAACTTTGAGAGAAGTTTCCTTTTGGGAGAGAACTTTCCCTAGGTCTGAGACCTCTGCTATGATTTTCAAGAATCTAGATTCCATCTCATGAATAGATTCATTTGGCAGCATTTTGAAATCTTCAAATTTCTTGTGGGCAATGGTCAGTTTGTTGTCCTTTTCTTGCTCATCTCCTGCTCCTATTTTGGTTAGTTCATCCCAGACATCTTTGGCAGTTTCACATTTCCTTATTCTAGGAAATATGGACTCATCTACTGCTTTGAAGAGAATATCTCTTGCAACATTGTCAAGGTTGTTCCTCTTCCTATCTTCAGTTGTCCATTCCATTTTTGGTTTAGGAATGTATACATCATCAGTTCCTTCTGTGGTTCTGGATGTGATGACCTTCATAATTTTGATAGGTCCATCAGTGATCACTTCCAGCATTTCATCATGCAAAGAACTGAGATGTGCTTTCATCCTAATTTTCCAGTCATCAAACTTGTCTAAATTGAACAAGAGATTTTTGGAAAGTTGATTGTCCATTTTTAGAAAGTTTTGGGAGACAAGTGGATTTGGATTTTTAGTTCAAAAGTAGTCAGAAATTGACTCTAAGAACACACTGCTCTGATACCACTTGATGGTCCCGGATAGAGGTAAAAGTCTAGAGGGGGGGGGGGGGTGAATAGACTTTTATATCTTTTTCGTCTTTAAGAATATTTCCCTTCTAGATGAGTTGATCTATAATCTTTTGGGAGATTAATAGATGCACAGCGGAAGTCTTTAACCTCTAGAAACTCAGTTTAAGACAACTTTCTAGTCTGGGTGAAGTTTAGACTAATTATGGAAGGGCAGTAGGCTTGGCAGTTGGATGATGGGTAGGCGACTGCTGAGGCAACTGCTGAGTTGGCAGTTAGCTGAAATGCAGGAGACTGCTGAGGCAACTGCTGAAAAATATTGAGTGTTTGAAGGAGGTGATGATGAAATGTTGCTAAGAATAGTGAGGGCTTTTGAAAATGTGCTTTAGTATATGTAATCAGAAGTTTAGCTGGAGCAGTGGTCTTAGCAGTTGATTGGTGATGAGGGCACTGCTGAGGTGCCTGCTTGGTTTAGAAGATGAATTTCACAAAGCAGTTTGGTCAGCTTCCTCTTTCGTAATGTTATGAAGGTCCAGTGATATTGGGATGCTTAAGAAAAACAAGTGTTTGTGAGCAGAGGGCTCAGCAGTTGGATGGACACTAGGGGACTGCTGAGGCACCTGCTATACTTGAGAATGAATTTCTGTAAAATGACCTGATAGGCTTTTTAGTGTTATTTGTACACGTTTCTAAAAAAAATTCTCAAAGAAAGTAAGTAATTAAGCAGTAGGATAAGCAGTTAAGTCTGTTAAGGCAACTGCTTAGGATGCTGCTGGCAAACTCCAATCTTTTTGTGAGAAGTGTTGGTTGTGTGCTTTGTTGACTAAAATAAAATCAACACACGATGTATCCTGGTTCAGAGGTGGTGTAATCCTCCTACGTCCAGTCCCACCCTCTTTCAGATGGATTTCACTAAAGTATTAAGCCCAATACACTTAGTGTCAATCCAGCCTTTACAACACTTAGGCCTAGATTGAAGGTTTTTCACAATGAGTATAGCACCACTCAAGGTTACTCAGTCCTTAGACTTTTCTCTATTGAACCAGTGGGGTTCAAAAGGTACTCTTTTCTATCTAACTGCACTTTAGGATCTGAACAACCGTTCTCCTAAGTGTTTACAACAACTTGTGATTACAAGAAAGTTCTAACCTCCAACTATGAACTAAGCTCTTCAAATATGGCAGTTGTTAATCTAATCTTAGAGCTTAGTGAAGCATGAGTCTAAGCAGAGAGCAAAGTTGAATTGGCACTTTCTCTTTTGCTTGATAGCTCGTGAATACTTAGAGTGATTACTCTACTTAGAAGACTCAAAAACTTGGTTTTAGAACTCATGCCTATGCCTTCTTTTATAGGCTTCTCCAGTAGGTTGATCTCCTCCGTTGGTTGAGAGGATTCAATCCTATTCGCAGAATGAGGTGTACTCTTGTTCTCTTGTGCTGGAGCTGATAATGGAAATTTCCTTTGTCTTCACTGATTAGTAGCTAGAAGATCAAGTCAAGGATCAATCTTCACGATTTGGTGTGTGCGACCCATCTTCTTTGGTCTTCGTACTGTTGAGCATTTAATGCTCTTCCTGTCTTTGTCTTCAATCATACACATGCAGTGTATGTGTGTGTGTTTGTGCCGTGTTCTATTATATTATGTACCAAATGAATTTGTACTGGTAGGATCAAAGTCTCTTTCAAAGGTAAACAAATTTTACCTTATTGTAATTTTTAGTTTCCAGTAAAATTTATTTGGTACAGAATTTATTGTCATTTCTTGATCAGCTGATTATGTGACTTGATAATTTTATGTACTAAATAAATTTATACTGGTGGGATCTGAATATCCTTTTAAGGTAAAAATTTACCTTATTGCATTTTAATTTTCCAGTAAAAATTTATTTAGTACAAAAATTGTACATTTTAATTAGTCACAGTTTGAGAACCTGATCAATTCTTAATTTAGTAAGAACACAGGGCATAATGACTTTTAGTATAGTGGCATCATCAAAATCTTATCAAAATTGGGTACTAACACAATCCGGGTGAAACAATATAACAGCAAACCGGGAAATGGACGGAGGAAACAACCTTCCATGCCAGTCCTACAACCTTCCTGCGATCCATACTAGTCCGGTGACCAGTGGCTTCGCCACAACTACGAGCTTCCCTGCTGCTGGCGTATCAGGCTGCTGCTCACTCATCGGACTCACAACTAACGCAACATGAGGAATCTGCTGGTTGGGGCGCCTTTGGTCGCAATTCTCACGCTCGCCCGCCACTCCGTCATCGCCAGCAGCGATTAACCTTCGTCGTCTTCGTGGTCTCTTACGTCGATGAGCTCATGCTTAGTTTTTCGCCATTAATGGCAGCCTGACAGATCTGGAAGCCTGCTGTAGCGGTCATCCGCACTGACGAAATCGAAGCTACAAGCTGCAATGGAGAACTCAGCAACTTCACCGGATCTGGGAGCCTGCTGTAGCGGCCTAGCAGATCTGGAAGCCTGCTGTGGCCGTCCTTGCCCTGCCGCGACCACCATTTCCACCGGCAGGAAGTGACCGGCATGTGCGGACTGATCTAGGTTGGTAAAAAGATGCTTCATCTGCCTTTTCTAAAAGATATGCTCCGCAAAAATGCTTTGGTCTAGAGAAGACCACGTCCGTGAAGTGAGGCTAAGTGACGGAGGACCAATCTCTTTTGAAGATTGGGTGGAGAGGCAGGCAAGACTTTGAGAGCTTTGACCAGGTCAAAATTGAGGAAGGAATCAAATCAAAATTCACCAAGTTTTCGGCCAAGCCTACGCTTCAAAAGCTAAACAATTGGGCCCAAAGCTATTTATGATGCGCTACACCAACACCAGTTTATTAGTTGGGCCAGACTCTTTCTAAGCAACATATTTCATCCCACACAGTATAATGTTTCAGCCCACTTCAAACAGATAAGTACCCTTTAATTTTCATATTATTTATTTTTATTTAAATTAATTTTTTGTCGGGCGAACATCATACTATCACGCACTTATGATCAAATGCCTAGTAGAGTGTGGCTTGAGACCCATCACTAGGATTTAAAGCCCTGTCTCCTCAGGCACAAAGCCCCGACCAAGTCGGGCATGAAGACAAAACCCCGACCAAGTCGGGTACGAAGACCGGTCTTAGTCACTCCTTGAGTGGCGACCGTTGCTTACGAATGACTCACATATCCATTCTACTAAGTATTTTATCATTACATTAACAATTCACATCTCCACTTGTTTCAAGTGACGAACTCCCGATTGGGAACATAAATCCCAAGAAAATTTTTTTATATGTATGATAAATGTGTAGGTACGAAGATGACTTTACTCATTTTCACCTCGTCTCCACTTGCCTCAAAGAGTGGGGACTGGGGGACTGAGGGGTCAGAGTTTCTAGATGAGCAGAAAATATCACGCAAGAGCAGGAATGAGAGCTGAGTCAGTTGAAGAGGAGCTGAGCTAGATTGATTATGCCGGAGGGGATTTATCTTCCTTGTTTCATGTTGGGGGCGCTAGGTGTACTCTTTTTCCCTTTATTAGGATTTTTTCCCACTGGGTTTTTCCTAGTAAAGGTTTTTAACGAGGCACCTCCCCATCATTGACAAGGGTGGTGGTCCCCCGGCCGAAGAGGAAGAACGTTGCAGATACAGTTTGGACTACTCCCTTTCGCCTCAAGTACTCTCGACTCAGGGAGTGGGGGACTCCTGATGGATTAGTTGGACTCCGACCCCCTGGTATGCCGACTACTGGGCCTGGACAGCGGCCTACACACGTTTAGCGGATATCATTAATATTATTGTACATTATTATTATTATTCAGATGTTCTAGATTAGCTTTTTATACTATCAGTCCATTTATGTAACTGGGTCTGTCAGGCCTGTTTCTCTCTCTAGGAAAAATGGCAGAGCTCCGCTATCTCTCTAAGTTCGCGCAAGAACAAATGACTCAGGTTCTGGGGTATTTATAGGCAAATGGGCCTCGAGAACTGGGCCTCGGTTTGAAAAGCCCATCATTACGTGCCGCCTCATCGCCCAATGGGTGGTGGCCGCCCACCCCCAACCAACGAGGGCACGCCACGTCAACCCCTCTTCCAAACGGCTATATTACAACGACTATATTTCGGCAACACTGGGGGTGCCCTCGAATGATAGCCTCCGACTATCACTCACCACAGCCTTCTGCCAACGAAATTAACCAAGCTTTCGGCTCATTAATGTTACCACCCCTCGGTAGCTCATCGACACATCATAACTCCTTCAGCCCGAACTTGCCTTCGGCCTAAAGGAGTGGGGGACTGGGATATACCCCTCGGGAATCACACATAAAATAAACCCCAAATGCAACAAATTCACAAGCAACGCATGTAGCCCTTGGGTACGAAACACCATCACACCCCTTCGGCAATTGCAGGATAATGAAGTAGCCTTCATCACAACACATACAGGCAAGACATCTACGTTTCCTTCAGAAAACCCTCGACATATGGGGGACTGAGGGGAACCTCCGGCAAACCTGCGAAGGTTATGTATACTTCCCTCAGAAAACCCTCGACATGTGAGGGACTGAGGGAAGTCTCCGGCAAACCAGCAGAAGACAAGTTCTCCAGAAAAGGCACCCGCCGGAATGACGAAGCCTCCAGAAGAATCAACGCAACTACTCCTTTCCCCTCAAGTACCTTTCGGCAAAAGAAGTGAGGGACTCCTGATGGAGTATATGGCCCAGGAACCCCTGGCCCATAGACTCCTACTTCTCCTACCCAGGTCCATTGAGCCCAGGGAACAACTCAGGCCTAAATACGGCGGCTCAAGCCTCAACATAGCCCAGAATACACACTGGGGGGCCCTCGGCCTCCTTGGCCGAGGGCTCCAAAACTCACAGGATGGTCTTCTCCAGCAATAGAAGCTACTGGGAGAAATCGGCGAAAAACATGAGCCTTCGGCATTATCAAGCCCTCGGCATCTAGAAGCCCTCGGCTGAACCGAGCCTTCGGCCACACAAGGTCCTCGGCTACACAGGAGTCCTTGGTCACGTGGAGCCCTCGACTACACAAGGAGCCTTCGGCCAAACATGCTCAATCATCGAAGATTCCCTTTAGAGACAGCCAACCACCGCATTTAATGCGACGTCACATCCACCCACCGCATTTAATGCGGGGAACGTGCGATGGCCGGTGCCACCCCGATTGATGTGACCCCTCGGCCGTTGGATTACTGACACGTGTACTCTCATCGCATTTATTGCTGCTATAAATAGCAGCCCAATTCCCCTTGTAAAGGATCCCAGATCTCACATCTCGAGTTCATTTAATAAATCGACTCTCTCTCTCCTCCTATTTTGCTCTGACTTCTCTCTAGTTATTCCCGCAATAACCCCTCGGATAAGATACCCCCCGGGTAGACTATCCATCAAATGTAAATATATTACATATATATTTTTCCTATATATATTTATAATTTATCTTTTTCATTTTAATTTTAAGTTGTTATTCTTATGTTTTGAATTTAACCCAATGTTGAAATTTTGTAGGGGCGGGATCGTTCCAATTTAGGATGAGTTTTTTCTAAATCCGAAAATTTCTCATAAGATCTTGAGTTATGAAATATAGAGACCGGAACAAGGCTCATTGTATTCGATATGGGTAGGATTTTTGATAGCCCGAGTTCGGTCCGGGTTCGGGTAGGGCCGATTAAAGCCCGAATGATAAATCATCCCCTTATTTTTTATACTTGTATATTATAAACCCTATTTTCAAATACAATTTATCAAAAATACAAATTACAAATAATAAGACAAATATAAGTATCTAAAATCACCAACAACTCAAATCTAAACAAAACAATGAATCATATATATTGTATTTAAGATACATAAAAAATATGATTGAATTTTTAAAAAATACATTTTCGTGATCACTACAGTATCAAATTGAACATGATTTAAAACTTAGGAGTTATTTCAAAATAATATTGATCTACTTGTATTATATATTGATTTCATATTAAAAGTAATTATTTCAGAATTTGACCGTTCTAGGTTGGGTTTTAGATTTTAGGGACCTTTAATGAACCTAGTTTTAAATTTGGAATTGGTCCGGATATTTTTATTCGGGCTGTCCAAAATTAAGAAAACTCGAACCCGTCACATTTGCATGACTTAATGGAATTATTCATAGTAGTTTTAGTGTTTTTTGGTCTTGATTATTGATTAAGTAGCATAAGGTTTTAGGTTAGTAGGAGAGTCTATATCTTTTCGAGGTCAGCGAATTGTTATATTCATTTGAAACTTTTCATTTCTATATCCCATCTCATTGTAGTCTTAGATTATCCCAATTGATTTTACACCGATTATTTTTATTATTGATGAATATGTGTTTTCCTAAAAAAACTTTCATATTAGGAGTCCGTTTGGTAGAACGAAAATCGGTTGATTTGACTGTTTCCGCTAAAATTATGAATTTTTGGTTGAATTGGCTGAAATTGGTTTATTCTTGATGGATAGTCTACCCGGGGGGTATCTTATCCGAGGGGTTATTGCAGGAATAACTGGAGAGAAGTCAGAGCAAAATAGGAGGAGAGAGAGTCGATTTATTAAATGAACTCAGCGTGTGGAGTTGAGGTGTAGATGATGTAGATTACAAGGAGAAATGGGCTGCTATTTATAGCAGTAATAAATGCGATGGGAGTACACGTGTCAGTAATCCAACGGCCGAAGGGTCACATCAGCCGGTTGGCACCGGCAGTGGTACGTCCACCGCATTGAATGCGGGTGACGTGGCATTAAATGCGGTGGTTGGCTGTCCCTAAAAGGAATCTTCGATGATTGAGTGTGCTCGGCCGAGGGCTCCTTGTGTTGCCGAGGGCTCCATGTAGCCAAGGATCCCTGTGTAGCCGAAGGCCCTGTGTGACCGGAGGCATGGTTTAGCCGGGGGCTTCTCTGATGCCGAGGGTTCGATAATGCCGAAGGCTCATGTTTTTCGCCGTTTTCTCCCAGTAGCCTCTTATGCCAGAGAAGGCTACCCTGTGAGGTTTGGAGCCTTCGGCCAAGGAGGCCGAAGGCACCCCAGTGCGTATTCTGGGCTACGTTGAGGCTTGGGCCGCTGCATTTTGGGCCTGAGTTGTTCCCTGGGCCCAATGAACTTGTGTAGGAGAAGTAGGAGTCTATGGGCCGGGGGTTCCTGGGCCATATACTCCATCAGGAGTCCCTCACTCCTTTTGCCGAAAGGTACTTGAGGGGAAAGGAGTAGAAGTGTTGATTCTTCCGGAGGCTTCATCGTCTGTTTGGGTGCCTTTGTTTGAGAATTTGCCTTCTGTTGATAGCCGAAGGCTTCCCTCAGTCCCTCACATGCCGAGGGTTTTCTGAAGGAAGTATAACACTTGTATGAATGTCGGAGCCTCTCCTCAGTCCCTCACATGTCGGGGGTTTTCTGAGGGAGGCGTAAATAATATCCGTATGTGTTGTGATGAAGGCTGTTTCATTATTGTCAGTGACTCTGTGGAAAATTTCTGACATTTTGCTTTGCCGAAGGGTGTAATGGTGTACGCACCCGAGGGCTACATGTGTTATTTGTAGGTTTCTTGTATGTGGGAATTTTTTGTTTTTGGTCATGTGTGATTCCCGAGGGGTGTGTCCCAGTCCCCCACTCCTTTAGGCCGAAAGCGAGTTCGGGCTGAAGGAGTTATGATGAGTTGATGAGCCCCCGAGGGGTGGTAACATTGATAAGCCGAAGGCTTATGCTGCTACGGGCTCGAGGGCGTTTTGGTGGAATTCGTTGCCCGAAGGCTGCGGTGAGTGATAACCGGAGGCTTATATTGCAGTTTGCCTGAGGGTACTTGGTGATATGTGTTCACCGAAGGCTTCATTAGTAATAGCCGGAGGCTATCGTCAAAGGTTGCCTCAAGAGGTTCTAAAATAGAGCCGTTGTGACATAGCCGTTGGAGGTGGGAGCCACGTGGCGTGCTCCAGTTGGCCGAAGGTGGGCGGGTACCACCCATTGGCTGAACCGGCGGCTCGTAATGATGGCCTTTTCAAATCGAGGCCCAGTTCTCGAGGCTGAAGGCCTATAAATACCCCAAGGCGGAGCTCAGTTCCCTTGTGCGTTTTTATGCGATAGCGAAGCTCTGCCAAAATTTCTAGAGAGAGAAAGTCTTTGCTTCGATCAAACCCCATTTCTAAGGTCAGTTCTTCTTCTGTTCTTCGCCTATTTAGTAAGTTTTGCTTCGTAGCCTTAGATCTACTGTTAGGGCCTGTTGTAACACCCCGGCCCCGCAGAACCCGAGGTAGTTACTCCGGACCAATAGTACTGTCCCCACAAACCACCACGAGCCTTTACCGCGCACTTAGTCCTCACTCATGCGCGCCCTGAGAAACTTCCCAGGGGGTCACCCATCCCAAGACTACTCTCGTGCAAGCACGCTTAACTTTGGAGTTCTTGGGTGATGAGCTCCCTTAAAAGGAGATGCACCTCTGTTGGTATGAGTAGTACTATTAATCCATTTATATTAAATCTCAAGTGTTACACCTGTAGTAGCCTTCGGCTAGAATTCCTGATTAGTGTCTTCTCTTCAAACCCTCCAACACCTTCTTTGGGTAAGATGTCTTCTCAAAGCGATTCGCAAGACATTTCGAGGGAGCCGTCGGTAGGGACCGAGAGCCATTCTGAGGTGGAGTCATCGAGCGACCAGCCCTCGACGAACAATGACCTCGCCATAGCCGAGGAGGTGCAGAGCAACCTTCGGGTAGAAATGGAGGCAGAGGAATTTGAACAAGTGGCGGAGGATGAAGAGATGGCCATCGCCCTCCAAGTGGCTGAAGAGGAGGAGGAGAAGGAGCGCCGTCGGGTAACGGTTGCCGTCATGCCCTCACGGGGAGCTGGTGAGGCGAGCACCTCTCGGCCGTTGGATGTTCAACCCCTCCGGGTAGCCGAGGGCA
Source organism: Cuscuta epithymum (assembly GCA_945859915.1). Classification (NCBI taxonomy): domain Eukaryota; kingdom Viridiplantae; phylum Streptophyta; class Magnoliopsida; order Solanales; family Convolvulaceae; genus Cuscuta; species Cuscuta epithymum. The sequence goes on from CAMAPF010001068.1 coordinate 643,567, forward strand.
GGAAGAAGAAGAAGGCGAGGGCTGCCCCAAAGAAGAAGCAGGCAGCCGTCGACGCGGGGCGGCCAGTTGGGATTCCCGAGGGCCACTCCTATCTGGACACCACTGCCCTCGAGGTGAAGACCACGGCCTCGAGTGCCGAGTGTTATGCCCTGCAGGTCCTTGTGGGACCGTCGGCGCAGGTTGTGGAGCCGGGTCCGAAAGATTTGCTGTCTAACCCTCCGGAGGGGTGTTTCTCGGTGCACATTTTGTCCGTGGAGCTAGGGCTTAGGTTCCCCCTACATCCTTTCGTCCTGCAGTATTTGAACTTTGTGAAGTTAGCCCCATGCCAGCTCACGCCGAACAGCCATTATTACCTGGCAGGCTTCCTGGCCCTCTGTCGTAGCCGGAAGGTGGAAGCAACACTGGACCAGTTCTTCCTATCCTTTAATCTGTGCCGGGGAGGCCATTCACACGCCGGGGGATATGCCAACTTGCAACAGGTCCCGACTTGGAAATTGTTCTCCGAGACCCCCTCCTCCCATAAGGAATGGAAGGAGAAGTTTTGCTACATCAGGCTGGCTGAAAACCCATTCCCGAGGGCTTTGAATAATCATTTCAAAAGGCACCCGAAGGTAGGCATTGCGGCCCTCGATAAGGCAGGAAGGAAACTGATTGAGAAGCCCGCGGGTTCTGAGAAAGTAATTGCTATTAAGGAAGCGACGCTACCCGAGGAGCTCTATCTGTTAGGATTCCGAAGATACCGTCTTCCGGGGGAAAAGGACGAAAAATACCCTGGAATCGATCGAGGGTATCTGAATGCCAGAGGTTGTTCACCGAGGGCTCTTGTTGTGTTACTTAGAAAAATTTTCCTTGTCTTCTTTTGATCCTAATCCTTTCTTCATTTTTTGCAGGTGACATAATGGACGTTCAAGCCTTCGCCCGATTGTCAAAGAAGCTGGCCAAGGTGCCGAAGAAGAAGAAAGACGAGGGGTCCTCGAACCAGCCCCTCGTCGATGAGGCGTTGAAGAAAGCAGGGGCTCCCAAGGTCCCGGAGGGTGGGGACCCCTCCCAAAAACCCGCTGCTGATTCCGGTGCTGGTGCCGGAGGCTCCCAAGACGGGGAGCTAAAGATAAAAAATGCCGGGAAGGGTGTCATGCCCCCGGAGAAGAAGAAGAAGAGGGGTGAGGGGGGCAAGGATGCCCCCTTAGTGATTATCGATGAACTCCCTTCGGGCAAGCCCTCGGATTCCCTCCCCCAAGTGGATCTTGATGAGGGGGCTTGGCCCCTGGAAAAGGTGCAGTTCCCCATCAAGAAGGGGACAGCTATTATGCATGGCACCCTTGATCCGAGGGAGTTCCTGAGGGGCGCCACTCCCTCGCTGGATCGATCAACCCTTGGCAAGTTCGAGGACGAGTCTCTCGAGCTCAAGGCCCTTCAAGCCTCGGTCACGGTAAGTGCTTTTCCCTTCTTAATTTTTGTCCCGGGGTTCCCTATCTTTGCATAATTTGATCCCGAGTGCTCCTTTATCTGTTTGCAGTCGAGCATTGCCCTCGGGGAGCTAGTCAGGAGGGCGGAACAGCGCCGTGTTGAAAGGGCGAAGTCTGACGAGGCCATGCGGAAGCTGATTGCTAATAACACCGAGGCCATCAGGCAACTGGCCGGTTTGGAGGAGGCCCTTCGGCAATCCGAGCAGAAACTGGAGGCTGCGAAGAGTGAAGCTAGGGCTGAGGGCATTGCCATAGGGAAGGCTGAGGCAGAGAAAGCCGCTGCTGAAACCGCCAGGGCAGCCACTGAAGAGGCCGACAGGGTAAGAGCCGAGGCCGTTTCCAAAGCCGCGGAGGATTCCATAGCCTCCTTCCTTGATGAGGGATGGAAAGCGGAGGGCCGAGAGCAGTGGAGGGCTTCGGTGGTAGAGGCATCGGCCGATGCCTGGGTGAAAGGCCCCGGGGCGATGTGGTTGGCCCTGAAGGGCAAGAGTTTTTATGAGGGTGGCCAATACTTCACCCAGGCCATGCTCTACCGAAAGCTTGCCCGGCATCATGGAGTGGAGCCGAAGGATTTCCAACCGGAGAACTATGGCCTTCCCCCTCTTCTCCCTGATGTGAGAGTCCCCCTACCTGAGGGCAAAGAGAGGCAACTGCTCGAGGACTCAGAGCTAGCCAAGTGCGATTCTGATGATGACGGAGCCGAGGAAGATGTCTCCTCGAAGCCGAAAGGAGACGTTGTGGAGGAAGCAGAGACTTAGGAATTTTTCAATTAAAATTTTGCAGTGGTTTGTAATAGCTTCCGGCTCCGGCCCGACATTGTAATGAATATCTTTTGCACCTTTGCCTCCAGGCTTTTCGATATGAATGTTTCTGATTACTTTTGTAATGTCTTCGTTTCTTTCCTTTATGAATGCATGCCTTCCTTCTACTTTGTGTATTTTCTCGAAGGCCTTAGAATTTTTTTCTAAGTGTAACTCCTCGCTAGCCTCCGGCCGTAGTGTAGGATTGCCGGGGGCTTATTGTTGTGGACTTAGAAAATTTTTCTAAGTGAAAACCTTTGCCATATTCACCAAAAGCCTCCGGATAAGTAGTAGTTTCGTCGGATGCTCTCGTTGGTGTTGCCTCCGGGGTTGTAGGATCGACGGGGGATCGTTGTTTCGGGTCATAAGCCCTCAGTCATGTATTGTGGTTGCCGGGGGCTTGTTGTTGTAGACTTAGAAAACTTTCCAAGTAAACTCGATCAGAACCCTTCGGAATTAGACTCAGGAAATTCTTGAAGTGCAATTGTACCTTATGCCCCCGGACACACCGAGCCTTCGTCTCGTAGTGTAGCTTTAGGTCATTGCCAGGTAGAGTGGAGGGGGCCATCGGCTGTGAGAAGGTTGGTGAAGATAGTATCTCGGTTTGCCCCCGAAGGGCCCCCAATTGTGGACTTAGTCATTTTTCAACCAAGTTTCAATAAATGTTGTAGTGACCCTTCGATCGAGGGGATTGTTTGAGCCCCCTGTTCACATAGTTGTCGAGGGGTTCAAGGTTATGGACTCACGTGTAGGCCTTGGTTTGTAGCATAGAATCAGGACCCCTTGGATGTAGTGTAGGATAACCGGAGGATTGTTGTTGTTATGGACTTAGTCAAATTTCTTCAAATTTTCAACAGACATTGTTGTGAGCCCCCAGATGAAGGAGTTTTATGAATCTTCTGCGGTTGTGGGCATCCTGAACTTGTTCCACCGATCCGAGGGCATGCCTTCGGATGTAGATAGACTAACTTCCTTGCGTAATAAGCTTTATAAGGGGGATCCTTCGGCACAAAATTTACTGCTTAGTCAAAATTTGGACTTAGCCATATTTTGCTTATAAGGGGGATCCTTCCCCCCTACGCATCTTTTTTTTTTTTTTTTTTTTAGATGGTGTAGGAGAGGCATCTAGAAACTTGGTTTCTAGGGAAGGCTTGGCCTATATGGGAGGCAACGGAATAAACCGTTGGCTCCCCCTTCGGGAATGACCTTCCGATATCCCAAAGGGTTTGAGGGTCGTTTCCTCGGCCCGAGACATCGTCTGTTGCCTGCTTCCCCTTGGGAGATAGCACGGAAAGCGCCTCGGTTTAGAAAGTCGTCCCCTCAGCCCGAGACATGGTCTGTTGCCTGCTTCCCCTTGGGGGATAGCGCGGGGAGCGTTTCGTTTGTGGAAGTCGAATCCTGGGCCCGGGACATGGTCCGTTGCCTGCCTCCCCTTGGGGGATGGCGCGGAAAGCGTTCCTGGGAAGGGTTTTATTTGTGTGTGGGACACAAATAGCCGGGGGCACTTGGTGCCAGCCGGAGCCTGGGGAAGGGTTTTTTTTTTTTGGAGAGTATGTAAAGTATGCGTAATGCATGATTGCGTCCTCGTGGGGTACGGCTTAGTGAGAAAACACTTGGTGTTTTCAAGAGAGGAAGGGGCCTTGGGCCTATTTTGGTGAAGAGATGAGGGCTTGGCCACTCATTTATAGGAGAGAAGGGGGCCTTGGGCCGCTTGTACAGTATGTAGGTGATGAAGGCTTGACCTTTTGATTATTCTTCAAAAACAGATGGGGCCTTGGGCCATTGATATTTACACTTGCTGAGGATGAGGGCTTGGCCGCTCACGTTTTATTGATAGAATTTGACAAGGTGGTGCACATTCCAATGTCTAGGGACCTCCGTCCCATTGGGGCGTTTAAGCTTGTATGTCCCTGGTTTGATGATGGCTGAGATGATGTAGGGGCCTTCAAACTTGGGCGCCATTTTTCCTCCTTCGGTGGGTAGGCTGGCCTCCCTTCGTCGGAGGACGTAGTCACCCACCTGAAATTCCCGGGAGCGGACCTTGGCGTCGATGTAGCCTTTGACTTGTCTCCTATAGTTTTCGGCCCTGAGAAAAGCTTGCTCTCGGCGTTCTGAGATGAGATGAAGGTCGAAGGCCATGTTGGCATCGTTGACTTCGGGTTCATATTGTTCAACCCTTCGGGTGGGCAGAGTTACTTCTGTTGGAGCCTTAGCCTCAAAGCCATAGCATAGGGAGAAGGGTGTTTCCCCTGTCGCACGCCGAGGGGTGGTACGGTAGGCCCATAGAATGTTGTGGAGTTCTTCTACCCAGCCTCCCCCTTCGGCTTCCAGCTTCTTCTTCAACCCTTCGAGGAGAGTGCGGTTGGCATTTTCTACTTGTCCGTTTCCCTGAGGGTAGGCAACGGAAGAGAATGTGTGCTTGATGCCCCAAGCCTCAAGGAGGGCACAGAAGGGGGCTGCCTCGAATTGAGTCCCGTTGTCGGAGATAATTTGTTGGGGGACGCCAAACCTTGTGAGAATATTTTTGAGAACAAAGTGGCGGCACCGGGCCTCAGTGATGCTGGCGAGGGGCTCAGCCTCTACCCATTTGGTAAAGTAGTCAATGGCCACAATGATATACCTGTTGTTGGAGGTACCCCTCGGCAGAGGGCCTACTAAGTCAATCCCCCATCTGGAGAAGGGTATAGCGGTGCTGATGGGGGCATAGTTGACCGCTGGTCTGCCGGGGGCCTTCTGAAAGTGCTGGCAAGCGGTGCACCTTCGGGATAGATCAGCACAATCTCTAGCCATCGTGGGCCAGAAGTAGCCTTGAACTATGAGCCTTCGGGACATGGAGAAGGGTCCCTGGTGGGCTGAGCAAGTGCCACTGTGCACTTCCTCCATAGCGACTTCGGCTTCATCTTGATGAAGGCACCGAAGGAGGGTGCCGTTGTAAGATCTTTTGTAAAGCCTCCCATTCTCGAGGGTGTAGCTGGGAGCCCTCAGCTTTGCTAACTTGGCGCGGGCTTCGTCCTGGGGCAGTTGCCCTGTGTTGATGAAGGCGATGATGTCGGAGATCCAATCCTCCGGCCTCAGGTTAATGTTCATGACGGGGCTCGCGTGGATGCTTGAGAGGCTGAGTTCTTCAATTCTTGCAATTTTGGAGAGGTGCTCTGGGGATTCATCCGAAAGTTTGGATAGAATGTCGGCCTCGGAGTTTTGAGCCCTCGGTATTTGGGTAAGAGAATGTGCCTCAAACACCTTGAGCAACTCCTTAGCCGCTTCTTTGTATTGTTTCATCCTCCCTTCTTTGGCTTCGTACTCCCCGGAAATTTGACCCACGACGAGTTTGGAGTCACACTTGACGTGGATCATCTTAGCCTTCAGATTCGCTGCCAGCCGAAGGCCGCAAAGGAGGGCTTCGTATTCGGCTTCATTGTTTGATACTTTGAAGGAGAAGCGGATGGCATAATAGGCGCGGAAGCCTTCGGGTGTGATCAGAACTACTCCTCCTCCGCATGCTTTGGTGGCCGAGGAGCCATCGGTATAGAGTGTCCACCACTCATCGAGGGGTGCCGAAGGCTCCCCGTCTGTTGCTGATCTTGCGGTGCACTCCGTTACGAAGTCTGCCAGGGCTTGGCCCTTAATGGCAGGCCTCGGACGGATATCTATGTTGTATTGACTGAGGAAGATGGCCCATTTCACCATTCGGGAGGAACTTGTGGGGCTCCTCATGAGGGCGCCGAGGGGTTGATGAGTGAGCACTTGGACCGGATGAGCTTGAAAGTAGTGGCCAAGCTTCTTGACGGTCCAAACGATGGCTAGCACCGTCTTCTCGACGGGAGAATACCTGAGTTCGGCCTTCCGGAGGGTTTTGCTGACGTAGAAGATGGCATGTTGGATGCCGTCTTCCTCTCGGATTAGTACTGAGCTGATAGCCGCAGGGCTAACACCGAGATATAAGTATAAAGTCTCCCCCGCCTTTGGTTTGGAGAGCACTGGGGGAGAGGAGAGATACTTCTTGAGTTCGTCGAAGGCCTCTTGACATTCAGATGTCCATTGAAAACCCGCCGTCTTCCTCATGATTTGGAAGAAGGGGAGGGCCCTCTCGGCTGACTTGGAGAGGAAACGGTTGAGGGCTGCCAGGCGACCCGTCAGCCGTTGAACTTCTTTGACGTTGCGTGGAGGCTCCATGTTGATGATGGCCTGAATTTTCTCGGGGTTGGCCTCAATACCCCTTCGGCTCACCATGTAGCCCAAGAATTTCCCTCCTTGTACGCCGAAGGTGCATTTCTTCGGATTCAGCCGGAGGTTGAATTTTTGCATGATGGCGAAGATTTCCCGGAGATCGTCGGCGTGAGCGCTGGCCTTCTTGCTCTTGACGATCATATCGTCAACATAGGCCTCCATGGTGCGCCCTAAGACGGCTTGGAAGACCCTGGCTACCATTCGGGTGTAGGTGGCGCCCGAGTTTTTGAGGCCGAAAGCCATCACAAGGTAGCAGAAAATGCCTTCGGGTGTCATGAAGGCGGTTTTTTCAGCGTCTTCCTCATGCATGTAGATTTGATGATATCCGCGGAATGCGTCGAGGAATGACATGATCTCGCATCCCGCGGTCTCATCCACTAGTTGATCAATGTTTCGCAGAGGGAAGGGGTCCATAGGGCATGCCTTATTCAGATCTGTGTAGTCCACGCACATGCGGAAGGTGGGAGACTTTTGTGCGAGGACCACGTTTGCCAACCAAGAAGGGTATTTCACCTCCTTAATGTGTTTGATGGAGAGGAGCATAGATACCTCCTTCTTCACGAACTCCCTTCTCTCGGCCGAGAGGGGCCTCCTCCGCTGCTGTACCGGTTTGGCCGTAGGGTCCACCGCCAGGCGGTGGGTGATAACCCTTCGGTCAATTCCTGGCATATCCTCCGGCCCCCATGCAAAAACAATGGAGTAGGCGCGGAGGGCCTTGGTGATGCCAGCCTTCAAGTCTTCGGGGATCTTGGCTCCAATCTTCAGGACTCTCTCCGGCTTGGCCGGATCGAGTATCAAGTCTTCGGTCTCCTCGGCAGGCTCAGCCCTCGGCCTGCCTTCTTCTTCCTCCAAAGCCTTGGTGGTGATGGTGTCAACACGAAACTCAGTTTTACTAACCTTTTTGGTAAGTTGAAGGTAGCAGGCCCTGGAGAGCTTCTGATTTCCCCTCGAGTAACCGATGCCGGTAGGCGTGGGGAACTTGAGGCAGAGGTGCCTCATGGAGATGACGGCTTCCAAGTCCTCAAGGGCAGGCCGGCCGAGGATGATGTTGTGCGCGCAGTCGAGGTTGACGACGACGAATTCCACTTCGAGCTTGGCTCTATGGGACCCGTCGCCGTATTCAACCACTAGGGTGACGACGCCTTCGGCGTCTACGCTATCCCCCGTAAATCCGGAGAGGGGGGTGTTGATGTGCCGAAGGGACCCCCTGTCGAGTCCCAACTCTTGAAAAGTGCTGAGATACATGACGTTGACAGAACTCCCCGTGTCGACGTAAGTCCGGTGGATGATGGCGTCATTGATCTCAGTGCGAATGACGAGGGCATCCCTATGCGGCAGAGAACCCGAGGGGAGGTCCGCATCTGTGAAGAAGATGGGATCCGCCCTCGGCCTTTTAGTTGGGGGCATGTGATTGACTTCCCCAATGTAAAGGGACCGTGCCCACTTCTTCCTTTGGCTTGTTGAATCGCCTCCGGTGTTGCCGCCGTTAATCATGTGAATGTGGCGCTTGTATTGTTGATGGGAGCCCTCTCCCTCGTCGTCGAGGCCCCCAATTTCACGTTTCTTCCCCTGTGGGTTTCCCAAGGGGATGGTGTTGGGGTTCACCCACTTGTTCGCCTTCGGTGGAGGGCCTTGATGATGTGGGGGGCCCTGGGGAGGAGGGCCCCGGATAAATTGAGACAAGTGGCCCGCCTGTATCAGCCTCTCGATGGCGTTCTTCAGCTGATGGCAGTCGTCGGTTTTGTGTCCATGGTGGCGGTGGAAGCGGCAGTAGGGCTCATCAGGACCGATGGCATAAATCTCGAGGGGTGTACGGGAGTCTCGCTCAACGAGCCCCTGCTCTTCTGCATGATCAAGAATGACGCTGACGGGATGCGTCAAGGGAGTGCGTGGGTGCTCAAGGAGGACGGGTTGCGCCCACGCCTTTGGATTGTTCTTGTAACCGCCCCCGGTTCTGGCTTGGCCACCTCGGGGGCGATCATTATATTGGGCCTCGCGGTTGGCCGGAGGGGGAGGCCCTCCGGGCCGATTCCTGCCTTCATTCTTCTGAGAGGGGTCCGCGTTGCGGCGGTCCTTCTCGATCTCCTCCGCTTCAGCATATCGGTCCCCCCCGCTGAAGGGCTTTTGTATAATCGCGGGGGGGATCAGTGATGAGGCTCCTGGAGAAATTGCCGTTGCGGAGGACGGTGTGGAAGAGGGCCATCAAGGTTCTGTCATCAGCACCCTCGACCTCGAGGGAAGCTTGCCTCCAGCGTTCTAGGAAACTCCGAAGGGTTTCCTCCTTCTGCTGCCTGACGTTCAGGAGGTGGGAGAAGTGTTTCTTTGAGCGGTGCCTTCCGGCAAATTGCGTAAGAAAGCGGTGGGCAAGTTCTTGCCACGAATCAATGCTGCCTTCGGGCAACCGGTTGAACCACTCATACGCGGGTCCCTCCAAGGTGGAAAGGAACCAACGGCATAAGTATTCATCCGAGGCCCCCATCATCATCATGCTATTTTGATAGCGGCTATAGTGCTCTTGGGGATCCGTCTTCCCCTCATACGGCTTGATGGGTTGCCCCCGATATTTGTGAGGGATTTTGGCCGCCAACACCCTTGGGGTGAAGGGTGTTCTAGTGCGAAGTTGAATGAGGGGCTCGCCTGAGCCTTCGGCGAGTTTACGCTTCATTTCTTCCACTTGCGCCCGGAGGTCAGCGTACTCTGGATCCGGCCTCACCGTGGACGCCGTCGGGGGTACATGACGATTCTCCTCAAGTTGACGGAGGAGGGCTTCAATGATCTCGTCCTTGGGATCCTTCGGGGCAACCCCTTGGGAGTTGGCCCGGAAGGACTGCGCCTGATTGATTTGGTGACTGGCGTCATCGGCATGGAGGAGGGCTTTACCTTTGCTTCGGGGGGGAGGCACGCCCTCGGCTCCCGAAGCGGAGGCACCACTCTCCTGTGGCCTACTATATTCTTGCTTGCCGAGGCGGTCTTGGACCCCTCGACGGCCGGGAACTCCCCCAAGCCTCTCAAGTGCAGAGGTTCGGGGTTTCTCCTTCATCATGGGGCGCTTGTCCCTGGACTGGGCCTCCTGGGAGGCGGTATCCTGTGCTATGACCCCCTCGGCGTTGCCAATCCCCGGGGTAGGATTGTTGAACAGAGGAGGGAGTGGTGGCAATTGAATAATATTTCCCCCAACGTAGGGCTGAAGGGGAGCCTGAGAGACGAGGGCTCCGGAATTGAGAGCCATGTTTTGGACAAAGGCCGCAAAGGCAGCCTGAAGATCGATGGCCGGGGCCGGAGGGGGAACTTGGTTCTCACTCCGATCCCTCCTTCGATTATCAAGGCCAATGCGGGCATCAGGGGCGTTCTTCTGCAGCTGCTGACGGAGGTCAGCGGTAGCCTGCTCCAACTCAAGGATGATACCACCCTCGGGTACCAAGAGCCTGTTGGAGGCCTCAGCCCCGTTGGTTTCGCCGGGGGCTACGTGGTTCTCCTCAAGGGTTTTGGACTGGGCACGGGTGGTTCTTCCCATTTTTGGTAAGTGTTTTGTGTTTGGTAGAGGGGGAGGGTTTCTTACTTGATTGTTCTGACCTCTCAACGAGAGCACCAAATGATGGATAGTCTACCCGGGGGGTATCTTATCCGAGGGGTTATTGCAGGAATAACTGGAGAGAAGTCAGAGCAAAATAGGAGGAGAGAGAGTCGATTTATTAAATGAACTCAGCGTGTGGAGTTGAGGTGTAGATGATGTAGATTACAAGGAGAAATGGGCTGCTATTTATAGCAGCAATAAATGCGATGGGAGTACACGTGTCAGTAATCCAACGGCCGAAGGGTCACATCAGCCGGTTGGCACCGGCAGTGGTACGTCCACCGCATTGAATGCGGGTGACGTGGCATTAAATGCGGTGGTTGGCTGTCCCTAAAAGGAATCTTCGATGATTGAGTGTGCTCGGCCGAGGGCTCCTTGTGTTGCCGAGGGCTCCATGTAGCCAAGGATCCCTGTGTAGCCGAAGGCCCTGTGTGACCGGAGGCATGGTTTAGCCGGGGGCTTCTCTGATGCCGAGGGTTCGATAATGCCGAAGGCTCATGTTTTTCGCCGTTTTCTCCCAGTAGCCTCTTATGCCAGAGAAGGCTACCCTGTGAGGTTTGGAGCCTTCGGCCAAGGAGGCCGAAGGCACCCCAGTGCGTATTCTGGGCTACGTTGAGGCTTGGGCCGTTGCATTTTGGGCTTGAGTGTTTCCCTGGGCCCAATGAACTTGTGTAGGAGAAGTAGGAGTCTATGGGCCGGGGGTTCCTGGGCCATATACTCCATCAATTCTGTATATGAAATATGGATCTATTTAATACGTAGTAAGATTAAGTAAGACGTACATATTTCACCGTGTAACCTTGTACTAACGATCTAATTGTCCTCTTAATATTTAAGAGTTACCGAATAGGCTTTAAATGTCAAATTTTGTATGCATGTGTTTAGTGAGGGAGAGAAACGAGATGGAGTTGATTCAGTGGTTAACCACAAAAGCACATGAGCAAACTAGTAAAGTACAGAAACACATGCAAGCACGTGTGCACACCATTCAATCTTAAATGTACTTTTTGCTGCTCTTTTACTACACCTTCTTTTCTTTGTGTGGATTAATTTAATTTAACTTAGAGCCCGTTTGGTAGCACCAAAATCGGCTGTTTTGGCTGATTCTGCTGAAATTTATGATATTCTGGCTGGAGTGGCTGTTTTGGCTGATTCTGATGATTTAAAAAAAAATTTTAAAAATATATTTTATTTATAAATTAAAGAAAAAATTATATGTAAAAATAACTAAACTGGTCCTCTACAGTAACTTCAGCCAATACAGCAAGAAAAGTAACTCCAACCTTACTTTTTCGGCTTATTACACAATTCAGCGCGCGAAAATAAAAGTTACGTGTTTGGTGAAAAAGCTGGCTGATAAGCCTGATAAGCCGAAAACAGAGTTCTCCAAACGGGCTCTTAATTTAATTATTGAGTAATTGATAAATAATGTTCCCCGTCCGGGCTTTTATGCTTGCTTCTGGTCCTCTCTTCCTAATCCCAGCCCCTTGGCTCCAGGCCATTTTCTCCCTTTGCAATTTTATTACTCCACGTTCTATTTAGACCAAAATCGGGTACATTAATTGACACCTTATTTGACAGTTGAACAACCACATCATTAGAATAAGTGGGGCGACAGAACTGAGTAAAAGGCTCCGGAAAATAGTCCTTTAAAATCACTTATTATAATCCAAAGATAGATATTACTTGAAGACCTATGTTGTTGCATTGAAGAAAATATTTGTGGGCTAAGGATGATTTTAAATTTGCTGGTTTGATTTTTTTGTAAGTACCCAAGTGTGGTCTCATCTGAAACAGATTACAGTCCAAATAAAAACATCTTGATAGTGCAAAATGTGAATGCTAGAGGCCCTGAGTGAAAAGTGAAAGAAAAGTACTCCAATATTACTACAACTTTATGAAAAAACATAACAAAACACTCACACTACATAACTTTTTATGATCTTTCATATGACACCAATATTACACGCCATCTATATAATTTCTTTTTGAAAAGCTGAAGTTCTAACTGGGAGAGTTCTTCAGACAAAAAAAACACGAAACACAAATTCTTATATGAGTTATATCTAGCTAGCTAATTTGCCTGTAAAAGGATGTCGAGATCCGACATCCAGTGGCAGACGTCCTGCCAGGGGTAGTGTTTAGCAACTTGAAAGCAGGAAGCATCAAGCATGCAATAGTACGTAGTTGCTAACAGTAGAGGTAGCCCCAATACATTTAATTTACCTCATAGTATTCTGTTGTGGGATGGGATCAGTGGCATAAAAGCTATTCTTTGCCGGTGCGATGGTAGTGCCCATGACGACACACCGGCCACCATTGAGGTGTGTGTGAATTGAGCTCTGTTATTTCGCCGACTATGAGACGTGAGGCTTGCTTGTGGAACATCGAAACCAGGTTCAAGTGCTGCACCTACATTTTCCAATTGGCAGGAGAAGTATGTTTTAATAGGAGTAAACATACTCCTTTTCTCTAAATAAAAGTAAAACATAAATATTTCCTAAATAGGATTAATGTCCTTAGTCTAATTACATAATACAAGTGATCGGGTCAGTCGGTTGGTGACGGGTCGGTCTGGTGGTGGTGGAGGAGATCCGGTGACCGGCGACGACGACAGAGGAAGCACTCTAGAATTTTTTGGTTCGAACAGCGACGGTAGATCAAGCAGTGGCAGATCGAGCGGGGTGGGTAGATTTCTTCTCTACTGGTATTCTTGTCCAAGAATAAAATATACTACCATACTCTTTTGAGAATTTTGAGAATTTTGAGAATTTTGATTCCTATTTGGAGAATGATGTCAAAGGGCAAGTATAAGAAATGCAAAAGGAGAGCAGCTATATATATTGCTAGAGAAGGATAGGTTGTCAATTGACTACATGTGGTTTTGTACATGCGACGAGAACATATACTTCTTGAATTGCAGAGTATGATTTTATTATTATTATCATTATTAAAAGTTGTCATGCGAAGTGTATTTACCAACAAAAAAGGTCATGCAAACTGTATTTTCCAACAAATAAGGTCATATATGCAAAGTGTACTCCATGTCTCCATATATCATCATCATCATCATCATCATACATTTAGGATCGGGTCGTCCTATTTTTAGAAAACTCAAACAGTTTGGGGCGGTGCGAGTCCTTAAAAACTTAGGAACCAAATAGGTCTTAAAATTTGAAAAAACGAGTGTTGGGTGTGTATTTTAGCTCAGGTCTCCAACCAAAAACAACTCACACACACCACCCCAGGATTGTTTAGCCACTCCACCACTCTCCAAGCTTAACCTCTCACACCTCTCTAGCTCCCACACAAGGAAGCTTTACAAGAAGAAGAAAATCAGCCCACACTCACTGTTTTGGTACCTCACGAAGAAGACCAGGACTGATGGCCAGCACTAGGTTCACTCATACACAATGTATTTGCTGCACTCAATAAAGAAGGGCTGCCCTCTGACTTATAGTCAGTCACAAGGGTCAAAGACAAAATAACAGAGGGGCACCCACCAGACAAAGCAACAGATAGAAACAAAGGGCCATAGGTCAGTTCAATAAGTGAGTAAACAGCTGGGATAGAGATAAGGGGCTAAAGAGGAGTAGAGTTAAACTTAGGGTGCAAGCCTTAACATAATAAGTGGAAGGGAGGCCTTGGTAGGACCAATACCTCCAACATTCTCCACCTTATTGGTCCTAGGTGGTGTAGAGTAACAAATACACGGTTGTGAGGAGACTCATCATCGCTGAACCATTACAAGTACATCATTGCGATCATACAAGTAATAGATGAGAACCAAAGTTCCCTTTCGGACCAAGCTTACCGTGCAAACCCACTTCACGATGGACGGAACTCTACCAATCGGTCCTCGAGTTCAGAACCAAAACCATCACAAAACTATTAACAAGCACAACACATGTTAATAGACCACGCAAGCAAGAATCCGGGAGAAGTTGGGGATTCCAACTAATCCAACAACCACACAAAGCAAGTACACAGAAAATAAAAGAAACAATATTATTTCTATAACTAGCACAGGTAGAGCTCACATAATCACTTGGTATCACATTTTCAAAACACAAAGAAAATAGCATACCAAATATCACAAAGATTTTAATTAAAAGAGAATTAAGCACATTTAAAGCAGACCCAGAGGAAATATAGTCAAACACATTGCACATATTATTTCTCACATGCTTCCTAATGTCTCTATCTCTAATAACATGGCAATCACGCAACTCAAGCATATTGCACACAACATTCATATCATGCTCCACCTTAATAGAAATACTACCTCCGTCCCAGGGATAAGTTCCCAATTTCCTTTTTTGGCAGTCCTAACAAGAAGTTCTCATTTCCCTAAATGGAAAGTTATTCTACTTCAAAACAGTGTCAAACAGTGCAAAACAGTGCCAAACAGTGTCGAAACAGTGCAAAACAGTAAAATTAACCCCTCGGTAACTTTATTTCCTTAATATGTGTGAAAGTCAAACCGAGAACTTCTCCCTGGGACGGAGGGAGTATTATTTTCTTTATTTTCAACATGAAAATCATTTTCATCCACAAATTTGGGTTTGGTTTCAACAAGTAAATCAGAATGAACATCAGGCAAATGCTCCACCTCATTTGGAGCAACATCAGGAGAAACAAGCAGGCAAGGAAATTCATTTTCAACAAAAATGACATTTCTACTCATCAACACATTGAAGCAAGTTTCACTCCTACACCAAAGCCTATAACCTTTCATGCAATCATGATATCCTAAGAAAACATATTCCTTAGTCCTAGGTTTAGATTTATCATTCACACGATTCACATAAGCAGCACAACCAAACACTCTCAAATTTGGCAAGTCAAGTGGTTTGCCCATGAACACAGATTCAGGGCATTTCCCTCCTAAGGGAACAGACGGGGATAGATTAATCAAATCAACAGCATAACAAATAGCTCCCCCCCAGAACTTATTAGAGAGCCCAGATGAAGCTAACATAGCCCTCACCCTCCCTAATAAAGTTCTAACCATCCTCTCAGCAACCCCATCCGGTTGGGGTGTGGAGGGAACAGATTTATGCATAGAAATACCCCAAGTATCACATAAATCACCAAGCCGAGTATCACAGAAATCAAAACTGACAGTGGTCCTTAAAAAATTAATTTTCTTACCGGTTTGTTTTTCAACAAGGGTTTTCCAGTTTTTAAACTTATCAAAAACTTCAGATTTATTCTCAATCAACAAAACTCACACTTTCTTTGAAAAATCATCAATTAACGTCAGAAAATAATTTTTCCCACCATGAGTAGAAACACTATAAGGACCCCACAAGTCAGCATGAATACAATCAAGCACATTAGTACACTTAGGCAGATCAGGAAAATAAACACTAGACTGTTTTCCTAGCACACAGGGTTGCACACAATTCACAGAATCAAGTACGGGTTCAGCATGACAAACATACAAGTTGTTTTTCATCTCAGCTTTGAAAACAACTAAACAACCCTTCACAACTTTCATGATTCCCTTTCCCCATTTTCCCTTCAAACCCTCATTTTCAAGAGAAGCACAAGATAGCAAATTACAACACAGCTCAGGAACATGCCTAACATTCTTCAAAGTAAGCACATAACCAGAAGAAAACCTAAGGCACACATCTCCTATTCCTAGCACATTGCATTTCTTCTCATTTGCTAAAGACACAAAGCCATGCTCAATCTCTCTATAGTTTGAAAAAACATTTTTCAAAGGGGACATATGAAAAGTACAACCAGAATCTACCACCCAATCTTATTTACCCAAAGAATCAGATATCTCAGAACTCAAGTAGTCATAATCACATAGATTTGTCATAAAAACATCACCTAAATCATTTTCACACGTAGTCAAATTAGCATGTTCACTATGCTCATTTTTCCTAGATTTAGGACAGTCTCTTATGAAATGACCAGGTTCATGACAATAATAGCAACGTCTCGAATTAGACCTAGACTTAGATCTATGTCGTCTACTATTATTTTCTCTACCCCTCACATGCATAACTTCCTCGGATTTTCTACTCTCACCAATCTGTTTTAAATCTAATTCCTTACTCTTAAGACCATTTACCACAATGTCAAGAGTCACATTATCTCTACCATACTTAATAGCAGATTTCACATCACTAAAGGAATCAGGAATAGCATTTAAAAGAGCAATGGGGGAATAATCATCTATATGCTTATCACCACACAACTTAATATCCGAAATAAGTTTGGTAAAAACATCTAGATTTTCTTCAATATCTATAGACATATCTAGTCTAAATTTGAAGAACTTTTCAAGTAAAAATATCTGGTTAGGCAAAGAGGTCTCAGTATACAGTTCATCTAATTTATTCCAAAGAACTTTAGCACTTTCTAAAATTCCAAATTTTCTAATCACAGAGTCAGATAAGTTCAAATAAATCACAGAACATGCATTTTCATTCATTTCAGCCCTTTTATCTTCCGTATCAGAAATTAAATAGGTTTCGCCAACTGCTTTAAAACATTTTTGTTGTATTAAAATACATTTAATTTTTTGCTTCCAAATGCTAAAATCAGATTTTCCATTAAATGGAGCCATACCATACTGATTATAAGCAGACATTTTCACATAGAAAAACAAGCAACAAAATAAAATGTAAATTTAGCTGAAAACAATTTAAATATTTATAAGGCTACAACTATACGGAGCAACTAGCATGAACACGTGGGGAGTATTAATGAGCACCAAACTCAACTTCAAACCCCTTGTTCTTCCGTATAAGCACAAATAAATAATAAATTTTCAGCACAACACAATACAACAATTCAAACAATTTTAACAGCAATAATAAACCTAAAATATAATTTCTACACAAATAAAAGACTAAATTACTACAAAAGCAATAAAAGGGATAAAAGTCAATATACCGGAGCGAAACCCTAGGAGAGGCGTTTTGACCTTACCCACCCAATTAAAATTGGGATTTTTTTTTTCTGGACTGTTGATGGGCAGTTGACTGATTTGACCAAGTCCAACAAGAGCTCCTGTGTTGACCAGTCCTGTCCACTTCAAGCTATAGGCCGATCCTACATGAAGTCTTCTGCTCCAGTAAAACAGCCCATTAAGAATCCAGCTGTCCAAAAGCTCCAGCCCAAAACACAAGCCCAACACACCAGCAGCCAAGTAGCCCCGCGGAAGTGTTCTGATTTCTGCAGCGGTCCCAGTCTCCCAGACTCCCTGCTTCGTCCCTGTCCTTTGCTTCGGCGCCACAGGTTCGCGTCCAAAAAATCCAAGTCAGCGGCCAGGCAGTCCAAGCTTTAAGACCAAGCTTTTGTCCATCAATTGCAGCTCCAGCGTCCAAGCCTTGAGTTGACTGCCAGCGTCCAGCTCCAGAAACACAGGTCCAGCCAGCACCGTTCCAGTCCGAGCTTCAACGTCCAACTCGCCCAGATCCGTTTAAGATGCGCAGATAAACAATAGCATCGACGAACGGAACAGATGACGAGAGCTTCCCGGCGAAGGCGGCTCCTACTGCGGATTCCGGCGAAGGTCTTCCAGGCGGACAGATCTCCGGCTAGCAACTTTCTGCGGCGGCGAGTTTCCAGGTGACGGCTGAGCTCCCAGCGGCGATGGCGGATTCAGCTTCTGGCAAGCTCGATTCCAGGAGCTTCAACTGGCGGTGGACGGCGGCGGAGGGCAGAATCCGGCGAAATCGACGGAGAAGACAACACAAGCTCTGATACCACTGTTGGGTGTGTATTTCAGCTCAGGTCTCCAACCAAAAAAACTCACACACACCACCCCAGGATTGTTTAGCCACTCCACCACTCTCCAAGCTTAACCTCTCACACCTCTCTAGCTCCCACACAAGGAAGCTTTACAAGAAGAAGAAAATCAGCCCACACACTCACTGTTTTGGTACCTCACGAAGAAGACCAGGACTGATGGCCAGCACTAGGTTCATTCATACACAATGTATTTGCTGCACTCAATATAGAAGGGCTGCCCTCTGACTTATAGTCAGTCACAAGGGTCAAAGACAAAATAACAGAGGGGCACCCACCAGACAAAGCAACGGATAGAAACAAGGGGCCATAGGCCAGTTCAATAAGTGAGTAAACAGCTGGGATAGAGATAAGGGGCTAAAGATGAGTAGAGTTAAACTTAGGGTGCAGGCCTTAACATAATAAGTGGAAGGGAGGCCTTGGTAGGACCAATACCTCCAACAACGAGTACCCGAATCGAACCGTTTTAAAATATTATTTTACTAAATTCTACTATATTTAATGTAATATACTTGCGTAGTATATACTAACAGTATACGGAAGATACATGGTTGATCTACTTTTAGATTTTATAGTTATTACCTTTGTTCTTTGCGATTTTAAATAATTATTGAAATGTGATGCAGTCTGCATGTAGACTCATTGGTTTCATGAAGATACAATTTAGGCTCTCTTTGTTTAAGCCTTCACAACTTGGTAAAATTTGAACTATTTGGTGATTTATATAGTAGTCCTAAGCTAAGATTGCAATAAAGGTTAAGGTTTTAATTAGCATATATTCCTGCCTAGTATTTGAGGGTTTTATTTCAGTTTGAACACAAGGTATTTATCGAGAGGTACACCGGGTATGCTCGTTTTTTAAAATAATCATGCTTGCGAGTCATGTTTCTGATTTTGGGTGTGTTGGAGATTTATTGAAAAATACAGTTCATGTTTTAATTCACATGGTCCTTAAATATTTTATAATTAAATGTTGTGTTTTTCAAATAGTGTTAAAGGAGTATTTAAATGTAGTGATTATTATTATTATTATTATTATTATTATGAGCAACTCATTGTGCACGTGTAGTTGTGTTTCATAATAATAATAATATTGCTTTGTTATTTAAATGCTTTGTTTGGTGTTTGCAATTAATAGATTTTAACTTTAAAATATACCATACTGCCGTTTTATGCAGGCATGTATATTTTATATGTTAAATTGAATTTCTTTGATTAGAAGAATGGCTTTTTAGATTTTTTTTATGTATGTACGTGTTCTTTTAGAACAGTCATACTGTTTATTTCAAAAGTGGTTTCATAACTGTTTATCGAACGAACACTTCGGATGAATTATTATCAACTCTTTTCATAGGAGTTTCCATTTTGTTTATAAATACGAAGGACCGTGTGTAATTGTGGATTATCCAAAAAAAGTAATTTTCATTTTCACTTGCCTTATTAAATACTAATAACTGGTATTGAAGTGTTTAGATCACTTTATATATACATATCAATTGTTTAGTGTTATTTTGTCAGTAGCCAAAATACACTGCACATCTTCTTTTTATCCCAAAAGTTCTATCTTGTAACCCGGTTACTGTAATAAGGGTAGATAGTAAACTTTTAGGAAAACGTATTTAATATGTGATTAGAAGTGATATCCGGTCCAGCCATATTTTTACACCCTTATTTTACTATTTTATCCTCATGTTCTAACAATCTAATAGTTTACTAATCCGAAAATTTGGAAAAGTTTGAAGGTGTGGAATTTCGAAGGTGGCAGAAAAAGATGCATTTTCTGCGCACTACTTTGAAAGTGGTCTATGTGTTAAGCACCCCGAGGCCGTTCGAGGAAGAAGAAAATGAGTCTTTGGAGATAAGCCGCTACCGCATAAAATGGGACAATGATGACTATATCTGTCGTGGGCACATTTTAAACGGTATGTGTGATTCTCTTTTTGATGTGTATCAAAATGTTGAATAAACTAAAATGTTGTGGGATTCGCTAGAATCTAAGTACATGAGTAACATGACCGAGGATGCTTCAAGTAAGAAATTTCTCATTAGTAACTTTATTAGTTACAATATGATGGATTCACGTTCGGTCATGGAGCAACCCAATGGCCATCGAAACGGTGACCAAGACAACCAAGATCAGAATCTTTTTTGTAGTTACAAATGATGTTGATAACAACATGATTTTTGTAGTTATGCTTTCTGAAATTTGTGTTGTGCAGGATGATGAATCTAGGTGGATTGACACCGGAGCCACAAGGCATGTATGTAAAGATAAGCAGACTTTTAAGACTCTAAAATAGTTGGAAAAAGGGCCAATCTTATACATGGGAAATGATTCTACTATGCAAATTCAAGGAATTGGCCAAGTAGAGTTGGAATTAACTTCCGGAAAGAAATTAATTCTTAATGATGTGTACTTTGTATCACAAATCCGGAAAAATCTTGTCTCCGGTGGCATCCTAAATAACTTTGGGTTTAAGCTTAGCTTTGAAACAAATAAGTTTATTTTATCTAAGGGTGATGTATTTGTAGGCCAAGGTTTCTATTGTAATGGCATGTTCAAACTAAGTGTTGTTAATAAAGTTGTTAATTATGTTTATATGGTTTGTGATTCTTCTTTGTGGCACAATAGGTTATGTCATGTTAATTATCGTAGATTAAGTAACATGTCTAAAGTAGGATTAATTCCTCCTTTTAATGTTAATATAGAAAAATGTAGAACTTGCATGTTAAATAAAATCACAAGAAATTCTTTTCAAAGTGTTGAAAGAAAATCCAACATGCTTGAATTAGTGCATAGTGATTTGTGTGATTTCCATAGCACTCCTTCTCTTGGAAATAAAAAATATGTAGTCACATTTATTGATGATTGCACAAGATATTGTTATATATATCTTTTATTTTCAAAAGATGGGGCAATGGATAAATTCAAAGTTTTTAAAACGGAAGTTGAGTTACAAACCGGAAAGAAAGTAAAAAGGCTTAGAACGGACAAAGGAGGAGAATATTATGAGCCTGATTTTTTCAAATTCGTTGGCATTGCTGAAAGAAAGAATAGAACTTTGAAAGAAATGGTTAATTCCATGTTATCTAATTCGGGCTTAAGTAATGGATTTTGGGGTGATGCTATGTTAATAGCTTGTTATATTCTTAATAGAGTGCCTAACAAGAAAAACAAGATTACCTCATATGAACTTTGGCACAAAAGAACACCCTGAATAAGTTATCTTAGGGTATGGGGTTGTAGGGCAATCGTGAGATTACCTGAGCCTAACCAAAAAACGTTAGGTGAAAAGGGAGTAGAGTGCATATTTATTGGATATGCTGAACATAGTAAATCCTATTGATTCTATGTTATTGAACCGAATGACTCAATTGCGGTTCACACTGTTATTGAGTCAAGGGATGCTTTTTTGGATGAGAAACGGTTCACTTCTATTCCTAGGCCAAAGGATGTTGATCCCGGTCCAAGTAATTCAAATTTACATGAACTGGAAAAGGATCATGAAAATGAGCCTGAAATAAGACGGAGTAAGAGGGCTAGAAAAGAAAAGTCATTTGGTCCTGATTTCCAATTATATTTGGTTGAGGGATCAAGAGAGACCCTTGAAACTCAAACACCATATTGTTATAGTGTTGAGGAGGATCCTAACTCTTTTGAAGAGGCAATGAAATCTCAAGATGTTTCCTTCTGGAAAGAGGCCGTAAATGATGAAATGGATTCCATCATAGGCAATAATACTTGGGTTCGAAGTGATTTACCACCCGGTTGCACACCAATCGGTTGTAAATGGATTTTCAAGAAGAAAATGAAAGTAGACGGTACCATTGACAAGTTTAAAGCTAGATTGGTTGCACAAGGCTTTAAACAAAAACATGGTATCGATTACTTTGACACATATGCACCGGTAGCTAGAATAACTACCATAAGATTGTTAAAAGCTTTATCGGCTATTCATAATCTTGTAATTCACCAAATGGATGTCAAAACTGCATTCTTAAATGGTGAATTGGAGGAGGAGGTGTATATGTCACAACCCGAAGGGTTTGTTGTTAAAGGACAAGAAAAGAAAGTTTGCAAACTTGTCAAGTCCTTGTATGGTCTGATACAAGCACCTAAACAATGACATCAAAGGTTTGATGAGGTGGTGCTAAAAATGGATTTAAAATAAACCAATCAGACAAGTGTGTATATAGCAAATTTAATGAGCATGGTAATGGTGTCATTATTTGTCTATATGTGGATGACATTCTCATATTTGGCAATGATTTGAGGCAAGTAAAAGAAACAAAAGCTTTCCTCTGTTCAAACTTCTCCATGAAAGATATGGGTGAAGCGGAAGTTATCCTTGGAATTAGGATAATCAAGCAAGATGATACTATCACCTTAACACAATCTCACTATATAGAGAAAGTGTTGAAAAGATTTGGGAGTTTGGATTGTTCACCGGTTTCCACTCCCATGGATCCTAGTTGGAAATTAGTTCCAAATAGTGAGAACGCTGTATCACAGCTTGAATATGCTAGGGTGATTGGGTGTTGATGTATGCTATGACTAGCACCCAGCCAGATATTGCATTTGCGGTAGGAAAGCTAAGAAGATATACTAGTAACCCTAGTATATTTCATTGGCAAGCCTTGAAGCGAGTGCTGAAATATCTAAAGAAAAAAATAAGTTACGGCTTATGTTATAAGAGTGAACCCTCTATATTAGAAGGTTACACGGATGCAAGTTGGATAACTAATCAAGAGGATTATTCATCCACAAGTGGGTGGTTATTCCTTCTTGGAGGAGGTGCTATTTCATGGGCATCTAAGAAACAAACTTGTATCACTGACTCTATCATGGCTTCGGAGTTTATAGCTTTAGCATCGGCTTGTAAAGAAGCGCGGAATGGCTAAAGGACTTGGTGTCGGAAATTCCGATATGGCCTAAACCTATGGCTCCGATATCTTTCCATTGTGATAGTGCATCAACTCTATCAAAAGCATATAACCATGTGTACAATGGTAAGTCAAGGCACATAGGAGTGAGACATAGCTATGTGCAGGAACTTATTAGTTCTAGAGTTGTTGTGATTGATTTTGTACGATCACATGTTAATTTGGCGGATCCTTTTACAAAAGCGATGCCAAGAGACATGGTGTACAAAACTGCAAAAGGGATGGGGTTAAAGCCCTTGGAAAATAATCACAAGTGAAAGAAAGCGCAACTTAACGTCTAGTACAATGCTAGATCTTGAGTTCAATGATGATGAGTAAGTCACTCTGTGGTTGAAGCACTTTTTGAATAATAACCATCCCAAGGTAAGTGTTTGAAACTGCAATGTGTAATGAGGTTGACTATGTCTTAATAGATCTTTTGATAAAGTGTTTAATTGCAGAACACAATTTGAAAAGATCTACCTATGTGAGCTAGAATTGCGGCCGATTCACCAAGTTTAAGGGTTTACTTGTTGGATCTCATGAATGGATATGGACACAAGGTCGTTAATAGTGTCAAGTTTCTACGTGAAATTGTATAAAGACTTGTGTGTGTAATACCTTCAATATTTCAAAGTGGTTGTATAGTTCAAAGCTTAGTCTCTACTATTTTGATCCGAAATATTGTAAAGAATATTGCACTAAATGAAAGTTCAATCGTTACGACACTTTCAATTATGCATAAGTCTTGATAAGTAATCGATTTGGCAAGGATTAAGTGTGTTTATTTTTCAATAAATGGAGGAGGATTGTTGGAGATTTATTGAAAAATACTGTTCATGTTTTAATTCGCATGTTCCTTAAATATTTTATAAATAAATGTTGTGTTTTTCAAATAGTGTTAAAGGAGTATTTAATGTAGTGATTATTATTATTATAATGAGCAACTCATTGTGCACGTGTAGTTGTGTTTCATAATAATAATAATAATAATAATATTTCTTTGTTATTTAAATGCTTTCTTTGGTCTTTGCAATTAATAGATTTTAACTTTAAAATATACCATACTGCCGTTTTATGCAGGCATGTATATTTTATATGTTAAATTCAATTTATTTGATTAGAAGAATGGCTTTTTAGATTTGTTGGGATATTGGGTCCAGGCCCAATACCCCCGGCCCAAATCCGGGAGAAAGAAGCAGGCCCAAAGCAGTCCAGAGTTCCCGATCAGCGTTCGGGGTAAATCTTCTACTTGGAGCATTTTAGGAAACAGTTACACCAAGACACCCATGGCAGGAACCCGATCGACATTCGGGATACTTCTTATGATAGGATAACATCTATGGCGGGGCCCCACACCCCGAACACTATTCCCGAACGGGTAGTTGTCAAGTGGAAGCCGCATTTAATGCTGGAGCATGGCGGCTGCAAGTGGGGGCATGGGTGCTTACATGGCAGGTGTCACAGCCTACCAGATTCGGCCACGTGTCCACCTTACCCATCCCCATTTTAGTATAAATACCTGTGTTTAGAACATTGTAAGGGTTAGCATTTGAATACTCAGAGCTAGCAAGTAGAAACACTTCTCTTATTCTTGTATTCTTGTATTTACCTACCGTTCGGGTAATTTCAGTGTAATCGCAGAATTACTGAATACAAGTGGGCTTATGAGTCAATCGATATTTCACTGTTTTATATTTTATACACTCTCCAAACCAAACCAATATCCCTACAATATCCAAAGCTTGTGTTGGGCTTTCGGATCTTCGGGAATAAACCTTAATATTGGCGCCGTCTATGAGAAACTTAACTAAAAGTCTCAAGCTAAACCTTTGATCTAAGCACTCTTTCTGAAGATGGCTAGAATCACCACAGCAACACAAAGTTCTACTTCCCGACGCCGAAGAGGCAATGGATCTTCTGAGGGGTGGTTCTTGCAAGGACAGGCCAGTGGCAGTGCCACCCGGGAATTTGAGGGCATCATCCCTCTGAACGTAAGGAGGAACCCTCAATTGATGAGGGAGATGGCAGAGGCCATGCAGCACATGGCAGACGAACAGGAACAAGGATACACCGATGAGACTCGTGAGCCATTATCCCCTGTTCGTCCTATGTCATCCTTCGACGAAAGGGGGGATACTGAGACCACCACGGCCTCAGCACATTCCCAGGAGAATCGGGGGAATCACTGGAGGGCCCACGCCCCCAGGCATGGACAGCAAGCACCAACCAACCGAACCCCATTCGTGCCTCGAAACGAAGCCCAATACAGGGAACCTACCCCATGGTGGATCCCGTTGGGCAACATTTCCAGTATGTCGAGAGGGATGGGGAACGTTTTATTCGGAGGAGGGCAAACACAGCTGCCCCTCCCCCGAACAGGATGTCAGAGTTTGCGGAGGCAAGGATACCACAAACTCCCCGAACCGGCACAAGACGAAGAAATTGCCGAAATGAGGAGGCAAATGGCTGAGCTCAGAGAGCAGATAAACCGGACGCCCCAACAAATCCAGCCAGCTCGGGTTGGGATCACTTCTCCCTTCACAAGGGAGATCATGAATGCGGAAATTCTCCGGGACTGCCGCCCCCCAACCGGGCTCACATATGATGGGGTAGGTGACCCCGAAGTACACCTGAGGAGCTACCAAGGAGGCCTCATGCTCCTTGGGGCCACTGACACTGCTATCTGCAGATTACTCTTCAGCACCCTTCGGGGAGCTGCACAAGAATGGTTCGGGACGCTGCAGCCCGGATAAATTGGAAGCTTCGCTGAACTGTCCACTCTCTTCCTGGCACAGTTCGCTTCTGGCACCAAACAGAAGGTGCATTTTGGTCACATGACCACGGTGAGGCAAACCCCGAGGGAGTCTGTCAGCGACTTCCTGATCAGATGGAGGAGCGAGACCCTCAAGGTCACTAGCATGACGGACGAGACTGCCATCCTCTTGTTCACCGATGCTCTCCAAACCGGGGAGCTGTACAGGGAGCTGAAGAAGAACCCGGGAACCAACTACCCGGAGGTGTTAGAGAGGGCCAGAAAACATGCGGCCTTGGAAGAAGAGATCAAGATGAGGGATCAAACGGCCCCGCAACCCCCCACTACAAAGTTGGCGGACCGTTTGGGCCCTATGCCAACAGCTGCAGCACCTAGTCGCAAGACCGGACATTTCACCCCCCTTGTCATGTCTATTGCTGGCGTTTTCCATTTGGAAAAGAATGCCATTCCTCCTCCAACTGACACAAGGGCCATAATGGGGCCTACCCCGAATGCCTTCTGCAGATATCACAAACGGAATGGGCACCTCACGAAGGACTGCCACGCCCTACAGGTGGCAATCGAGGACCTGATCCAGAAGGGTTACCTGAGGAAATATGTCAGCACAGACCCAAACGGCCCTTCCCCCAATCAACGCCCTCCCCTATCCAATAGCTGGAAGAGGGATATCCAGCGGGACGCAGAACCAAGCAATGATTCATACCGCCCCCCTGCGGAGGAGGCTGAGGGGTCGGGGAACCCGGGGAAGAAACCAAGGATGGAGGTCAAAGTCATCTTTGGCGGGGGAGAGACCGGGGATACAGCCGCATCGGGCCGGTCGCTTATGAGCTTGAATTACCTCCCACCGCCAAAATTCACCCCATATTTCATGTCTCGTTATTGAAGCCCACAATTGACCAAGTCCTACCAAAGGTTTCAGCGCCTCTACCTTTATCATCAGACTTGGAGCTGATACTGTCTCCTTCCAAGGTGCTGCAACACCGCTGGACTGATAGCGGGTCTCTGGAAGTGCTGATTCAGTGGGAGGGCAAATCATCAGAGGAGGCCACTTGGGAGGATTATGACTTACTAGCCTCACAATTTCCAGATTTTAGACTTGAGGACAAGTCATGTTTTCAAGGGGGGAGTAATGATAAATTCCCTGAGAATTACAAGTTCACTTATTCTAGGAAGAATAAAAAGAGACATGTGGCAGCAGTGTTGGATGAATAGTGGTTACTAGTTTTATTTTTATTTAATTAATTTATCTTGTTCTTATCTGTTAGTGGGCTAGTTGTCAGTTGCAGAGTAAGTGGGTCTCTCCACTACACCTTAGGAGTGGGTCAGTTGAGAAGTAAGTGGGTCCCTCCACTACTTCAGTTATTTCTCTATTGTGTAAGCAGTTTAAATAGGCTCTTTGCCTTGTGAATAGGGCATCGATAATTCAGTTCTCATAATATTCTTCTGGAGATACTCCCTGGGTCTATCTTCAAGTAAGTGTGAGATACTTGCCTTGCTTATTGATAGAAGAAAATTAATACCATGTTTTCCTTTTATTAATTATTTACTGTGTGGGATCTATCAGTAGCTCAGTGCTTACTCCACAGACCAAGTCCAGTGACACGCCTACTAATAAATTCATTGCTCCACTTTCATTGATGCGTAATAAACAAGTTAAGAGGTGCATGGCCTCTATGCCTCATTTATCAGATACTCCTAAGACCTCTAGTCATTTTCACCAAACTATTACACATTCAGTTGATGCACCTGGTTTACACTCTGTACTGGAAACATCAATGCTGCATAATGCAAAGGCTCAATGTCACCCCTCTGGTAAGAAACCAAATGAAAATCTTTCACAATTTAAGAGTGTTGTGTCTAGTCATGCCAGGCAAGAAGGCTCAGGTTGGTTCTCCATGTCACATTTTTTTATATTATAAATTATTTTTATTTTATTTGATTATTTATGACTCATTTCTATGTTTGGTTTAAACATTAAATTTACATGGTCTGATGCAAATATTAATTCTTCACCCTTTGGGAGTACAAAAGCTAATTTGGCTAGCACAAAGACTCAATGCAGTTCTTCCAAAGAGAATCCAAGTGTGCCACATTTGCATTCAAAGAGTGCTGTACGGCGCCATCCTGATCGTGAGAAAAACATATCTGGTGATAATTGAACTACATTTTAATTTACAATGCCATCTTTTAAGAAGAAAAACTTTTCTTCTTTGTATGCCACCTTTCTATTTCATGATAACATTATCAAAAATTGATAACTTTGATTTTAATTTCAATGTATTTATTATTCTTGATGGTGTATTCAATTGGGCAATATTCAGTCTATTTGTTGATTAGTTCCAGTGCACTAATTTATGTCTGCTAATGTTGTTATACATTTTAAATTGAACTTTTTGCAAGTTTATGATACATACTATGTCTTCTTTCAAAAAAAAAAAAAAAACTTTGGCAGGTGACTTAGAACTAAATTACTTGGCGGGGGAGAATCGAGTAAATGAAGTGGGCGATGAAATAGAGCATGAGAATGGTATTATCTCTATCTGTAGGTTGATAAATTGATCTTAGAAACAATATTATAATTTTGTTGGTGTATGTGCACGACACTTGCGAAGGGTTGATGATGATAAAAATTCTCGGGGGCCTTGTAAACAAATAAAGACATCTTACATTGTGCGAACGACCAAATAAAAAATTCAAGTTTCACTGAATAAAGTGACTAGGAAGGCTACGGACTCTAAGGTTCATAGTTTATTGGTTCACGATGTTGGAGCCATTGTTAGGTCTCATTGTCCAATGAATACCGGCTATTGGTCAACCATTCCTATCACTGAAAGGACTGATCTTATAGATGAGATAACAGTAAGCATATAAAAAATTGGCCTAATAAATATTATGCAAGTATTTTGTAAGACTACCATTCTTATTTATATGATTTTGCATGCACAATGAAATTCCATAAATGTAGTATTATTTTAGTCTATTTTACTATTCTTAGTTTATCTTGTTTCTCCATGTAAATTATGAGCTTGATTTAGAAGACACTGGAATGAAAGATTATATTGAAGGACTCTTCAATGGGAGGTATAGAGAGTTTAAGGGTGAGCTGAGTTCATATTACAAGAAATGTAAGACTCATGACAATGCATTAACTAATATGCCTGACGAGATGGTTGATAGAGCTGTTGAGCAATGGCATGACTTGTGTAACCATTTCAACTCAGATAAGTTTAAGGTACATAGACATCTATGTGCCTTATTCTTTCTTTGAAGCATGGAAATCAAAAGTATAATTTAAAAAAGCAATTTATTATATTTATAGTAAACTCACTTTATAGTTGATCACAATCAAAAAAATATCAGTAGTTTTAGTCCTAATAGAATATCTTTTTAAGAATTGAAAATTATAAAATAATAGTTGGGTAGCCAAACCTTTAATCACATTTACAATGTTATCACAGTCGAATCTATCTAAACAAAAAAGTTTATGCATCAGTGCATAAGATTATGCTTATGCAACCTCTATATCTTTATGCTACATGTTTCCTATATTTTTATGCACTTTTGCAGAAATCATCATCGTCAAACATAACAAATCGCTCAAAAAAGCTGCATAACCATCGTATTGGTTCACGTCCTCTCTCATACATAGTTGAGGATATGGCGGCGGTAAATTATAGACATGTGATTGTATATTGTTTAAAACAATAAATGTCTCTTATTTATAACTTTGTCATTTTATTTAGGATGGCTCGAAATTTCCAGAGGTTGATGCCTTCGAGTTCACTTATGGTGGAAAGCACAAAACTTGGACTGATAGCACACCAAAGGCAAAACATGTAAGATGTACCTTTTGATGTAACTTTCCTGTTAGTCTATATCGAGTTCAGATATTTTTCAGGTCAATACATATTTTAATTTAGGGAAAACTGTCAAATAGGTCCTCGAACTTTCATATAAAAGTCAATTAAGTCCTTCTATAGGAGATTCTGTCCGGTCGTCACAATTTGGGGCGGTTCCCGGTGGAATTTTTTGATGAAATTTTTTTAGCATCTTATTCATCAAGTCTAGTTTACTCATATCAAATTTCAGCTAAAAATTTAATCGGGAGCGCATTCAAATTAATTCGAGAACGCAAAAATGCACAGTTATCTTCAAGAATTAATTTGAATGTGTTCCCGATTGAATTTTTAGCTGAATTTTGGTATGAGTAAAATAGACTTGGTGAATAAGATGCTCAAAAAGTTTCATCAAAAAATTCTACCGGGAACTGCCCCAAATCGCGACGTCCGGACAGAACCTCTTATAGAAGGACTTAATTGACCTTTATATGAAAGTTCGAGGACCTATTTGACAGTTTTCCCTTTAATTTACGTTTCTTTTAGATTGATACTTTTTTTTCCTACTAGATTATTTTCCCAAGTAACATCGATGAGTGTGATATAGATTTGCTGCATCTAACAACCTATTGCATAAATTTTAATGTATTGGTTTTGTTAACAAAACAATGCCATTTAGTAAAGAAACAAAACAATGCCATTTTCATTTTATGTTTGACTATTCAAAGTTAATTTCATCAATTATTGATGCTATATAACATGGTAAAATAAAGATCCCAGTGTGTTATGTTATTTAATGTTCCTTTCATTTTAGTGATTTATTAGTATTTTATCTACACTCTTAATACACCTTTCTCACAAAATGCCAACTTTATTTAATTTTTTACTAATTTATAGGATAAAATGGTTTCTAAAACCACTGATTACCTCAAAGAAAAGGCAAAGGATCAACACCTTCCTGAAGACACTCCTTTGGAAGAAGTAGTTGTTGATGACCAGGACACTGGATTAAATATCATGACATCTGTTCTAGGTACAATACCAGGACGACGCATTCTTGGTTTAGGAAATGGTCGTCTTCGTGATAGTGGGTCATCTTGTGCAAAAGTCAAGCAATTGTCAAATGAGTTAAAAGCTGAACATGCTGCTCGAAAAGTTTCAGATGCTGCTCGAATGGAGACAGAGGAATTGATGCAAAGAAAATTTAAAAATGTTGAGCACAACTTCAATACTACTTTACTGTCTTGGCATAATTCTTTGAGGCAAGTATGCAATCAAGTTCCTGGAATTGTTCTTCCCCCGTTTGTGCCACTTTCCGTTGACGATGAAGAATTAGATGAAGATGACACTCTTGATGATTATGATGATGAAGGAAATTTTGATGAGGCAAACTATGGCAAGGAATAGATCTAAGATTCATGCTACAAAAATATGTTCTTTCACTTTACTTAGTTTTTCTTTCATAACATTATTTCCAGACTCCAGTACCACATGCAAACAAGAATTGTATTTTCTTTAACATTATGTACAACTTTTAGCATTCTTACTATTGTTTATTAAAACTGGTAGGTTACGTTTTTTTCCAGTAGAATGCTTTAATAGTATAGCTTCCTCATTATCTCACTAGAAACTACATACTTCTATATGAGTGGTTTCACCAAGTACTGACTTTTGTGGTCATAAATTAAATACTACATAAGTATTGCATTTAGTTTTGCCAATTTTATGTTGAAAACAATCATTTATGCCTACAAATTTGCCTACACATTAATTTGTGGTAAAAAGTATTTCTTCCTACAAACTAAGACTTGTGTGGTAAGAACTTTGTAGACGAAAGTAATTTGTAGGGATAGATTTTGTAGGGCTAGACCTTTGAAGACAAAGATATACATTTGTCTGGTAAATTCTTTCCCCACAATCTTTGCCCCACAAATATTCCCACAAAATTATTTTGTGGGAAAAAAGTTTTCCCTACAAAATCAATCCTTTCCCAACAAAACTAATTTGTAGGAAAAAGTGATAAATCTTGTAGTGGTGACTGCGGTCAGCGCTTCGGCAGGGAAAGAGAAACTGAAATTCGATGAAATCAGAATTCTGGTGGTCAGCAAAGAAATTCGCAGGAGGGAATCAGGTCTGGCTTCTGGATTGGCGTTGAGTAGAGAGAACCGGGGCAGAACGAAGTCGAAGTCCAAGTCAAATCGGGACAGATAAAGATCCAAATCCAAGTCAAACAACAAGGGCAAGAAGGACAGAAGTCAGATCAAGTGCTGGAATTGTGAGGAGTACGGACACTTCAAGAGCCAGTGCAAGGAGTAAATCAAAGATCAGAAGGAGAAGGCATCTGCCAATGCAGCGGCAGAATCATCAGGTGATGATCTCCTGATCCTGAGCGTGAGCAGTCCGTTGGAGTCATGGGTTCTGGATTCTGGAGCCTCGTTCCATTCATGTGGTAATTCTGAAGTGATGGAACAGTATACTCCAGGAAATTTTGGAGGGGTGTATTTTGCTGATGATGAGCCTCTTAAAATTTTCGGGAAGGGGACAGTCCATGTGAAGACTCTGAACGGATGCATGCTAAAACTGAATGGCATCCGACACATTCCTGGTTTGAGGATGAATCTTCTTTCAATTGGGCAGCTGGATGAGGAAGGTTATGCAGAGACATTCGGCAGCAGAAATTGGAAGATCACCAAGGGAGCCTTTCTGGTTGCTAAAGGGAAGAAGGTGGGTACGTTGTACATGACAACGAACTCGAAGGTTTGAATCGATGTTGTTGCCGCTGCAACAAACGATGTTAATTTGTGGCACTGTCGTCTCGGTCACATGAGCGAAAAGGGGATGAAGGAGCTGTACTCAAAGGGCAAACTGCCCGGCCTGAAGACTATTGAGGTTGGCTTATGCGAGGACTGCATATTCGGGAAGCTGAAACGTGTCAGTTTCTCAAAGGGAAGGCAAGCTATCAAACCGGAGAGGCTGGAACTAGTTCACACCGACCTTTGGGGACCTGCAGAAATTACATCCTTAGGAGGATCTGCTTACTACATGACCTTCATTGATGATGCCACAAGAAAGGTATGGGTTTATTTTATCAAAAATAAATCTGATGCCTTTGATGCTTTCAAGAGGTGGAAAGCTCGTAATGAGACAGAGACAGGTCTACAGTTGAAGTGCCTTCGGTCAGATAATGGAGGTGAGTATGAACTGCATGAGTTCAAGAATTTTTGTGCTGAGAATGGGGTTCATATGGAGAAGACAACTAAGGGGACTCCGCAGCATAATGGCGTTGCTGAACGCATGAACAGAACACTGAATGAGCAGGCAAGATGCATGAGGTTGAAGAGTGGCTTACCGAAGATGTTTTGGGCGGATGCAGTGAACACCGCGGCTTTTCTCATCAACAGAAGTCCAACGATCTCATTGGTGAATGGCATTATTCCTGAAGAAAGGTGGACGGGTAAGGAGGTTAATCTGTCCTATCTCCGCATATTTGGTTGTGTTGCTTATGTTCATATCAGTTCCGTTGACCGAAGCAAGCTAGACGTTAAATCTGTCAAGTGTACATTCGTTGGCTGTGGTGGTGATGCCTATGGATACAGATTTTGGGATGATCAGAATAGGAAGATTATTCGTAGTCGAGATGTGGTGTTCAAAGAGCAGGTTATGTACAAGGACAGATTGAGTGCATCCGATTCTGAGCAAGAAAGTCCGAAGATCATAGAGTTGGATATCTCTAATTCGGGTGGGAGCAAGCAGGATCAGAATGAAGAGTTGAGCAGTGATGAGGATCCATCAACCCCGCCAATGCAGCGGCCTGCAAGAAACCGGAGAGCACCAAATAGGTATTCACCCTCTAATTTCTATTTGTTGCTTACTGATGGTGGTGAACCGGAGTCCTATGCAGAGGCAGTTCGGGTTGATGACAAGGGCAAATGGAAACTTGCAATGGATGATGAGATGACATCTCTCACATCCAATGATACTTGGAGGTTAGTTGAGCTACCGAGAGGAAAGAAGGCTTTGCACTGCAAGTGGGTCTACCGCATCAAGAAGGAGGCAGATGGTAGCAAATGCTACAAATTAAAGCTAGGCTGGTTGTGAAGGGGTTTGGGCAGCGTTATGGTATTGATTACACTGACATATTCTCTCCAGTTGTGAAACTTACTACTATTCGGTTAGTGTTGGGGTTAGTTGCTGCAGAGAATTTGTTGTTACATCAGATGGATGTGAAGACTGCATTCCTTCATGGTGATCTGAATGATGAGATTTACATGGTGCAACCGAAGGGCTATGTGGCAGAAGGTAGTGAGAATCTCGTATGTAAGCTAGTGAAGAGCTTATACGGGTTGAAGCAAGCACCGAAGTAGTGGTACAAGAAATTTGATGGTTTTATGCATGAAATCAGTTTCTTCAGATGTCACACCGACAATTGTTGCTACTACAAGAAGACCGAGAACTGTTATCTTTATCTTGCTATTATATGTAGATGACATGTTGATTGCAGGAGCTAGTTCAAAGGAGATTGAGAGGGATGAGGCAGCGAGCAAATTGTATCTTTCACAGGCAGAATACATTCAGAAGGTCTTGGAAAGATTCAGAATGCAAGATGCAAAGGTAGCAAGTGTACCGTTGGGTAGTCACTTCAAGCTTAGCAAGGAAGACTCACCAAAGAACAAGGAGGAGCGTGCTCAAATGCAGAATGTCCCATACGCATCGGCAATTGGAAGTATAATGGACGCGATGGTGTGCATAAGGCCAGACATTGCACATGCAGTGGGCGTAGTGAGCAGATTCATGGGAGAACCCGGGAAAGAACACTGGGAAGCTGTGAAGTGGATCATGAGGTATTTGAAAGGTACTGCTTCTAATGCTTTGTGTTTTGATGGGAAGAATGTAGAGCTGCTGGGACATGTTGATGCAGACCTGGCATCGAATGACTCAGATGGATCGAGGAGCACCACCGGGTATGTTTTTACACTTGGTGGAACGACAGTTTCCTGGCTTTCGCAGTTGCAGAAGATTGTTGCATTATCTACTACGGAATCTTAATATGTGGCCAGTATGGAGGCAAGTAAGGAGATGGTGTGGCTTCAGAATTTACTTGGGTAACTTGGGAAGGAGTACAAGAATAGCATTCTTTACAGTGATAGTCAAAGTGCTATCTTCTTGGCCAACAACTCAGCTTTTCACAAGAGAACCAAACACATTCGGTTGATGTATCACTACATCTGTCATCTTCTGGAGATAGAGGCATTGCAGCTTATGAAGATCTGTGGGAGTGAGAATCCAGCAGACATGTTTACTAAGGTGGTAACCTTGGAGAAATTGAAGTTTTACATAGCTTCAATTGGCCTGGGTACTTGAAGATGAAGGCTGGCGCTACCATGCTTACAAGGGAGGTTTGAAGAAGACAGTCTCTAGGTGGGAGATTGTAAGGTGTTAGAGACAGTTTGTTAATTTATTTTTGGAAACTCGTTTCTTAATTTATTTTAGGAAACACATCCTAGTTGCCTTGGGGTTAGGATTTACTTCTCTATAAATACAAGCTCTCTCCCTTGTAATCATGGTGTGTGGATCCGAAAATAGCAATAATATTCCTGGCTAGGTAGCGCCCCCAGACGTAGTCATTCGTGGGGAACTGGGTTACCAAATTTCGTGTGTTCTTCGTTATTGTTTTTCGTGTGCGTAAATTAAATTCCTAACACTTTTTTACTAAAATTCTTACTCAAGAGTTTATCAACTCCATTTTCATGTCAAATACTCAAATGTTTAGAAGAAGAGGCTATTTAAGAATTGAAAGCAAATACTGTTCAAGAGGATGATGCACTATGTTCTATGTACGGATTTTTTAACGATTAGCATTACTCTTGCAAATATTGATGATTATTCATTGTTAATTGTTAATTTGTTATTATCTTTTATATAGGAAAAATTGATAATAACAATTTTAACCAGGGTATAGCGGGGCCGCGGGGGGACCTCGAACCCTCCCGCTCAAATTCAAACAATGTCTGTGTTCTTAATTAGTGTAAAAAAATTCGTGTAAAAGTTCTCCAAATTAGTGTTCTTAATGTCTTTGTTGTTTGTACGGGCTCAATCCAACACAGTGCTTTGGCTCTTTCCGGGATCTCAACTATTGATTATTCTTAAGTTGTTCGAATCCTAGATATCATTTTCTAAAATTAATTTCACATCAACTACAAGCTCGTACAGCAGATTGTTTTTGGATGACAACTAAGTGGAAGCTGCCAACACTGTCAACTACTAGTATTTTTTATTATTACTAATCCTAGCTATCATCTCACAATTTTTGGAATATGTAGAAATGTTTTTATAAATTTCCGATTATCGAGGTATCAAAAAATATTTTTTAGACATTTTAAACTTATTTTTAGTAAAAATACATTTTTCTTTTTCTTTTTCTTTGCAAATCTGTTTTTTTAGTTTTGTAACGAATATATGATTTTGTATTCTTTTACTTTTTCTTTACAAATTTACATTTTCTTTTCAAAAAGTATATGGTGATCAAAATTAGGGATTTAGAGCTTTTTCTCTAGCTTTTTTCAAAGAAAAAATATTTTATGTTGTCGTAATTCTAAAAATCTAAACTTTCCATTTTTTGAATTAAGCCATTTTAATTTCTTTCTAAGCTACTTTCTTTATTTTGAATTAATATATTCTATAAATTATATAATATAGTTTATGATTAAATTAAGGTTCAGGATAGAGAGACTTTGGAGTGTTTGGCAATTTTTAATGAGAAGGTATTAATATTATAACTTTAAGAGATGTAATTGAAAGTGTAAAATGTAGAAGAAGTGGTAATATCTTGACATAAAGATGAAAATGTATGAATAGATGATAAAATGTGAGAAAAGTAGAAGATTTATGTGTGCAGTGTATGTATATATATATGAAAATTTACAACAACACAAATTGGAAAGTGATGCATGTAATGAAATATTTCTATAAAAGTATATATATAAGAAAATTTAATATAGAAAAAGGTGGAGTGTTACTTTTTACTCTATTTGCAACATTTTCAATTTATTATATTGGGACTACTAAAAATAGAACGACCATACTTCGAATTATTATACATACATTTCCTTTTTTAAATATGAACAACTGTTGTCTGATTACGAGGGACTATTATTGAAAGATGATGTACCCCTATAGTTGAGACTAGGCCCATACGTTATATCCACTTGCTTGTAAAAAAAAACTGGTCATCTGAAAAGTTTTTTATATTTTTAAGCTCCCCCAACATGTCCATCTATATATACTCATACCAGCTCATTATCCACATAATTTTTTATATCGGATAACACTACTAAAAAAACCTTATGTCAAAACAAGTATTATGTGCAGTGATAAAAGAAAAAAAAGTATAGACTGTTCATAGAATCACATAACTTTTAAAATATAATCAAAGTTTCAACACTATAGTTGGTGAATTGAGAATATAATTGATGGTACAATTCATGTTAAGTATAGAATATTTTCATACACTATATAAGAAATTCTCACAACAATCTCGCAAACAATACACTAACAAAAAAGATCATGATTTTACATTGGGCATGCAAAGTTCTCGCGCCTTGCTCGAGGAAATGCTAGTGTTTAAATAAGGAGTGGTCAATGAAATGGACAAGATTAGCATCATGGAAGACTAAAATGAATTAGCTAGGCAAACAGATGAGCAAGTTTTGTGCAAATAACAAGAATGATAAGAAAGAGATGAGACAACCAGGGGCGGAGCCAAGGGGGTCAGGGTGGTCAGCCCACCCCACTGAAAGTTTGAGAGTATAGAGCTATGAAATATTTTCGATTTGATATATTATGTTCCCGTAACTCGTTACGAGTAAAAAATTATGATTTCTGAAAAATCAACAATATCTAAATGTAAAATCAGCAAAATTTGATGCGTAATATGGATTATTTTCCCAAAATTTTAAAATAGTTTATAATTAATTCATTATTTAAATGTCATGACTCAGAAGCAGAGCTAAGACAATCTATCTTTTTACTACAAGTGCCTATTTATCTAAACTGCATATGAAATATTCAACTTAGATATTGTCTAAAAACGATCCACCATTTTCATTTTGTATATAATTGATTTTCGACCCCATGGACCATTTTTCAGGTTCCGCCACTGGAGAAACCTAGATCGATGATAGAGGATTATAGAGAAAAATGGGTTCATCTTAAACTAAAGACCTACGTATGAGTAACCCCATATTTTATACATTAGCTTTTTTACCCCGGAAGGTCAAAGAAGAGGACTGGACCAGCTTGAGGTAAACAACTGATCTAAAATTCATACATGGAATTTCAAACTCAAGACCTCGCATATGCTCTCATACACACTAGTTTTGACTTTTGAGCATATGCTCTCATATGCTGATCTGCTTCCTTTCTATACACTAGTTTTGTGCAAGATCTTTTGATTAAATGCATCATTATATTGGTTCCCTAGACATTTGAATATCTCAATATTTCATATCTCCTTCAATATTGAGCAAGCTCTTTAATTGTGGAAAGCCCCCCAAAATAGATTACCATACATACATGATACATCATAAATGAGGTTAGCAATTCAAGTGTGTGCTTCGATCTTCCATGTGGCCATGTGGGAGTCGTGTACTTGATGTGCAATGTTTCGCGCAAACACAAATGTACTCCTAAGACATGGACATAGATCGATTAAACCTTTTTTTGCTATAGCAACACTTGATTATTTGAGTCTTGGTATATCTAATCTAACATCTAACAATAATCTAATTGTGAATCAAGATTAGTACCCTTGATTCATATGATGGTGTACATTGTTATTAAACGATGGAACCTTATTTCTCCATTTGCCTTTTGTACCCTTAGATGTCGTCTGCCGTTTTAGCATGCCGTTTTAGCATCAAGTATAGTACTACGAATTAAACTCAAGTGATGATTTATTTGTCCGCTCAAATTAATGCTACTACAGTATATATAGTACTACGAATTAAACATCTCTTTTTTATTCTTATACCGCACTCCTCTGTCTTATTCTAAGCAGCCCATTCGTTTTCTTTGCCCATGATCATGGGCGGAGCTAGAGGGGTGGCCAACCGGGCCACGGCCCGCCCCAAATTTGAAAATTCTTTGTATTTTTAGTCTAAAAATTTACGTCAAAAAAAAATTATCTGAAATATTCTTTGTACCGGCCCAGCCCAACCTTCAATCCTAGCTACGCCCCTGCCCATGATGATACTTGTAACTCGTGTCTCGTGGTTAGGTTTTTCGTGCGGCGGACTCCGTGCTTTCAGATACATAATATACGCAAATAGTCATAACATACAAGAGAATAAAATAGAGAAAGAAAAGAACGATCTTCAGAAACGGGAGAAATCACTCGCCGGAGTCCGCCGGACTGGTTATATGTGGAACGGTGGAAGGGGATGACGCCCGGCTCACCGGTGAACTGGGTCTATCAGTATGGTTACTCTTACGTCGAAAGAGGAAGTCGCTCGGAGCATGGTTTCAAATTGCGGTCCGCAACCGCAATTGTGCACGCAATATTGCGGTTGCCGAGGGCACCGCAACCGCAATTGTGGTCTCAATATTGCGGTTGCCGAGGGCACCGCAACCGCATTGGCCCGCAAGACCCTTGTGAATTGTAATCACGGTCAAAACCGCAACGTAACCGCGACGGTGCGGCAATAGGCCGCAATCGACCGCGACGTGCGGCAACAGACTGCAACGCCTCCTCTTGTCCATCATTTTTTTCTGGTGCGGGTTTAAAAATAATTCACGCCGCAACAGCCGCAATACGCATCGCAGCGGCCGCATCAGCCGCAACCGCAATGACCGCAACCGCAATCACGACCGCAACTGCAATTTAAAACCATAACTGGGAGTTTCTGCCATGGTGCCACGCCTATTGGTTCGCCGCCAGAGAAGACGCCGCCGTTCCCCGCCAAGCTCGATCGACAGAGAGAAAGAAGTTGCGTGCATATGTTCTTTCTCTTTTTGAGATAATTACCCCACATATGAGTAAAACTTCTTCACATTCCCAATCTATGACCAACTTAGTTTTTCCCCCAAAATAATACTCCGTATTTAAATTCGTAATAATTAATTAATTGATTAGTTAATTAAATTTCAATGGACTAATACACCCTTAGCCTATTATTATAAAACCCTAAAACCCTCACGAGAGAAAAGTTATCGATGGCAAGAGAGCATAGCTAGATTCAGCGGCAATGGACGAGGGCTTCAACCTGCAGGGATGACGAAGATGGCTACAAGAGGATCCGGCAAGCCGCCGGCAGTCGGCAGTCACCAGGAATGATTCTTAGTAGGACCATGGCATTACTATTTGAGTTTTCCTCGATCGTAGTTACTTTCCTCGATCGAACAGATCCCAGGCAGGACCATGGCGTTATTATTTGAGTTTTTTTGCAATTTTGTTCGTCTTTACTAGAGTAGATGAAAAAACTTGGACTTTAGGGATAGATGGGCAATTTTAGAACTTCAGTGCCCAAGGCTCACAACAATTCCATATTAGTCGTATTTGATTCACCAAAACATAGGAATCCAAAATGCAATGAATAATTCTTTTTAATGCAATATGTACTTCGTATAATAAGTGTGATTATAGCACAAGCTTGAATTGACAATCATTCCATATTTGCAGATTTATCCAACTCGCCGCCACTCAGCCGTTGAAAGTAGGGTTTATGGATGGGCATCATACATGTGCAGTGAACATAGACAATGATGAGCATGATCAGTAAACATGGCTATAAATATGGTTGAATATGGAGAGTGGATATGACAATAGATAATTAATGTTGTTAATGCGCAGTGAATGAATGCATTGACGAAGTGTGTTGTGCATTGAATTGTAAGCAACAGATCGTGTCATAACGTTGGCGGAAAGTGCAGTGATTATGAACTAATGTAGAGCAGTAACACCGACATTAAATGCAATATATTTAATTAGACGTAAAAATACTAAAATTATTAAATCTAAATACATGAAAAAGAACTATAAATAAATTCCCAATTAAAGAGGATGACAGGAGAACTAATGTTGGTGGAAGTGCAGTGATTATTATCGGATGTGAAGTAAAGTCATGCATTAATTTTGTGCATAATGTAAAGTGCAGTAATTTTAAATAAGGGTATTTTCATCATTCAACATTTAAATATAAACGAATTTTCAATTTGTTTTTGAATTTTTGGTCATACAAAGGTATAAAAACTAATTAAGTCATAGATTGAGAAACTCGTTGAGTTTTAGTCATATCTCGGCAAATTTCCCCAATCTGTAATATTGATCATAAGAATTTGTGATAGACTTAAAATATGAAAATGGGTTGTTTACATATATAATAATACTAGGGAAAATTTGTCACTTTTTCTATTTGGGAGGATTGGATAATGTAAAATAGTAAACTTAATGGACCAATTATATAATCAAAATAGTAAACTGATTATTTGGACCAATTGTTAATGGTGCTTATGATTTAGTAGTGGTGTACATTAGAATAGGACTTCTCGGGAATCTCCTAAATCTTCTAAGCATTGAAACCCATCTAATGCATAAATATGTGAGTTAAATGTAACGTTTTATTACTTCAAACACGTATCAATTACAACCTTGTCATGAGTGTGAAATATTTATTGTTCATAAAACTGGTTTGTGAAATATACATTTGGATGAAACATGCCATCTGCTCACCCAATTCTTTCTGCCTTCCGTCCGATTTTAGTAAACTCAATCGCACGGCTTCTACCTTTCACTTCATTTCTATTCTTTTACTTCGCAAATCACTCTCCTAAAATCCCCCTGAGGATAACCGATCGATGAACTCTTCTTCTCAAATCAGAATCACCAAATGTTGAGAAACCATCTAGCCAAAATCATTGTTCTAGGGATTCAAAGGTCGGAGTCTCCGAGGACCACGAGCACGAGTGCAACCTCACATACACCCTGAAATCCCTCAAGCGAGAAAAGTAGCTCAAGCGAGACTGCTTCGCTGACCCATGGGAGCAGGAAGGTGGAAGGAATCTTTATCCTTCCCGGAGATACTTGAGATATTGTTCATTGCCAACACGCAACAAATAAATATTCACAAAACCCTGGGTGGCTGGGTCCTCGTGGGCGCGCATATTTTTGGTCAAGCGTAATCGGTTCACATGCGGCCATATCGTCAGTGATAGGCGAAGGCATGCATTGACAAAGTCAGCCCGTGTTCCGGAACGCACAATTGGCAAGGTCTGCCTGCAATCACCGCCAAACACCATGACACTCCCTCCCCTCGAGGTGATTAATGCACGGGTTCTCAATTTTTTATTCAAGGTGATGTTATTTTGCTTTCAACCTAACACATATTCAACTATGGACTCAATATATGCAGCAATTTTACCTACAGTTATCACTTGGCATTTGTGGAAGGCGTATTGGGATACAGTCTTTAACGAAACCATACCAGACCAGTGTAGTATGGTTCATCAAATGTGCAAATTCATGTTAGATTGGTGTGTTGCACATGATAATCTAAAAGGAAATGAAAGGATTAAAAAGCTTGGGTTGATACCTTTCAATTTCAGGAGAAGAAGGCCTCAAGTTTTCAGGTGGGTGAAACCCGGCAGGTCACAGGTGAACCTTAATTGGTGTATTTTTCGTCAATGTGGAAAATCTGCTGCTTGTTTCTTGCTTCGTGACCACGCGGGAAAGATGATCGCTGCAGAGGGCTTTCCATTGAGCGGTTCGACGTTGGGAGAGGAGGAGGTCTTTACGCAGGCAGTGAGATGGACAGAAGGGCTGGGGTTTCCTAATGTTGTTGCAGATGTTTCCTATTTGAAGATTCTAGAGATGGGCTGCTCCATGCTGGGTCGGGCTTGGACACTTTCACACGTGAACCTTAATTGGTGTATTTTTCGTCAATGTGGAAAATCTGCTGCTGGTTTCTTGCTTCGTGACCACGCGGGGAAGATGATCGCTGCAGAGGGCTTTCCATTGAGCGGTTCGACGTTGGGAGAGGAGGAGGTCTTTACGCAGGCAGTGAGATGGACGGAAGGGCTGGGGTTTCCTAATGTTGTTGCTGATGTTTCCTATTTGAAGATTCTAGAGATGGGCTGCTCCATGCTGGGTCGGGCTTGGACACTTTCATATATACCGGCCCAAGCAAATAAAATAGTTAAGAAAGTGGCTGGATTGGGCCTGTTTCAGCCTTTCTCATGGAAGCATGGAGATTTAATTCCAAGAAGTATGGGAGAGGCTCTAAAACTTGATGCAGAGTCGGTACCCTATGTGTTTTGATTTTCAATATTTACTGCTCTTGTGGAGTTTTTACTTATTCGCTGAAAGGGATGCCCTTTCGGAGGTTGGTTTGGTTCGCCTCACATGTTGTAATATCCGGCGAACGTTCCCCGGAGTTTGCCCCACTGATTTTGGTGGTTTGCCTACTGGGTTTAAAAAAAGGCAGAATGTCATGATAGTCTTCATATAAGGTTCCATTGCGAGTATACAAGCACAAATTCATGGAATGTCACTTTCATATAAATTGTCAACATATTATTCTATATTTTGCATTATGATGTTGTATAACATCCTGGCATCATAAAACTGATCTAACAAAAACTAAGTAAGCTATCATTAATGCTTCAATATCTCAAATTCTGCATAAATGTCATGTTACTTTGCCTTCAACTTAACACATATTCATAAATTGTCAATATTTCAAGCAAAATGTCATCATAGTCTTCATTGCTTACAATGTCACTATATAACAACATGATCATGTAATCCGATGTTACTATACATGTCATTTACTTTACTCAATGCAGTAGTATTAATCATATGAGTGTTTGTGCAATTCATTTGAAACCTATTTACATTCATCAAATTTGTTCCGAACTCCATCAATAGCAAAACAACATTCAATTTCATGTGTTCCGATACGAAATGACTACATACCATTTCAGAATTGATTCTGACGGAAACTGTAAATCCATCGTTTTGTCCTTCATGACTTCGTCCTTCAACTATCCTCAACGAAGCGACTCTCCTCAACGGTTTTACAGACTGAGTTTTGAAGTGAAATGAATTTATCTCGACTGACGAGCTCTTCAGCTCCTCTATCGCAATCTCTCAATGGT
Source organism: Cuscuta epithymum (assembly GCA_945859915.1). NCBI lineage: Eukaryota > Viridiplantae > Streptophyta > Magnoliopsida > Solanales > Convolvulaceae > Cuscuta > Cuscuta epithymum. Next base: position 687,093 of record CAMAPF010001068.1, read on the forward strand.
AAGTATCTCAATACATCTTCATTTTTAATTTTAGGAATCTTTTTTTTGGTGGCAATGATAATGGAAACTTGGAAACCGGGAATGCCGTAATTAATGGGACAGGTGTAACCGTCAATGAGCTCAGAGTACGTGTATCCGTTAGGAAGATCATTTTTGGCATTTCAGAGGATAATTAGTCCTATGCGCGTGAGTGGAAAAGTGGGTATCCTATTTTTGCAATTTCTATAAAATTTAGGGAGTGTTTGCAATTGCTTCAACTTTAAAAAAGTGATTTTTTAAAGTGATTTTGGGAAAAGTGATTAATAGTAAAAGTTGGTAGTGTTTGAGAAAAAAGTGATTCTGAAAAAGTAAAAGTTGGTAGTGTTTGGTAAAATAAGTACTTTTTGTGTAATAGAAAAATTGAGAAGCAGTTTAAAGCACCCTTCTACCTGCTTCCAGCTTTTAGCTTTTAAGTGATTAATTTAAGCAGAAGCTGTCATTTGAAAACACTCTTTTCAACTTTTTTTAAGCCAAAAGCTGAAAAGCGCTTTTTTTAAGCAAACCCAAACACTCCTTTAATCTTATTTGGGTAATTTTCTTATGATTCGACTAGCAAATCGATCTAATACTTACTCAAAAGATATAAGGGGGTGTCTTGTTACCAGCTTATAACGATTTTTTGACCGTTTAATTTTGATCATTAATTGGTTTTTTGACTATTTCAATTTTCAAATAGCTAATACGGATAAAGTAAAATTTTGGTTTTAAAAATACGGATAAAGTAAAATAATTGGTTTTAAAATTTTGGAATTCCAGCCTCGAAAGTCCAAATGCCAAATGAGATGTTTATACTTTATATGAAGTTTAATTAAGGGAAAACTGTCAAATCCGTCCTCGAAGTATACCCGAAAGCTCAATTAATTAAGCCCTCCAACTAAACAAACACTCAATTAGATCCCATAACTTTATAAATATGATCAAATTTACTTCCTCCGTTCTTAAATTAGTGCAACAGTCAACATTTCACATTTTTCGAGACACAACTTTGACCATTAATATATATAACTCTCTATTAGAAAAAAAAATAAAAATCAGATTTTGAAAATATACAATGAGACAAATTTAGAAATATTTTTTTCAAAAAAATATCTAAATACATCAATGAATAAAATGTAGTCAAAGTAGAATATGTGAATAATGTAAAATTTTGTATGTTGCACTTATTTAAGAACGGATATAGTATAATTTAACGGGTCAGCTCTCGGTTAAACGGTGACTCCGCTGACATGGCAGTCCAATGGTCAAATTTTGACTTTTTCTTTTTTTTTTTTATTATTTTTGTTTTACTTTCCCGTCTTCCCCCTTTTCTTTCTTCCGACAACCTTAATGTGAGTTTTCTCGCACTTAAAAAGATTGTAATATAGTGGTGTAAGTACGAGTATCGTCTCCACAGGGACGGACAAAAGGGAATTAAGTATTAATTAAATTCAGCGATAAAAAGAAATAAAATAAAAGCGTCGTGCAAGATTGAATGGTATAAAAATAACTAATGGAATGAACAATCAAACCAGGGGGTTCTCTCTAATTAATGACGAAGGGAACAGGAATTGATTCCGGGGTAACCGGATCGGTGACAGATTAGGTCTAATCACATGAAATTGATTTAATTGAGCCTAGCTAATCATTACTAAGTTCTTACCGCTCTCGCCGCGTAGAGTACAATAACTTAGGGGACCAGGCTGATCTCTCATGCTATAGGATCCTAAATTATTGCCAAGACGAGCGAGCATACGGTCCCTTAATCGCTACTAATCTCTTAGGGAACGATTAAGTGTGTGTAAATGTGTCCTGGAATAAACTAGATCTCTCTTAACTTATTCTACAAGCAATTGTAATTCTAGCGCGCGTTCTAGGTTACAAAAGATATCAGTTAAATTATTCTGACTCAAATTAAACGGCATCCATGCAATTAATCCATCAAGAATCTAGCCATACATCATGATCAACCCCTTCATCAATCCCAAATCCCTAATTTAAACTACTCGCAATTCATAATTGAAGAATCATTAGAATTGGAATAAAAAGAATTAATTGTCATTAATTAAAATGATGGAACTTACAAAGAATCCCAAAAGATTCATGAACAAGGCTGAAAAGCCCTCTAAAATTCGTGGTAGGCACTCTATCTAAGCTCCCCCCTCAAAACGAGGGTTTACAGGCTGTTTAAATAGAAAAATCAGGTGAAATTTGACTTGAATTGGGATTTCTGGAGGCAGGCACAATGTCAGACACGATCGTGCCTTCTAACATGCCTCCGGAGCAAAATCGCGCATTTTGGGCAGGCACGATCGTGCCTCCCTCCAGGCACGATCGTACCTGGCTGGCAGTAACTCCGCGATGCTTTCTCTTCACGCACGATCATGCCTGTCTTTGAGAGCACGATCGTGCCTACTTTACTTCCGAATTTGGCAATGCTTCCTTCATGAACGTTGTTGATAATGAAGTCCTCTATCCACCCCAACTTGCGTAAATGGATTTGATTCATCCAATCAAGAGATAGGATCAAAACAGTGGAAGGTGTCATTCTGAAATCGCAACAGAGATCATCCGACTTCATTGTTTGTTTTCACCTTCTTCCTCTCCGATTATCAAAATTGTTTCTTCATATGATTTATAGACCTTGAAGTTGGATTTAATAATCAACTTGATTCGTGTTCATTGGATATTTCCACAAAAAGATATGCTTGAACGATTGACAAAAGGTCATCCTGATCGTCGTTTTCAAGCTCTTTTCGTCTTCTTTTGATCCCGTAGCCAATCCTAGAGCTATTTTGTCATCAAATGTTCACCTTGAACCTTCCGGTGACCTCCAAAGCTCTCAAATCAATCTCAAATGCTTCTCAAATCATCCCGATTGTTCTTCAAGCGCCGGTGTCGGGCTCAAATTCCCTGATTTTGACTCCAAATGCAACAAAACTCGACCCAACGCCTAGTAAACACAACTTGAGCTAAAATTGAGACTTGTAACACCTTAAAGCTAGGAAAACCATCAAAAGCCGATCCCAACATGCATCAAATGCGTGTCTAAATACAGACTTATCAAATTCCCCCACACTTAAGCCTTTGCTTGTCCTCAAGCAAACTGAACAACGGGACTTACGATAATCACCACACAGAATTAAAATAATTAGCATGCACAAGTAGTTACAGGGATACTCAAAGAACAGACAGTCTAAACCAAGAAAATTATACCCTAAACTACATCTTGTACTCTGGCTAAAATAATTGACAAAATTATTCACAACATTCTCAAAGTAGTGACAGCTTACACAAATAAACTAGCTACCGATCAGAAGGACTTGTGAAGACGGTGGTGAATGGTGAATGGATAAACAATATGCAGTCCCTTTCTTGAGAGTTTGGAAAATCGTCACAAAGACTTAATGCATTCAGAAATTTCAGGACTATTCTTAGGATCAAGGAATTCAGTAGGCCACTAATTAGGAACTATCATCTAAACCTATGCAAAAAGTAGACATGGTGTACAACTAAGCTAAACCGTCTTTGCACATTTTTGCTTTGACGTACACTTGAAGTACACTTCAATAGCCTCCAAGTTCATTAATTAAGTTTAGTTTTCCTTGTCATGTTGATACGAGAACGCCGTTTCTTTCGAAAGATACCCAAGTCTCATCTTACGCTTTTTGACCGGGGCTCCCTTTTTCGCAAGGCAAGAGGTCTAGCTATATTAATTTTTCACCTTTCGGATTCTCACTACACATTACCCCATTCTAATCTCGGCCTCACCAAGGAAAAATAGCAAATAAAGTTCATTTATTTCAAAGTGAATCCATGCCTACAATACAATCCTCGAAAGTATCAAATTCCTAAAAAGTGACTGCTCTTACCCCATTTGGGGCATAGGAACAGTGCCAAAAACGGCTCCTACACAAATTCCCTAAACTTAACAAATTAATCCCCTAGTTCCCTAAACACAAAGACTAAGTCAGAAATATTCACGGGTAAGGAAACACAGGTCATTTGGCTATGGAGCTCAATTAATTGGGTAACAAAGAACGGTCAGGCTCAAAATGCCTTCTCCTAAAGGGACTTATTCAGGTGGGGTTGATGTTTTATGAATTTCTTAACGGGTGACTAATGCGTTCATCCCCTCAACAACTAGATTATAGTGCAAGCAATTTAAGGCTAAACACTTCAAGGACATTCTAAAAGCATAGTCAAAACGCTAGCCAGCTCATAAAGACACAGTTTAAAGAAAAAATTTCAAAAATTTTGACATGAATTTCCTTTGAATATACAACTAACACCTGCGCATGCTAACTCTAATAATCACATGTAACAACTACTGCCCGAATGCCCTATTCACTCCCCCACACTTAAACTTTGGCATCGCCCTCGATGACCAAACATGCACTATGCACAAGGGAGTAAAGGGAAAGGGTCATGCGTGCTCAAAATTAACTCTAGTCAACATTACACAGCGAATAAAATAGTCATGGACACTTCCCTATAGCGTTGGTCGGTCCATTAAGCTAGACTGGGTCTTTGAACTCTCGGCACATCATCCCCAAAGCAAGACCCTGAGATGCAACAAAAACACAAAGAAAAACAACCAAACAACAAACAAAGCAAAAGCAAAAACAAAAACAGTAAAAAGCTCGGGTTGCCTCCCGAGAAGCGCTATTTTTAACGTTGTTTGCCCGACGATACCTCATAAGCTTTCAAATAGCAAAGACTGCAGTGGTGCACTAGTAACCAACGTCTCCATCTTCCTCTCAACAAATGTCATTCGATGTCGCAGATCTTTAAATTCTTCAGTCCACGTAGGTAGCATATGGTCTTCATAACTTCATCAGCATAAAAGTGTAGGATGAAACTTTCATATATCCTCCTTAGGTGGACAGAGAACATGAGTCAAGACTTTGATTACTCTAGGTATCACCGGAAGCTCAAAAGATGTTTCAAAGCAAGGAGTAGGAGCAACACCGTAATCAAACTGCACCATAAAAAGTCTTTTTCTTCACTACAAAAATCATGAAAATTCACAACCTCTCCTGTGGACTCTGTATCACTCCCCATGAAGGCATCCCAACTCTTGTTAACATCGTTCTTATCAATATCTTCCCGGATGATGTTGTCATTCTCCATATAAAAAGAAATATCATCATCAAGGAGTGAATGAAAGAAATCCAAATCTGAAACATCGTAAGAGTGGACCGGTGCATGTGTACAAGAGGGGAATTCCTGCTTGTGGAGCGGGACTTCTTCATTATGGATATCATCTACCTCGCCCCCACTCTCTTGGAGAGTATAATCAGCTTTTTCCACCTCATCTTCAATACCCAAACCTACCTCAGTAGCAACATCATCATGACTGATCTTCTCCCTGTCCTCCTCAAGTATTGAGACTAATGGTAAATCAAACGGATGAGGGGTTTCTGTATGAAAATCACAGTGATTTGTGACTTCATCAGTTGCAGCTTGTACCGTTTCAAACCTTTTCCTGTATTCTTCAAAAAACAACTTGACACTATTATCTTCTTCATCTTCAAACATAGGTGGGGATTCAACATCATCAGGAAGTGTATCATCCATCATATTCCCACCTTCATAGTCTGGCTCACTCACATGATCATCCCTATTGGTCTCCTCGGATTGGTCTTCTACCAAATGGCTCCTTATGGTATTATTTATATGCTTCAGTATGTTTGAAGTGCTCTGCTCCATGGCTGAAGAGCTTTGCTCCATGGCTAAAAAGTTGTCCCTCATATACTCGAGGTGCTCACACATAATTTTTGAAAGTGTCTTTTTACACTGATTCTGTGGCTCATTACTTGGCAAGGATGTAGGAATTGCTGAAACATATGTGTTCGTAAATTGTGGGGAAGAAGAAGTGGGGTATGCAGCTGCCCAGTAAGGATGGTCATAAGGTGGTTTAACGGGGCAAAAAGATATATGGTGACATCCCCCACAGAAGGAACAAATATTATTCTTAGGCAGACAAGGTTGCGTGGTTGGAGGGTATGAATAAGGGAACTGATAATTTTGTGGTGTATGAGAGTAACTTTGATGAGGTGTGCAATATTGACGAGGAGGAGTGTAAGGAGGGTATGGTGTAAATGGTGAATATTCCGTGGAGGTTTGAGGGTAAGGAATTCCTCCAGGAATTTGGCTGAATGGGTTCATCTCATGCCTCTTAGAAAAATACCTGAAAGGTTAGCACAGAAAAATCCTACGAAGAACAAAAAGAAAACTAACTAAAAAAAATCTAGCTGAAATTAAGTAACCCTTAAAACTGACACCGTCCCCAGCAACGGCGCCAAAAATTGATGTGATTTTTCTCACACTTAAAAAGATTGTAATATAGTGGTGTAAGTACGAGTATCGTCTCCACAGAGACGGACAAAAGGGAATTAAGTATTAATTAAATTCAACGATAAAAAGAAATAAAATAAAAGCGTCGTGCGAGATTGAATGTTATGAAAATAACTAATGCGAATGAACAATTAAATCAGGGGGTTCTCTTTTATTAATGATGAAGAGAACATGAATTGATTCCGGGGTAACCAGATCGGTGGCAGATTAGGTCTAATCACATGAAATTGATTTAATTGAGCCTAGCTAATCATTACTAAGTTCTTACCGCTCTCGCGGCGTAGAGTAAAATAACTTAGGGGACCAGGCTGATCTCTCATGCTACAGGATCCTAAATTATTGCCAAGACGAGCGAGCATACGGTCCCTTAATCGCTACTAATCTCTTAGGGAACGATTAAGTGTGTGTAAATGTGTCCTGGAATAAACTAGATCTCTCTTAACTTATTCTACAAGAAATTGTAATTCTAGCGCGCGTTCTAGGTTACAAAAGATATCAGTTAAATTATTCTGACTCAAATTAAACGGCATCCATGCAATTAATCCATCAAGAATCTAGCCATACATTATGATCAACCCCTTCATCAATCCCAAATCCCTAATTTAAACTACTCGCAATTCATAATTGAAAAATCAATAGAATCGGAATAAAAAGAATTAATTGTCATTAATTAAAAAGATGTAACTTACAAAGAATCCCAAAAGATTCATGAACAAGGCTGAAAAGCCCTCTAAAATTCGTGCTAGGCACTCTCTCTAAGCTCCCTCCTCAAAACGGGGGTTTACAGGCTATTTAAATAGAAAAATGGGGTGAAATTTGACTTGAATTGAGATTTCTGGAGGTAGGCACGATGTCAGACACGATCGTGCCTTCTACCGTGCCTCCGGAGTAAAAACGCGTATTTTGGGCTGGCACGATCGTGCCTGACTTTAAGGGCACGATAGTGCTTACTTAACTTCCGAATTTGGCAATTCTTCCTTCATGAAAGTTGTAGATAATGAAGTCCTCTATCCACCCCAACTTGCGTAAATGGATTTGATTCATCCAATCAAGAGATAGGATCAAAACAGTGGAAGGTGTCATTCTGAAATCGCAACAGAGATCATCCGACTTCATCGTCTGTTTTCACCTTCTTCCTCTCTGTTTATCAAAATCGTTTCTTCATATGATTTATAGACCTTGAAGTTGGCTTTAATAGTCAACTTGAATCGTGTTCATTGGATATTTCCACAAAGAGATATGCTTGAACGATTGACAGAAGGTCATCCTGATCGTCGCTTTCAAGCTCTTTTCGTCTTCTTTTGATCCCGTAGCCAATCCTAGAGCTATTTTGTCATCAAATGTTCACCTTGAACCTTCCGGTGACCTCCAAAGCTCTCAAATCAATCTCAAATGCTTCTCAAATCATCCCGATTGTTCTTCAAGCGCCGGTGTCGGGCTGAAATTCCCTGATTTTGACTCCAAATGCAACAAAACTCGACCCAACGCCTGGTAAACACAACTTGAACTAAAATTGAGACTTGTAACACCTTAAAGCTAGGAAAACCATCAAAAGCCGATACCAACATGCATCAAATGCGTGTCTAAATACGGACTTATCAAACCTCCTCCCCGTCTAGGGGTGGGGAAAAATACCGAAGTTTCAATATACTGGACTTACCATATCGAAAAATACCGAATTTACCGAAGTGTTTGGTATACCAACACTTTCGGTACGGTATGATACCGTACCGAATTACTTGGTATGATATCGGTATATATTTTGGAAATAAATGGTATACCGTTATACCGTCATACCGTAATTCGAAACCAATAATTTCTTTAAAATTATAAAAATAACTAGAAACACAACATTAATTCAAGAATAATGACTTTATATCCATATTTCTTGAAGTGTTTATACTTTTTATTGGTGATCGATGTTATTTCAAATATATTTATGTTGTTTAAATTATTATTTTAGCAGAATGTTTTGTGATGTTCATATATCATGTGTTGAAGTATCCGTACATATTTATAATATTTTTTGTTCAAAGTTGAATAGAACACAAATAGGTTATCATTGGTATTTTATAATTAATTTCATTAATAATTTTAGTATAACACTATTAACACTGATTTTCTATATTTCATTTAATATATAATAATTTGATATTAAATCGTGATAATTTACCGATACCGTACCTTATCGTACCGAAATTTTGGTATACCGAAACAAGGTATACCGAAATTTAGGTAAGGTAACAGTATGTATTTTTGCATACCGAAAGTGTACGGTATGGTAAAGGTATGAGATAAAATCTTTGGTATACCGTACCGAACCACCCATATCCCCGTCTACCCTGTATTCTTCCCAGTGCATCCTTGTAGACCTTCTCCCCCCTTGTTTCTTTTTCCACACCAATATATCCGTCATTTCCGTTCTTCTTCCAATTGAGCGATGCCGATGGTAAAGGGAATGTAAACCCGGAGATGGCTAGGAGGGAAGTTTGGGTGGCGGCACGACTGGGCTCTTTAACTTCCTCTGGCGACGTGGTTGTTGCCAGATTTCATCTCCAGCATAGTCGTTGGCTACGTTATATCTCTCTTGACCGCGAACCTTGGAGCACTTTCTCCCCCTGAGTTGATCTACTTTTGAGCTTTATTGGCGGTTTGGCGCCTGCAACGGTAAGGAATGGTGGGGCTGGCTGAAGAAGAAGGGAGGGGGGGGGGGCTGAAAAAGAAGATCATAGAACATAAAGAGAGGGTGGGGCGGACTAAAGAAGAAGAGGGGGGGGGGGGTAGGGAGAGGGTGGGCTGAAGAAGATGAAGAAAGACCAAGGTTTTAAATAGCCGTAGCGGCAGCGGCAGCGGTAGCGGTAGCGGTCATCGCGGTAGCGGCCTGTAGCGGCATGTAGCCGACTGTAGCGGTTGCAGCGGCGTGAAATATTTTCAATTGCGCAAAACATAAATGTATTTTTTTTACATCATTCACACAACATTTAATTTTGAGTTTCACTCCATGCATCACCATTATGTATTTTTTCACATCATTCACACAACATTTACACATCAAACAGTTCGTGATGTACTGCCGGAAATGTCAATTGCGGGCTGTAGCGGACTGTAGCGGGCTGTAGCGGGCGGCGTAGCGGATTTTTCCCGTGATTTGGAAATCACACACGAATAGCGGGCCTTAGCGGTAGCGGCCCCTACCGCGACCGCTATATAGCGACCGCTATAGCGGTAGCGGGCCGCTATTTCAAACAGAAAGACTAAAGGGTGGGTCGGGTACTCAGGTGAGTTTGGTTGAGGAAGGAGAAGAAAGAACATGGGAGTGGAGGGGACAGGGTGGGCTGGGCTGAACAAGAAAGAACGGGGTGGGTTTGTTGTCAGGAAGAAGAAAGAATCAGGAAAAAATGGAAAGGAAGAAAGAAAAAAAGATAATAAAGGAAAAACATTAAATAAAACGTCAGTTGGAGTATCACATTAGTAGTGTCACATCTCCAATAATACAATGTGCACTGTGCACGGGTGACATGAGAAATAACAACATAAATATTAACAACTAAGTTATCTCTCGTTATTTGAATGATTTTATACAACTTTGGTAAGTTTTTCTCTTCAATATCAACCACAATGTCAATATCTAGATGATGCTTTTGACATTGTGGAGAAAGACTTACTAAAATTGTATAAAACCTTTCAAACAAGAAGAGAAATAATTTATTTGTTAATGTTTATGTGGCTATTTTTTCTGTCACATGAGCACTGTGCACAGTGTAGCATTGGAGGTGCTCTAACTTGAAATCAACTAGCTATATGTCAAATTTGAGCATTTTTGTATAGTTCATGGACTTAATTTAGTGTTCCTTTTGTTTAAGAGTTTAATTGATTTTTTTGATATACTTTGAGGGCCAATTTGACAATTTTAAATACTCCCTCCGTCCCTAATAAAACTTCCAAATAGGTTTGACACACATTTTAAGATAGTGGGTATTATGTGGTGGAGAGTTGTGTAGAGCAGAGAGAAATGTGTAAGAATTGCTGTCAATCACAAATTTTATGTCAAAAAGGGAAATTGGAAGTTTTAGGGTATGTTTGGCACAACTAGCTGAAAAGATACTTTTACAGACTTTTTAGTAACGGTTAGCTTTTAGTGACCGAAAAGATCTTAAAAGTAAAAGGTCGTAGGTGTTTGGTAAAAAGCCGACTGTTTGGTTTAGTTCTGTTTGGTATAGAAGCTGTTGGGACTAATTAATGCTAAAAGTCACAGACTTTTTTCAGATGCTACTCCCTATAACATCTCAAAAAAGAGCTTTTTATTTTTGGAAAAGCTCTTAAAATTGTCATACCAAACATACAACTATGAACTTTTAGAGACTTTTTAAATAATACAAAAGCTAGAAGGCAAGGACTTTTGCCTGCCAAAGATAGCCTTAATTGGGACAAATGAATAAGGAAAGTTGGAAATTTATTTATGGACGGAAGGAGTACTTAACAGGGATCGGATGGAGGACTTCGTAAGAGATACTACAGCTAGTTCGGTAAGGACTGTCTATCTGGTGGTTTTACATATAACCGACCAAAATCTTTTTTTCAAAAAGTATATACTACGTAGGTTTTTTTCCAAACAAAACCTGCGAAAAAAGCAAAGGAGAATGTCTCCGAGCGAGGTTTCCGATCTAGGATCACTAAATTCGTTGCCTGCATACAAACGTTCGTGACTCGTGAGGTATGTCTTTCTCTGGATTTACTTTATGATAAAACGTAAATCATTGGCTTTCCGGCTAACCCAATGATCAATCAGTGCGTGCGGTATATACATAGATAGATCGTATAATAGCAGATATGTGAATTGTGACTGATCATATAGATATTTGCATCGAATAGGGAGAACGGGTTTTTATTGTATTTTGATTTTATTTCTTCCCAATATTTGTTCCACATCTACGGAGTAAAAAATTACTCCTTATATTTTTCCCTCTCCAATGTGTAGCAACTTAGGATGTTTTTACTTGAACTGTAATTTGCTAACTGGTCTGGTCTGGTCTGATCTGGTCTAGTCTGATATGATTTCTTTGTATTTTTATAACTAACCAAGTCTGGTCTGGTCTGTCTGCGACAAATTACAGTAAAAACATCCATATCCCTTGGGAATAGTTTACTTTTTTATTTCTTCTTCTGTATTTTTTTTACATTCTGCATTGTACTCCGTACTTTTTTTATCAAAAAAATTTACCTTCGTTTTGAAAAAAGAAAGCATGAAAGAAAATTCATAGTAGGCTTTAAGGTGCCGTTTCGTACTCAGTGTGGAGTGAAAACGTCATTTCTTCCAATGGGAAAACACTAGTAATACCAGCATTTTTGGTGGAAAATAGTGAATAAATTTGGGTTGCTTCTTCCTCTCTTTGTAGTTGCGTGTCACATGAGACATTTTTGTAACGTCTTTTAAAAAATATGGTTCTCAAAAACATTAATTTTCATACTCGTATTGAAATATTAATGACCTTTTTCAGAAATGATTACATGTGGTTATATCCCATACTTATTGGGGCAGTTATGGTTTAGAAATAAATTACGGAGTATTTTTAGATAATGTGGTAGTTATGGGCAGGAAAATTACTCAAGGGGGCAGATATGAAGCAACCCAAGCTATAAAAAAAATGTACTGAGTATAACAGTGTGCTATAGTCGATTGGGAAACCTTTACTTGGGTGGGGAGTTAGAAGCTGTTCTTTTCGTCTTAATATTACTAGGCTCGATACCCGTGCGTTGCACGGGTCATATTCAGATTATGTGTAAATAAGTATAATAATATATGGTCTAATTAATTTAATTATTTATAAGGATTACCAACTTCGGAGAAATCTGTGTTGTTAAGTAGTCAAAAAATTTAAGTTTTTTTAAGTTTGGTTTGTTTTTGTTTGGTCTGGTATAGTCTAGGACTGAAAATAATCCAAGTAAAAATATCTCTACTTTTTCTCATAAGGAAAGACTTTACACAATAATTTTCTCTTAATTGTTATATATTTTGTTGATCACTTCTAAAATAATGTCACTTTACCATTTTATAGCCAATTTGTTCTTTACGTTAAAATAATAGACACTCAAGATGTAGATATATATTACTCCATCCGTCCCGTTGAAATGTATTACATCTAATATCTGAAAATTTGTTGACTTGGTCTGATCTGATCTGGTATGGTCTAAACTGGTCTGGTCTAATAAATGTCTGCTCTCTGTGTATTTTTTAACTATGGAAATCGTCTGGTCTGTTTAAGTCTAGTTTGTTCTGATCTGGTCTGGTCTAGTCTAGAACCGAAAACTGTCCAAGTAAAAATATATGTACTTTTTCTCATAAGGAAAGACTTTGTGCCATATCTTTTTCTTAATTGTTATCTTGTGGATCAATTCTAAAATATTGTCACCTTACCGTACCATTTTATAGCTAATTTGTTCTTAACGTTAAAATAATAGACGGTCAAGATGTACATACATATAAATTACTCCCTCCATCCCGTTGAAAGGTTCCCATGAGTAAATGACACGATTATTTAGACATGTGGTTAAATAAGGTAATTAAGGGTCCTGTTGAAAGGTTCTCATGGGTAAATGATACGATTATTTAGGCATGTGGTTAAATAAGGTAATTTGGGTATATATAAAAAAAAGAGGAAAGAAAATTTTTAGAAAAAAGTTGCTAGTACTAAATACTCCCTCCGTCCCAAAAACAACTTCATAGTTTGACAATCACACAGATTAAGAAAATAAATTTGACTTTACTGTTAGGTGCACTGTTTTGCACTGTTCAAACACTGTTTGACGCAGTTTGGACACTGTTTGACACTGCTTGACACTGTTTTGATGTAGATAATTTGCCAAATAAGGAAAGTATTGAAGTGTGAAGTTAATTTTGGGACATTCATTTAAGGAAAGTGGGAAGTTGTTTTTGGAACGGAGGGAGTATATAAAGTGAAAATAATTAAAGGGAGATAAGTTGGGGAAGGGGAAATTGTGAGACTTGACATGTAATGAGCAGGAAAGAGAAATTTGAGTAAAAGTGTATTTAAAGAGAGTAAATAATTTCTTAAAGTGAAATAGAAATCTTTAAATGAGACACACATATAAGGAATATAATGTGAGAACCTTTCAACGGGACGCATGTAATATCATATTTTATGAGATTATTCTCGTTAGAATTATTAATGGAAAATAAGTTCATTAATGGAATTAAGTTTATTAATTTGTAGGTAAATATGATATGAAAATAAAGTTGCAGTATTTTTGTAAAGATCGGCAAATCAAACTCATTTTAAAAACTTCTTATCATATATTTTATAATAATACATAAATATAAATACAAATAAAACAAATTAGAGAAAATATTGGTTACAAAATATTTTGCCTAAAATATTAGTGGTAGTGATATAGAATTTATACGATTAAATATAATGTTAATCCAAACACCATATTAGCTATATATTATAATTAATTAAAGTTACTCTTTATAATTTATTTTATACTCTCCGTGGTGTAAATAATCCCGTCATTGCACTTCTAATTTGAAATTGCATGCATATTTATTGTTACCTTCATCCATTTTTTTTGCAGATTACCTTCATCCAATTTTACGTGTCTTGTTTTGGTTTAGCATGATTATTAATAAAATGGTTGAAAAATTAAAAGTTGTGATTGAGATTTGAGTAAAATATAGACAATGTAACACTTACTTTGGGACGGGATAGTACTATATTAGGATATTATACTATTTTCTAGTTTATCTTTTTTTTGGAACATTCTTCTAAACCTATTATAGTATCTGCTCATGTTAATCCCAAGATCCTTGATTGGGATGAGACTCGAACCTACGACCTCCTCTCTGGGAGATCAACAGTGATGCCATCAGACCACAAATACCTTACATCAATAATATTTTCTCCAAAAATAGCACTTTTTTGGTATCTAGATAGTCTCCAAAATAGCACTTTTTTGGTTTGGGCGGGATTTTGAGGTTCCAAACCTTATTCCTTTATATTATTATTATAGATAGATTATAGATTATAGATTATACATATAGATTATAGATATAGATTACTTATTCTTTATTCTTATTTCATTCAGATAAGATCAGATCAGAAAAATTCAAATTAGATCAGATCAGATTAGAAAGATTCAGATCAGATCAGAAACATTCAGATCAGACCAGATCACAAACATTCAGATCAGATCAGAAACATTCAGATCAAATCAGAAAAATTCAAACATGATTTATCACTTTTATTATTATAATAATTATAATTATTACTATTATAATTATTAAATCATAGTTATTTTTAATAATATTAATATATTAATAGAATAATAATTATAATAATAATATAATATAATAATATTAATAATATAATAATAATAATTCTTATGTAATAATATTAATATAATATAATAATAATAATAATCATAATTATATAATATAAAAATGGTAATAATATTAACATTATGATATAATAATAATGTTACTATTATATTATTATTATATTACTATTGTTATAATAATATAATTTATTATTATAATATTATTATTGTTATAATATAATTATAATTACATTTATGATTCTAATTGTAATTATAATTATAATTATAATCATTATTATTTTCAATATTATTGTTGTTTCTATTGTTTTAATTATTATTACTCCGGAGTAATTATATTTCTATTTATAATTATAGATATAATTATAATTTTAGAAATAAATATTATAATTATAATTACAATAATAATAATTATATAAGTAACTATAATTAAATATATGATTACATTATAATTGTATCTATATTTATAATTAGTGTAATTGGTATAATTATTACGTAGTATAATTTTAAATTTAATTTTAATTATTATTATTATTATTATATTTTTTTATAATTATGAGTATAATTATAATTTTATTTAAGTTATATTTATTCGAATCAGATCAGCAAGATTCAGATCAAATCAGATCAGAAACATTCAGATCAGATCAGACTAGATCAGAAAGATGCATATCAGATCAAAAAGATTCAGATCAGATCAGGAAGATTC
This sequence comes from Cuscuta epithymum, assembly GCA_945859915.1. NCBI lineage: Eukaryota > Viridiplantae > Streptophyta > Magnoliopsida > Solanales > Convolvulaceae > Cuscuta > Cuscuta epithymum. The sequence continues at coordinate 702,529 of CAMAPF010001068.1, forward strand.
AGATCAGATCAGAAAAATTCAGATCAGATCAAATTAGAACTTAAAAATTTTAGATTAGAAATATTCAGATCAGATGAATTCACGCCTTCACGGAAGTGAGAGAGAAGATGAGCATGCTGCAGGTTGTTTTTGGGGTGTCCACAAAAAAAATATAAATCTTGATTTTCTTTAAACTGTTTTTTATAATCAATTTTTTTCACAAAAATATATATCAAAATTCTTACTCCCTCCGTCCCTAAATGTTGTTCCAATTGCGGATTACGAAGGTTGACCGACAATAAAGTTAAATGATCCATGTGAAAACTCGGATTATTTTTAGTAAATAAAATTTACATATTCAGAAACTACATTAAACCCGCTACAAAGCCTGCAAAAAACAATTCAACTTTTATAAAATTTTGATATAAAAAGTAAGAGTTTAAGAGTGATTTAAGTTGACCATCGATAAGCGAAATGGAACTTCTTTTAGGGACAGAGGGAGGGAGTATTTTTTAATGATCTTCGATATGATAAAACAAAATATTTTCTTCTCTCCGACTTCTTGACATTTATATATAGATCCTCTCTGTAGCAGCAACGCCACTTAATATTTTTTAGGATTTCTCCAGTGGTGATCGTTGATCACGGCACCGGCTTTTCGTTGGAAATTCCCGGTTTCTCGAATGTGGAAGATGAGTATACTTAGTTGGAACTGTAGATGTCTCGGAAATCCCGCTACAAGGCTATGCTTGACCGACGTAGTGCAGCAGAAGAAACCATCCATTATCTTCTTAATGTCGAGCCGGTCTGACAGGAACCGCCGTCTCATTGAGGGCATTTCGGGACCTTCCCTGTGAAATCGAGATCTTCCCAGTGAAATTTTTTGATGAAATGTTTTGGGAATGTTCTTCATCAAGTCTAGTTTATCCATACCAAATTTAAGCTAAAAATTCAATCGGAAACGCAGTCACATAATTTGTTGAAGATAACTGTGCAGTTAATATATATATAAACAACACAGTATATTTCAAAAAATCATTTGAGTGCCTTCCCGATGACGGTTTTAGCTGAAATTTTTTATGAATAAACTAGACTTGATGAAGAATATGCTCAAAATATTTCATTAAAAAATTCCACCAGGAAGTACCCCAAAGCCGGTCGACCGGACGGAGGTTCCCGTCAAGCCGGCTACACACAAAAGTTTGTCTATATATATATATATATATATATATATATATATATATATATATATATATATATATATATATATATATATGTATATATATGTGTGTGTGTGTGTGTGTGTGTGTGTGTGTGTATATATATATATATATATATATATATACATATATATATATGGTGTGGTTCCAGTGAGAACGATGCTTAACGTGATAACGTGAGAACACTCACATTTAAATCAATGTGGTGCACAATGGAGCTATTCTGTTGCACATTTTCAATTTGGTCGAAATAAGAGTATAATAAATAAACACGGTGGCATTTTTGTAAATACTGTTAAAATGTGAAAATGTGCGATATACAAGCTTCATTGTGCAACACATTGGGGAAAAAGTGGTGTTCTCACGTTCTCACGTTAAGCAATGTTCTCATTTGATCTTTATTCTATATATATATATATATATATATATATATATATATATATATATATATATATATATATATATATATATATATATATATATATATATATATATATATATATATATATATATATATATATATATATATATATATATATATATATAGACACACACACACACATGGGGAAGGATTCAAGTGAAAAGTAGTCTTTCCATGAAAAGTGAGAACAAATCTTAGCCTTCAATCACCTGTAAATGAATGGATTAGATTAACTTTAATTACAAGACACGAAGTCAAATAATGTGCAAATATTTATTGTACAAAGTGGATATTAAATGAGCAAAAGTGCACTCTTGAAGTCTTGAGTACTATAAAAGATTGCCAATTTTTTTAAACTTGTGCACATTTTATGATGTATCGTTATGCACTTTTGTGCTCTACATGTACCCTTTTTGTATATTCTTGTACACTTTTTGTATAACATTTTTTTTAAAAATTCTTCATAATTATGAAAATGTCACCATGTTTTTCTCTTAAAATTTGATCTCTTCCATCCATTTTTTCATATCAATGGCCAAAATTAGTTCTTACTTTTCACCTAGGAAGCACTTTTTATTTGATCCATACTCTCTCTCTCTCTCTATAAGTTGTTCGGTGTTCGGTTTGATTTACAGTTTTTCGGTTTTAAACCAAACCAAACCACATCATTCGGTTTGAGCAAATTCTTTCCCAAACCTAACCACCAATTTTCGGTTCGGTTAAACCAAACCATTTTGCCCACTCCCTAGTTCAAGGTAGGGCTGTTAACGAGCCGAACCGAGCCAGAACACCCAAAGCTCGAATTCGGCTCGTTAAGGAATAAGGGGTGTTCGGGTTCGAGCTCGAAGCTCGACGAGCTTTACAAATGAGGCTCGTGTTCGGCTCGATAGGCGTTCGATGTTCGAACCGAGCGCTCGATAAGCTCGATAAATATGCCCGAATTTAAAATTTTAGATGATGCTCGTTAATAAGCTCGTGCTCAAATGGTTCGACAAGTATTCGGTTCATTAATATTCATATTTAAAATCATAAAACCATACTAATTATATTTAAATTTTGACATATATAAAAATGATATTTAAAATTTTAGGGTGTTCGATAGGCTCGAGTTCGAACCGAGCCGAAAACTACTATGTTCGAGCTCGGCTCGATTAATTTTTCGAACTTAAAACTCAGCTCGAGTTCGAGTTCGAAGCTCGTTAAGCTTGGCTCGTTAGGTTCGAAATCGAGCTCGAGCTCGAATAGTTCGATAAAAGCTCGGTTCGTTAACAGCCCTAGTTCAAGGTGAGCCAACAATGCACTAAATTTTATAAATAACGCAATGAATTTCGTAAATAAAACAAAGTTTTTTGCCACTACAAAAAAGTACAACAAAAAATGTAATAGTGCAAAGCAATGAGGGAAAAGTGTAATGGTTCGCACTTTGCACCGGAGAACCTCCTTTTATTTGAACTCTCCCCTTATATATATACGGAGTATATATTTACTTTTGTCTAAATTTGTTTTTATTTGTGTACGTGTTATTTAGTATGGTCTGATCTTGAATGAAGTAAATCAAATTAAAAAAATTCTAATTTGTTGGAAAAGAATACTTCAATAATGCCATATCCTAATTTTTCTATGTATAAGGTAAAGAACATAGCTTCAAGAGGATTTGGGAGAGCTCTATTCAATATTCAATATTTCTGTTGGGAATTTTCGTTCAGAACATATGGGTAAGTTTGCTGTTTGATCATCTTTCTCTTAACATTCTATTTTATCCATATATATATCTTCTTTCAATTGACTTTTTGCGCCATATCCATCTGTAGAGGGAGAAGAGAAAGGTGGCATTATAGAACCTCTTTTGCATGCTGCCAACATCAGCAGCAAGCCTAGACATTCAAAAGGGAAGGATGATACGCAGGCTCCATATGCCAAAGCTTGTTTCTTTAGTCGTCTTTGTTTCTCATGGATAGGACCATTAATATCTCTTGGGAAAAAGAAAATTCTGGACATTGATGATGTCCCTCAACTCGCCGGTCTTGATAGTGTTAGAGGAGCCTTTCCTATCTTGAGGGACAAACTAGCCAAAGAAAATTCTTCTTCTTCTCATGATAATGATGACAAATTTAAGATCACAACATTTATGCTGGTGAAGGCCATATTTGCCACAGCATGGAAAGAAGTACTTCTGTCAGCTCTTTTTGCCCTTCTATACACATTGGCGAACTATGTTGGCCCTTACCTTCTTGGTACATTGGTTCAATTTCTCAGCCGGAGGCAAGACTTTGATAGTAAAAAAGGGTATTTCTTGGTGTTGGCTTTCTTTTCTGCCAAGTTTGTGGGGTGTTTATCCAGAAGTCACTGGTATTACAAGGTTCCACAGGCTGGGTATAGAGCGAGAGCAGCTTTAGTCGCCAAAGTGTACAGGAAGGGCTTGACACTTTCTTCTCAATCTAAGAAGGGGCGTACCAGTGGGGAGATCATCAACTTCATGGCTGTTGATGCTAATAGTATCAGAAACTTGTGGTTTTTCGTGCACGACTGCTGGCTGATTTTTGTACAGCTTGGTCTGGCAATGGCAATCCTGTATAAGAATCTCGGGCTTTCTTGCATTGCTACACTTATAGCAACAGTTGGGCTGGGGTTACTTAACTTTGCCATTGGGATATCGCAACAGAAGTTTCAAGAAAAGGTAATGCTGGAACTTTTTTGTAGACTATAACATTAACATTTGATTCTGTTCAAATGTATCTCTGTAATGACTTAGTTGCATTTTTCATTAGTGTTATTTAAGTATTATTTTTGGAAATATGATAGGAATATACTGTATTATTTTAAAGGGTTTAGCGGTTTGCCAGTGTTGAGGCTTTAGAAATAGGGCATGCTCAGAGTTCATTCGAATATTAGAGGCCAAGATTTTTATCCTTATATTTTTCTCTGTCCCATAATTTTATTCCTACTTTTCTTTGTATATGTCCCAAAGTTTCCTTTTTAAGGAATGGTTTGTCTGTTTAAAATTCCTACCTCATTTTTCTATCTCAATCATAACCTTTACAAAGCATTTTTCACTTTATTGATAAGTGTGACAATTAAAAGTAGGGAAAAATATAGGACGAAGGTAGTATAGACACCTACATATATAGATAAATGAGCAATTTATATCTTAATACTTTCAATCTGGAAAACATCTACTATTTAAAAGTCCAAATTTTGGACATTTTCACATATAAATGTTTATTTTCACTAGTGTTTGGTTCTTTAAAAGTCCAAAAGGTAGTATTTGGACCAATTATCTTTGGTTTGATTGAAAGGTTAGACTCCTGTATTTAGAATTTAAAATATTTTACTCTTTGGTCTATTGGAAGTGTAGGTTGCAATCTTAAGGTCTGATTCCCAATTTTCATCTTACCAAACTCACCATTTTAAGGTCATTTTTCTAACAGGTAATGGGTTCAAAAGATGAGAGGATGAATGTAACTTCTGAAGCTTTGAGGAACATGAGGCTATTCAAGCTGCAGTCTTGGGAAGCTCAGTTTCTGTCCAGAATCATGGAGCACAGGAAGGAGGAGGCTGGTTGGCTGAAGAAATATATGTACTATTCTTCCCTGAGCGAATTCATATCCTGGAATGGACCCACATTAGTGTCTGTCACCACCTTCATGGCATGCAGGCTAATGGGCACCTCACTGGACTCGGCCAAGATATTGTCAGCACTTGCAGTTTTCCGGATACTTCAAGAGCCTATCAATGAGCTCCCATACACCATTTCCATGCTGGTTCAGATTCGTGTGTCCCTCGACCGGATCGCTGCGTTTCTGTCACTCGATGACATGGCGCGTGACGCCGTTGAGAAACTCCCGAGAGGGAGCTCAGGGAACACAGCAATTGAGATTATTGATGGGACCTTCACGTGGGATAATAATGTGGAGTCTCCATTTCTTAGAGAAATAAACGTTGCAGCTTCTCATGGCATGAGGGTTGCAGTTTGTGGCAGTGTGGGTTCAGGTAAGTCTAGTTTGCTTTCATGCATTTTGGGAGAAATGGTCAAAGTGTCTGGGATGGTCAAAGTGTGTGGTACAATGGCGTATGTTGCGCAGTCTCCATGGATACAGAGCGGAACAATTGAAGAGAATATATTGTTCGGTAAGGAGATGGACAGAGAGATGTATGGCCGTATTCTGGAAGGATGTGCTTTGAGCAAGGACCTTGAGATCCTGTCTTATGGTGACCAAACGATCGTTGGTGAGAGGGGAATCAATTTGAGTGGCGGGCAGAAGCAGCGGATACAGATTGCCCGTGCCTTGTACCAGGATGCCGATATTTATCTGCTTGATGACCCGTTTAGTGCTGTAGATGCTCATACCGGAAATCATCTTTTCAAAGTAAGTAATAATACATTTAAAAAAATCTAATAACAATAGTTATTTTACTTGGCTCTCTAATCTGTATTTTTTTATATACGAATGACAGGAATGTTTACTGCATTTTCTGCAATCAAAAACAGTTATTTATGTAACTCACCAAGTGGAGTTTTTACCTGATGCAGATCTCATTTTGGTAAGTTGTTACACTTTATTATTATTAATATTATCATTAATATTATTATTGTTATCATTATTTTCATGAAAGAATTTGTTTGTTTCCTTTTTAGAGCATCCCACATTAGAAATTTTATGTTGTCGAGGTTTAAGTCCATCATACTCCGTCATCCAAAAAAAAGTCCATTATACTCCGCTTTAGTAACCTCCATAGTTGTTAAAATCGCGATTTAAATCGTAAAATCATAAGATTTTACGATTCAAAATCACCTAATCGATCCAAATCGTATATAAAATCGATTTTGAACTAAATCGGATAAAAATCGTAATTAAATCGTTCTAAATCGCTTAAAATCGCGATTTAAATACGACTTTACGATTTATTAAACTAAAATGCAGCCCAACTAAATTAGGCCCGACTGAAGGCAAAGGGCAAGGCCCAGCCATGTCTTCGAACCCGCAATCGTTGCTGGTACTTTTGATTATTTACTCCCTCCGTAACATTCATATCTTCCCACTTTCCTTTTTTGGAAGTAACATTTATATCTTCCCATTTCTAAATCTTCCCGTCATACCTCAATAATTTAAAAAATAATACACTACTACCCCTACTTTTTTTGGATTTATCCTTCATTCCATCACATTATTTCACCATCTTCCCATCATACCCTCAATAATTCATACCCCATTTCACTATTCTTAATCTGACCCACTTTGGAAGTGGGAAGATATATGTGATACGGAGGGAGTATTATAGTACTGAGAGGAGCAGCTGCGCTCTTTGTCCGGTGTGGGAAATGAAACAAAGCTTTTGAAAACTAAAACACCCTCTACGCACGAGCAGGGACTGGACCCACTAGAAAATTTTAAAGATACTAAGCTATCCACTTATACCATCTTATCTACTTCGTAGTTGTATTCAAGATTCCTTACATTTGTTATCTATGCAGTAATTACTTTTTTTATCCATTATCTATCATACGAAGTACTTCCTCCGTTCCTTTTTAATTGCAACAGTCAACATTTCACGTTTGCCAGCACACAAGTTTGACCATTAATGTCTTTCATTCCTTATTGATAAAAAAATTAAAAAATACATATTTTGAAATTTTAGAATGAGAAGAATTTAACAATTTTTTTTTAAATTTAATTCATAATACATTAATTAATAAAATGTAGTCAAAGTAGAATATGTGAATAGTGCAAAAAGTTCAATGTTGCAATTAAAAGAGAACGGAGGTAGTATTTTTTAGAGAATTATCTTTCTTATTATTATGAGCTTTTAATAATGAGTATAAAATTGTACGACTAAAAATTTAACACTATTTGCCATAATAATGATATATTATGACTATTATCATCTAATATTTTAAATATATATTCTTTATTTTTATTTTTTATAGAATCTTACGATTTACGATTCGATTTTACGATCCGATTTTTAAATCTCTTTACCGATTCGATTCAAAAATACGATTTTAACAACCTTGGTAACCTCACATGTAGAGAATGTGATAGGAACCAGCGATTTCAGAGCAGATTATAAGAAATATTTGTATATTAATCGTCCTGGGAAATTATAGTTGAACACAGAAGAAATCGAAGATGAACAGTAAGGAATTAGAGTTCTCTCTCCCAAGTCCAGAGCCTAACCCAATTTCTGCCTGCCAATTCTACTCTCCCCAACTCCTATTTATTCTTTTCCATATGGGCCAGCCCACTTGCTATTTAGTTAATAGCAAGTGGAGGTCACAATATGTTAATACTACGTATCTATTTGCTGCAAGTAAAATAATTGTTGTGTTGTTTTCTATATATCCTATATCCCTATATATCACAATTTAAAAGTTTGTTTTAATAAGAAGAAAAATAAATCTGAACAGTGTTACATAAGTAATGAAATAGAAAGATGAAGCTTTAAACAACAAAAACAAATAAACTAAATTAAAAGATTGTGTATAAACACAATTTAGGTCCAATGACATAAAGAATACGAATTCTAACAAAGGAAATACAAACACAGGGAATTAAAGTTGTAGTTCTGGGTATGATGAAAGCACAGTGATGAAAATGTGGAAACTCATCAAAGAAAACTGCCCGGTGCAACCATGATTATAATAGCCACGTGCAGGGATGGATTTAGGGGGGGGCGCGGGGGGCGACCGCCCCCCTTGGACATTCAATTTTTTTTACCATATATGTAATATTTTCATAAAACTTTCATAATTTAATTAGATTCGCCCCCCTTAGCTTTTTTAATTTTCAAAATTAGTATATAGTCTTACATAATGTAATACTTAATTGGAGATTTAAAAGAAGAAACATCTAAAATAATTTACATAACTTAAACAAATAAACAATAGAGTAACTCGTTATTTAAGATTTAGGATACTTATTATATAAGAATTCATAGTTTTGTAATGTTTAATTATCTTTATTAGATAACAAGTACTAGATTTTGTAAAACATATATTAAACAATATTAAATACCAGACACACTAATTACACAACTTTTAGATCACGTGAAATGAATCCAAAATATAAATATTTATAGACATTAGATTACATAATTCATTTACTTCTTGCTTTCTAAAAATAATTTATTGCATGGATAATAAACTTTAAATTATTATAGAATTAATAAAAATATTAAAATATAATATGCACCATATGTGTGTGTATGTGGTGCATATTATTCTAAAAATAACAATCTCATACATACTAGTATACTACTATTGTAATATTAAGAAAACTTCTCATGAGTCATGACTCACGAACACCCCCATTGGTGGACAAAAATTACAATTCAATAACCGATTCATGAGGTTAAACAATGTAGAAGTTATTATAAATGTATTGGTTGATGTTTTTGTCATCGTCTAAATTTAGAATGTAATAGATTTAAATGCCGCTCGGGATGTGCATGTATTAATGTAATTTTTTGAATAAAAATAGACGCATAGCTATACAGCAACGAAAAAATTTCGCCCCGCTACACTAGGGGAAAAATTTCACCCCCGCTACACTAACAAAAAAAATTCACCCCCTACACTAGCGAAAATTTTCGCCCCCCTTGACTCAGAATCCTGGATCCGTCCCTGGCCACGTGTATAGACTCTGGAGCTCATATCTACTGCATCGTCAATTCAAGTACTCCATATTTGCATGTACATCAAATTGCTATGTGTGAAACAGCCTGTGTTTTGCAAGGTCGGCCACATGTGAAACGAAGTATTCAGGCGGGAACAGTTTTTTCTCACGATTCCATTTTATATATATAATAAAGATTTCTGCCTGCCAATTCTACTCCCCGCAACTCCTATTTATTCTTTTCCATATGGGCCAGCCCACTTGCTATTTAATTCAGGGCCTAAACCCCTTTATTTGTACAATAATGAAAGACTAATAATGAAAGTCTCTATATCTGGTGTGTTATGTCCAAGCGTAGTATTAAAGTATGTGGTTAGCTTGCATGGTTAGTGGTGTGCACCAGTCCAGAACTAGACCTGAATCAGTTTAAACATGAATAGAAGATCATAGTTTTTTAAGAACGGAAGACCGAACCGATAACAAACCGGTCCTGACCTTACTATATTTGTTCATGCCAATCCAGTTTGGTCATGAATCAGTTTGGATGTGTAATATAAATTGCATTTTTTAGTTTTAGAACCTACATTTTATTGAATTTACAACCAATTAATCTTCTATCAATCTATAACAATTTATGTTTGTCATTTGTTTTACCTTTTCCAGTATTAAAATCATATTTTGAGTCACACCAGCAGTACAGTGCAACTTAAGATATTTGATCTTTAAATCCAGTAGTCATATGATAACGTATTTGCTTTACCAGGTTATGAATGGAGGAAAGATCACACAAGTAGGCAAGTACAATGAGATTGCAAAATCAGGTAGCGATTTTATGAATCTTGTGGGTGCACACAGAACTGCATTATCAAAATTTGAAGGCATAACTGAGGATTGCAATGATTTAAGACGGAATGTGGAGATAGATGTGAACAAACTCAAAAGCACCAGAGAGGATGAAAACAAAATATATGGGCAGGAAGGGCAGCTTGTTCAAGAAGAGGAGAGGGAGAAAGGCGGAGTTGGTTTCCCTGTTTACTGGAAGTACTTAACATTGGCATATAGAGGATGGCTAGTTCCCTTGATATTATTGGCAGAGATTCTATTCCAGCTGTTGCAAATTGGGAGCAACTACTGGATGACATGGGCTACACCCGTGTCTGATGACGTGTCACCTCCTGTTAAGGGCTTCGTTCTCATCTTCGTATATGTCGCATTGGCTCTTGGAAGTTCTTTCTGCAATCTTGCTCGGGCCTTACTTCTTGTCACTGCTGCATACAAAACAGCACAGCTACTTTTCTATAAGATGCATTCTGCCATTTTTCGTGCTCCCATGTCATTTTTTGATTCCACTCCTAGCGGTCGGATTCTCAATCGAGTATAGCTTCCAGACTTTTATATTATTTTATATGTCTATTTGAAGTTATGTTTTGTTTCTGCTGCTATTATTTCAACAGTTTTGGTATGTACTTTTAAGCTTTTTTAGTCTAAATAAAATGCTGACTTCCATGCAGGCCTCTACAGATCAAAACAAAGTGGACTTGAGCCTTGCATCTGATGTTGGGGCAGTTGCATTCTCAGTTGTACAAATTTTGGGAGTTGTCGCAGTGATGTCACAAGTTTCCTGTGCAGTCCTTATTGTTTTTATAATCATACTCGTAATTGGCATCGGGTTGCAGGTACACACATAACATAAATTGTAGGCTTGTAGCTCTTTAATTATCTTAGTCTATTTGGGGCAAACACCTCAACACACCCAGCCCGAACATACTCAGCAATTTAAGGCGTATATAAATGGACCACAATGCCTTTAAATGGGCTACCCAAACTATTGGTGGAAAATGAACCAAAAAATCATAATCGAAACTAGACTTCAAAACTGTATAAAATTATGTTCCATCCTAAAACTTTGTGATGGGAGTAGCATGTGATTTTATATTTCAGATAGTTAGCTGGTGTGGGATATACTTTTTCAACTAATATGTATTGCATGCATTTTTCAGAGATATTATATAGGTTCTGCAAGAGAGTTATCACGATTATCTGGTGTTCGAAAAGCTCCTTTGGTACAACACTTTGCTGAGACAATTTCGGGGGCAACAACGATTAGAAGTTTTGGTCAGGAGGCAAGATTCATGGACACGAGTATGGATCTAATTGATTCTTACTCTAGGCCGTTGTTCTACTACACAGCTGCTTCAAGGTGGTTAGACGTTCGCTTGGATGCACTCTCCCTTGTTTTGTTCACTTCTTCATTGGTTTTCTTGATTTATATTCCTGAGGGCACAATTGACCCAAGTAAGCATGCAGCTTCTTTACTGCTCTTCTGATTTGCTTCTTCTTTGTTACTACACAGAGAAGTATCTGTCATCCAATGATCTTATTTTTTTTGTTTTCATATCTCATTATAATAATGAATATATAAGGTATTGCGGGTTTAGCGGTGACATATGGACTTAATCTAAGCATGCTACAAAATCTGCTAATATGGTATGCTTGCCAAATGGAGAACGAAATGATCTCAGTTGAAAGAATGCTTCAATATATTTGTATTCCAAGTGAGCCCCCTCAAGTCATAGAATCTAACAGGCCTGACCCTCACTGGCCAACACAAGGAGAGATCAATATTTGCAACCTCCAGGTAATTCTTGTTTGACTGGTGATGCTTCTATAGTTTTATGTCATTACCATTCTTCGTTGTAAAACTAACTTTGTCACTATACTTCACACTAATTTATTTATTTCATATTATGTGATGTTTATATTTTTAGGTTCGATATGCTCCACACATGCCTTTTGTATTACGAGGTGTCACCTGCACTTTGTTTGGAGGAAAGAAAACAGGAATAGTTGGGAGGACGGGCAGTGGAAAGTCTACACTTATACAAACTCTCTTTCGCATTATCGAGCCGACTACTGGTCAAATATTCATAGACGGGATTGATATATGTTCAATTGGACTGCATGATTTGCGGTCAAGACTAAGCATAATCCCACAGGATCCAACTATGTTCATGGGCACAGTACGGGGTAATTTGGATCCACTTGGAGAGTATACTGATGAACAAATTTGGGAGGTTAGATTCGATCTCAGTATTTTAATAACTTAATCTAAAAAATTAATCTGGTTAAACAAAAAAAATTAAACTGTTGGTTAGCTTTAATTTCTTATATCATCACTGCATGTGAGTGTTTGTAACTAAATGTGTGATTCGTTTTCCTTTGGTCAAGGCTATTGACAAGTGCCAACTCGGTGATGAAGTTAGAAAGAGAGAATGCAAACTAGACTCTGCAGGTTTGCGGTTTATGCTCTATTATTTGGACTGCATTATAAAGAGAGTATCTAACTATCTATAAATGGATGATCTCACATGATAACGTAAAATAAACATAAATATCTATGGCATATGCAATCAATTCTTGTATTGTTTCTAATGTACTATTATAATTGTAGTTGTTGAAAATGGAGAGAATTGGAGTGTGGGTCAAAGACAGCTAATGTGTCTGGGCCGTGTGCTTCTGAACAAAAGGAAAGTACTAGTGCTTGATGAGGCTACAGCTTCAGTCGATACTATCAGCGATAATTTGATTCAACAAATTGTAAATCAACATTTCTCAGGCTCTACGGTGATCACAATCGCACACAGGATAACATCTGTCGTAGAGAGCGATATGGTTCTCCTGCTAGATCATGGTATTTGAATACTTTATTATCTCTGTAGTATAAGTTATTTAAGAACACTCCTCTTAAATATAAATATGATGATTCTTTTCCCAAAAACAGGTCTCGTATTGGAATATGATTCTCCGAAAAGATTGTTACAAGACAAGTCATCGTTATTTTCGAAACTTGTTTCCGAGTACACAATGAGATGAAGCTCTAGGTAGGAGGGTGAAGCAAGCATGTGGAGCTCATAAATCATACCCTTTGCTTCCTTATAGCTTTCAGGTCTGAACATTTTTAATGGCATGATGATCAGAAATGGGATAGATTTTTTTTTTTAACACATTCTTAAATATCATTACGATCAGAAATGGGATAGAACTTTGAGTACTCCAGCATTTAGTTAGGAATTAGTTGATCTGGCGAAAACTACCTATTTTAGATTTTTAGTGTACGTACTTATTATGCAACTGAAGATGCTTAACTAAATAAATTTAGTCTGCAGCTCACTTACTAAATCAATTGTGATCGGATGATTAGAAAAGTTTTGGTTCTGATGAAGAAACTCATGACTCGTCTGAGGGTCCTCCACCCCCATACGGCCATACCTGTGAGATCTGGAATCATCAAGCAAATTGAAATTCATACACTTGACCCTTTTAAAGCTAATGAGGTAGTGTTTGCAACTGCTTCTGTTTAAAAAAAACACTTTTGAAATGATTTGGAAAAAGTGATTAGTAGTAGGGGTGGACATGGGTCGGGATGGTTCGGGATTAGGGTTATCCCGGTCCCGTCCCAATTAATAATAACGGGACGGGACGGTACGTGACAAGCCTTTGTCCTAGTCTTGTCCCATTTAAATCGGGACCGGGATGGTTCGGAACGGTTCGGGATGGTTCGAGACGTCCCAAACTAACAAAAAATAATCCATTCGTAATTAATATATATTAGCATTTCGAAAGTATCATGCACAACATATTAACATTTTAAAAGTTAATTGATGTTCATCACAAGCTAAAAGCTACTACATATTAGATTTTAGTTAGGTTTAGCAAAATTTGAAATTTAAATTTAAAACAAAGCAAAAATGAATTAGTTTATTCAAAATCATGTGTTCTATTTGTGAGATACTCATATGTAGATATATAAAGTGAGATAAAAACCTATGTTAGTATATATTTATGTTAGGTATTATTTTTAATTTAAAAATTGGGCTTGAAAAACTAAAAACATGTTATTATTTATTTTTGGATTTGACATTACAAACTAGTCACATGCTACAAAATCGATATAGTTATCACAAACGCGACAACGGGACGGTTCGGGATAACCTTTCAATGTGCCGGTCCTGTCCCGTTTAAAATCGGTACGGGACCGGTGCGGGACAAAATCAATGAGACCCAAATGGAACGGGACAACACCGGTACGGTTTCGGGATATATCGGAATGGGACAACGGGACCGGGATTCTTGCCCGTCCCTAATTAGTAATAAAAGTTGATAGTGTTCGAGAAAAAAATGATTTTGAAATGTAAAAGGTGGTAGTGTTTAGTAAAACAAGTGCTTTTGTGTTATAGAAAAGGGAAAAACAAAAAAGGGGAGGGAGCAATTTCACACGAAAGACGAGAAAAGTAAAAATGGTAGTGTTTGGTAAATAAGTGTTTTTTAACCCAAAAGCCGAGAAGTGCTTTTTTTAAGCAGTTGCAAACCAGCCTTAAGAGACCTGCCAAAATACATTCGTAAGAAATGGTTCCAATATTTTATTTTCAGCATTCCAGAACTTCTATCTTCAATCACAAAGAAACTCAGAGGCCATTTGGCAACACTATTTTTCGGATTATTAGGCTTATGAGCCAATTTTTTCACCAAACACGTAACTTTTGTTTTTGCGCACAGGATTGTGTTATACGCAAAAAAAAGTAAGGTTGAAGTTACTTTTCTGGTTGTATTTGCTGAAGAGACTGTAGATGACCATTTTAGCTATTTTTACATATAATTTTTCCTTTATTTTATAAATAAAATATTTTCAAATTTTTTTTCTTAAATCGGCAGAATCAGCCAATGCAACCACTACAGCCATAACTCATAAATTTCAGTAGAATCAACCAAATCAATCGATTTCCGTGCTACTTAAGGGTGGGCACGGTCCAGGACGGTCGGGGTTTTGGCTAATCCCGGTCCAGTCCCGGTTTTATAATATCGGTTCGGTACAGTTCGGGATAAGCCTTTGTCCCAATGTTGTCCCATTTAAATCAGGACCGGGACAACCCGAGAAAATCTGGTACGGTCCGGGACATCCCACAAAATCTGGAATTTTGAATTTAATAAAAAAACAGGCATAATATCGAAATAAAGGCACAACCATTACTACACACCTAGCTTCCCTAAATGGCTAAAAAGATGCAAAAGCTAGATTTCAGGAGGATCAGTAGTACAGAGATGTCTACATTTCACTAATTTCAGAATTTTTGAACATATGATATTATGATTTCAGGAGCAGTAGTACAGAGATAGCTAAAAAGATGCAAAAGCTAGATTTCAGGAACAGTAGTACAGAGATGTCTACATTTCACTAATTTCAGAATTTTTTAACATATGATATTATGATACCAAAATCACTGCATTTCAAGTCTTCAAGTAGGAAGTTGGCAAAAGAATCAAAAGAAAAACATGTTTACTCTTTACACATTTCAGAATTCTCAGAAGCAATATAACAAATGTTTGGGCTAAAAAGTTTATTTGGGCTTTGGTATTAGATAGCATTAAAAATTAAAATAACCTAATAAATTGAAACGGGCCGGGACACCGGGACGGGACGAGACATTTTATAGCTGTCCCGGTCCCGTCCCATTTGAAAACGTTTTGGGACCGGTTCGGGATGAAAAAAATGGATCCTAAATGGACCGGGATAGTTTCGAAACGGTACCGGGATATTTCGGTTTGGGACACTAGGACCGGGATTTTTGCCCAGTAATCGGTATAACACTCTTGTAATCCTATTCACAAGAATAGCCTATCTATGGGTATGGTTAGTCATGTTTTTAAGCCTTGATCAAAAGAAAACGAATCACGCATTTAGTTAGATACACTCACATGCAGTGATGATATGAGAAATGAAAACTAACCAATAGTTTTTTTTGTTTCCCGGAATTAATTTTAGCTTTTTGATTTCAGATCAGATTAGACCAAACCAAAATATAATAAACTTAAACTAACCGGATCAAATTAGACCAGATCAGACTTTGATAATTATCAAATACTCACAAAAGTATAAAATGAACATCTATCAAACCACAGTGCCACGCTAGACAAGACTGGATTAGACTTGATCAAAAAAGTACAGTCTGGTTCAAAACAACCTTAATGGCAACCACATCCAGTAACTAGGGGTGACTGGCCCAGCCTACTCCGACCGGCGCGACCTGCTACAATGTGGGACCGGACCGGCCCGGGTGACCGGTAATGGTACCAGGCTTAGGCCCAACCCGAGGGAGTAACCGGGGGCAGTTCCGGGACTCCTAAAATGCGAACCGGCCCGACCCGGTTCAGGCTTTTTTTTTAGTTTTTTTTTAGTTTGGGCTGGGCTGGGCTGGGTTGGGATGGGTGTTTCCGATGGGTTTAGGGTGGAGGGGGGATGGGGGTGGGGATTGGAATATATAAGAAAACACTATAAAAAATAAAAAAAAATATAAAAACATAAAAAAGGAACCCGCCTGGGCCGCTCCTGGGCCTTACCCAAAAACATCCAAGTCTGGCCGGGCCCAGGCCCTAACCAGACCGGGCCTTGTCCACCCCTACTTACATGGATCACAATATCGATTCAAAATATTGAGAACTGAATAACCGAATTATCTATGTTATATCTATATTAATACGGTAGTGTATATTTGAGATCTTTTTATACTTTAATCAATCAAAAAATACTGTTATTCAATCCAACATTTTTTGTTTGTATAGCCTACAATTACAATTATTTTGATATAAACTAAACGTCAGAATATTTCTAATGTGATGTTAACACTATATTGGGTGCATTGTGCATAAAAAAGGTTTGCATAAGTACTGTGGTTATGTCTTATTGTTAATTCTATGTTTTTGTGCTAATACATGCACATGTATTACTAGACGTGATTCTTTAGTATGCTTCGGGATGGCAATGGGGCGGGTTTGGGGCGGGGGTATACACTCCCCCATCCTCCACCCCATGTCTAAAAAGTTCCCCCCATCCCCGCCCAATCCCCCGTTACTCCCGGACCTGCCCCATCTCCGCCCCACCCCATTGTCCCCCACGGGTGCCCCCGGGCCACGGGTGCCCCCATATAAATTTAATTTATCGTATTTGCATATACTTTTTAAAATCTTATTATAAATATATGTAGTGTGATTTCAATGAAAATGATGTTTAACGTGGGAACACTCACATTTAATCCAATATATTACACAATAATCCAATGTGACACACAATAGAGCCATTCTAATTCACATTTGGACTTCGCTCAATACAAGCTAATATAAATAATCAAGGTGGCACTTTTGTAAATATTGTGCTAGATACAAAAAAGTGCATTGTGCGAGCCCGTTGTGCTTCACATTGGGGGTAAATGTGGTGTTCGCACATTCTCATGTCAAATGTTGTTTTGATTTGATCCCAAGCCTATATATATATATATATATATATATATATATATATATATATATATATATATATATATACACGCACACAGTGATATATGACACACACACACGCAACACTGAAGTATTGTGTTTGTTAAAAGTTAATACCACCAATTTTAATAATTCTTCAATTTGAAAAAGTTTTGTGAATTGAATACAATTAAAGTAAAAATATAAGTAAACATATTATCATCTCATGTACGTTGTTTCAAAATTCTCAACAATTATAATACAATTAATTACATATTATATTACATATAAATGTTTGTGTATTTATTTACTCTCTTACTCTTAAAACTCATATACGGAGTAACATGTATGATAAATATTTTTTAATCATCACTAGCTTATTATTATTCTAGTATAATGTGTATTAATTCATTAACCATGATTAAACCGTATACAATTATGTATGTCTATATGTATATGCGTTTGTTATATACTACAAATAATTTAATTTAATGTGTGTACATTATTTATGTTTGTGTGTGTGTGTGTATACTAGCTTGGGCGCGCGCGTTGCGCGACGGTTGATGCCCAATCTTGGGAAAAAACAAGAAAGTTGCATCACATAAGAAAGATGCGCGAATACATCACAAAAGCAAATCGAAAAAGTAGTTCAATGTTGTCTATCAACAAAGCGAGGGTACAATAGCGTGATGCGAGATCAAGAAAGGCCATAACCATCAACGCATGCAGCGCTACGTATCTCATATGTATTGGTGCGACTTGGCAGCTCCTCTACACCACATGATGAAATGGCAAGCAACATCACTCTACCGCGTCCATACTTCAGGAAGACGAGTGTGGAATGCCGCTTAGTTCAAAACTCATCTGGACTTGGCGCAAATGGGTTCTTCACCAGTCACAAAATAAGCATCTTCTGCGCCATGGTAGATATGTAGGCGGTCCCTCATGTCGCTGCACGACCTCAAGAAAGCTTCACAGCATTGCTGCATTGGGATATCACTACTACATTTAAAGGCTTTTTGTAACAGCCAAATTTGTTACCTTTGATCGAAAAGTCTGTTACATTTTACTTATTGTAACAGTTTTTAATCGTTACATTCGCTGGCGTTGCCTTTTCTCAATGGTAACGGTATGTAACGATAGTTAGAACCAATTGTAACACTTTTCTCAAGACACTGGAAGTGTTAGCACATCCGTTACAATAGGTTGAATACAAATGTAACAACTTTTAACTTTCATAAATGTAACGCTTTAGAAAAATATGCAACAAATTTTATATCAAATATATTATCTAATGTAACACTTGTTATATATATAACCATACTGATTTACATAGGAATGAGAAAATGTACAAATATTAACTCGAAAATATGTCTTCATTAAATTTAGAATACATTGTACACTTCATACATCAGTGATCAATCTATCAAGTCTAAAGACATCAACTTAGCATGCAAAAACTGCAGAGAAGAAAATACAAAGGAATTATCTAGACTAGATGCAAGGCTCAAACAGTATAACTGATGAAGTCTTGATCACATTGCTAAGAACTCATTGAGCGTCCTCAAGTCTCTATTAAAACCCCAAATATATTAGAAGCATTATATTCCAGTGAGAAACCACGTGTGCATCATTTGGTTCTATTCCATCCTTGTCTTCGAGTAAATCCCTAGCCTGCAAAACAAATAATTCAAATAATTAACACTCATGTTCTGTATTTTTACTCTTACTTTTTTTATTTGTTTTGTTGTTCTTTTTCTTTTTTATCTACATTTTTGTTTGTGTGTTTTAATTTATTGCAAAACATAAGCAATTGATGAGTGGTTTTTTATACATGAGCAATTGAGTTCTTAGTAATCAGGAAGGAGATATGAAATAGTGGAGCACATGCATCATTATGATTAGTTGATTACTAGAAAGTATATGGAGCGATTCAGAATACCTGAAGATCTAAACATGGTGTGAACTCTAATATCCTTGAACCATGCCAAACATGTTTAAATCTATATGTAAATCTATAATGCCAATAGACTCATTAGGATCATATAATTATGCTTTCCTTGATAGCATAAATTATCTACAAAATCACATACTTGAAAGTAAAAAATATATAATGGAATACATAGCAGTATAGCACGCACACACTAATAGCAATATGACTGTAGCTGCCATCTTTTCTTTTTGAAGCAGCTGTAATAATGTAATAACAGATATTTGTAATCCTAATGAAAGAAAACCCCAAATTATGATGAGAAAGGCATACCAGGTTGATTCAACTTGTGATGAAGGTTAGCAAAGTGTGGATCCTCAAGTCTTTACACAGAAAAGGCGTTGAAATGCAAGTCTCATCCTTACTGCCTTCGTCTATTTTCATTGGCAGTATAGACAATCTGATTAACATGAGAAAATAGTTTTGTTTTACTAGATACTTCGTATACGATTAACATACCTGTGAAATAAATTAGTCCTAGAAATCGCCCGAGAATCACAGAGATGGCAGTTTAAACTCATCTTTATACTTCATGAGCGACGGGTACTGGCCAATCGAGAACCCTATAACCCAAAATTACTTTTTTGTATTTCATGAACACAAAAGATCATAGACTTATCTATCTAGATATAAGGAAGTGAACATATCAAGAACAACTTAATTTATTGTAAAAACAATGTAAAATAAGTTAACACTTGTAAAATTCACATCTTTATAACAACTAACCATACCTAATGTTTCTAATAAGAAATTAAGAACCCACCATAACACCATAACAACTAAGATTATGTAGGTACTCAACACCTAAGCTTTTGCTTTTATTCTATACACAATGTATAAAAACGGTTGTTTAACCAACAGGGAAAATAAGATAATACATGGTGTTGTTAAGTTAGGTTTTCTCATCTTTAATAAGATCCTGAATCAAGCTTGGCCCTTATGGAAAACTCAATGACTAACTTTGAACTTATTTCTCATCTTTAAATCACTTAAGGAATTATAATTTTGTATCCCGGGACAGATGAAACATATATGTGACAATCGAGCGGCACAACACATTGCTTCTAATCAAGTATTCCGGAAGAACAAAATACAATGAAGTCATTGTCATTTAAGCATAATGCTCAGTTCAAGGGAGATTATTACCTTAGAGCAAAACAACTGGATGTCATACATTTCCAATGAAACTCAGAGTATTCGTTCTACAAGTTCCAGCTTGAGAGCGGTGTTGAAAAACACTATCATCAGCACACAAACAGAAGCCTCAGAACCCAATCGTACATTTAGACATTTTAGAATTGTTACCTCAACATTTCTATAGAGACACATATTACATCTTCAGATTAAGTGATGAACTAATAAAATCATTCCTTTAAGCAATAAAATGTGGGTTAGATGACATTTTTTGTCAAACTTCATAAAAGTTAAAATAACAATGATGGCAGTTTTATGGAGATTTAGATTGAATACATTTAAGGTCATTTATGCTGCAGTAAGTAGCAAAAGAAGTGATTTCAAGTGGCCGAATTGTTTCAATTTTCTTCCTCAATTTCCTTCTAGGTATGTATATCCCTTCCAAATCACAACGTACAGAAAACCTTTCAAGTTTCAATCATACACCTCTATAAGATAAAAGCCCCTGCTATAGCTATTTTCACTTTTGATTGCCTTACGAAATGAAATAAAAGCAGTCCCAATCTACTGGTTCAAAACTGGGTCCAGAATTGGTAGCTGGAATTGATGAAGGCAGTAAACTATATTACGACAGTGAAGACATGGAGTAACTTCTGAAGTAACAAATGATGAGATTTTGATATGCGGTCTTTGGTTTTTGAGAGACAAAATATCAGCAACAGATAAGTGGAAAACCCCAAATAACATAAAAAATTATAGATACATAGTGCAAAGTTTGAACGAGAAATTTTAAGGGCATAACTTATCTCTCCTCCGTAGCGGCTTTCAACGGCAGAGGAATCCCAGATTCACCACTGGCTCCCCCAAATCGGATGAGGTAACCGAACTCCTGCTTTTCCCTTTACCCTCGGTGCTCTACTCCAGTTCTATTACCCCTCTCCACATCTTCAAGTTCCGCTACCATCACTGCATGCACAGACCGGTCTCAGATTCAAAGTGATCTACTCCTCTAGCACGACCGATGCCACCGATGTGGGCTGTGTCCAGTGTTGGAGAAGTCGTGAAGTGCATCTAATTTATTAGGGATTTTATTTTTATTCACCAAACAACTTTAGTTCTAGGGGAAGGGGTTTAATTTACAGAAGAGTGGCGGACACTTTGAATTTGGGGAAATTGGACTGCCGCTTTTTTCTCTATGAGCAAATGTAACATTTATATTTAACTAATGTAACAACAGGTCTAATTTTATAAAAGTGTTACAATAGGATTAATGTTAAAATAACTATTGCGATAAAATGTAACACTCTATTTAAAATTGTTACAATAGACCAACCTTTTGTAACATTTTATCTAAGTGTTACAATTTTACCATTACATTAGACTCGAAAATGTAGTAGTGTATAGAAATGCATTGTAATGATCATGGAAAACGAATGGCAGTGTGAGAGTTTTTTATCTGAAGTTGTTTAAACAATACATGTTTTGTGAATCTTTGAAAGAGTGGATGGCATAGAATGCAAGTTGGTGTTCGAAAAGAAGTCAAAACCTTTTTTTGACATTTCTGCAATTGTTCTATATTTCCCAACTGATGTTCTTGGTACCTATTGCATCTGGTCATTTACTAAGTTTAAGTGTTTTCTCAAAAAAGTAAACAAAGAAGAGTAAAGAATGTCATACTAAATAACAAGGAATGGAAAATAGCACACACCTTCGCAGTTCGTTTGGGCACATAGAGAAAAGAGGGAGGACAATACAACTGCCGGTACGAGCAATCTTGGAAAAAGGACTCCATGTAGACAAGGAATTCATCTGTAATTGACAACGATGGAACATGTTCGTGATACTGTCCTGAGGCAATCACAAACAACTTTTAATGAGAACTAAGCTGAGCCAGCAGTTGAAAATGACGATAGGCGAAGAAGATATTTACCATCCTTGACAATTTAAATCTGCAGTGAAGAACTCTCCGACGAACCCCATTCTCAAAGTGAACGTTTAGGAGCAGATTACAAGTAGGGGTGCAAATAAGCAGTTGCACTCCTGTGAAATCACGAAATGTATAAATCTTAATTTCAAACCTGAAATTAAGAATTACAGTTAACATGATAGGCATAAAACACGATAAACATGGAACAAAAAAACAGAAGAAATTACCAGTGTAGTTCACCTGCTCCATTTGGAATAACACTCTTAACATGGAAAAGAAAAACAGAAGAAATTACAAGTGTTAAGTGCAGTTCACCGGCTCAAAATAAACAGCTGGACTCCTGTGAAATCACAAGATGTATAAATCTTAATTTTAAACCTGAAATTAAGAATTACATTTAAAACAATAGGCATAAGACACGATAAACATGGAAAAGAAAAACAAAAGAAATTACAAGTGTAGTTCCCTGCCCCTTTTGGAATAGCACTCTCAACATAAGTGATATTCACAAGAGGCCTTCCGTTTTCAAAACGATAAATGTAAAACACGCCAATCCATACACCCATTTTCGCACTCCCACATTTGCCATACTCCCAGTTCAATTAAACAAACTTTATTTTATTTTCTTTTCATTTATTTTCCCTTCATTCTGAATAAAGCTACATTTCTTGAGGCACTCTCAGTTACCCCGTTGACGCTTGTTGAAAAGGCTACATTGTTAAAACATCGATGTTGTAGAGAAATCACACCAACATAGATGGCAATAGGAGTATAAGTAGGGTTAAAGGCGTTTAACTGCTATAAGTAAGGGTTCATTTTAAAACACCAACATTATAAAATGAGCTTCTAAAACATACCTCATATGACGTTTTGTCCAGAAGCAGCGAAGCCTGAAGGAAGAAGATTGTCTTAGTTCCCGGAATACCTGAAACTCTTGAAAGCCGATGATGGAAACCTGGGACTTTGTTGAATACCTGAAGCAGTCAATGAGTGAATTAATTCAAGTCATCTACCAACTAAGTTTTCAAAAGAGGGTCTACAACACACACAACTATGACACGTACACATGGAATCTCTAATAAGAAGCTCAACAACTAAAAATCTTCAAACCAAGCATTATGTTCATACGTTCGAAAATATATTTCAATGCAAATATTTTTATAACTTGAATGACTGGCGATAAGCATAAAAACATATATGCAAAAAAATAACACCCGTAAACTTGGTGAATAATACATCTTTTGGAGGCTGTTTTAAACATGAAGGAAGGACATTCATTTCAGAGCGCAATGAAAAAGATTAATGTTTTTTTCATATTTATATTGTAAATCGATATTATTAACAACTAATATAATGTATAGTTATCCAAGAGTCATTCAAGAAAAACTCCAATAGAAGCATATACAGGTTGGCTGTCAAATTCCAGTGATGGTCCAGTACCTTTTATGGCTAATTTTACACTCAAGACCTCACTGATGCAATTGTATTTTTTTTCTAGACCTCACCCGAGAAGAAGCCAATTTCTTAAGTGTGGCGCATAGGGTGGCCGGGGAGAAGAAGCCAATTTATATGCAACTCAAATGACCCCTCCGTCACAAATTAAGTCGAGGCTTTCTCTTTGAGGCCTGTATTATAGGGAAATCCAGAAAATGACAGATATCATTACAACTTTAACACCAAAGAGTGTCACAAAAGGAATACAATATGTCTAACGCTTAACACTTTATGGAAGAGGTTTTACTAAGAATGTTGGGCTAAGAATAACCTATCAGATATTAAATCAAGAGGTTTTACTAACCATCATCCTTCTTATTTCATTGGAGAACTTCTACTGCATATTCCACAAATATCAAAGCAAGGAAAGAACATTTTTTTGTAGAATGACTTTCAATATATTCTATAAAAATTAAGAGAAAAGTTAAATGTTTTAAACTTTAAAGTGGTAGCATTAAACAAATCCCTTCCATAAATGAACAAAAATGGAGGCAGGAGGCTCAGACAAAGCTCACTAACAGACAAAGTGAAACAACTGACACTGCCATGGCTGCAAACACACGTGAGATATTCAGATCTGGTCAGTGTGTTGCCACGCCAAGATTCAGGTCGGGTATCCCTAATGCCCATCAACTGTCTCAAGAAAATGAATTATCATCACAGCCCCTTTATAAACAACACTGTCGTCACCAACACTAACACTGTTAACCTTAGGGACCTTAGGTTAACCTTATGGACCTCATATTCTTTCTATGCCTCAGAAGCATCATCGGCAACAAGGGGAATATCAGATGTAGCTATTGTACTCTTTGGGACAAATTCATCATAGATAGCAATCCTTTTATCATAGGCAACTTTCTCATAGGCAACATTTTCACAGTTAGTATTAGGGACAAGGGAATTTTCAAAATCAATAGCAGGGCCATCTTTTACAGAACTGTTCAAAATCAAAACATTTTCATTATCAGTAATAAGGACAGAAGCATCACAAATAAAAAGAGCATTAAAGGCAACTTTGGTATTGCAGAAATTGTCATAGTCAGTCTTAGGTGGAGTCCCCTTAATGAGTGAAATAGAAATGGCTAAGTTATTGTTGACAGTTGGGGCTGCATTGTTTCCTTTACACACTCAGTATGTGTATTTTTGGCAACAGTAACCTCAGCATTCAAAGAGGGTTGGAGCATCATCGGTTTTGGGTCGAAATTGAGAAAACCCTAGGGCCTCAAAGGCCTTCTGAATAGCGCCCAGAGGGAGGGGCATCAAATATAGGCCAATTAATGAGAGAGCCATGGAGTCCGGTTGCGTGTGCGAGAAAGCAGTCCGCGGTTACCTGGGATAGAGAGAGCAGACAGGGATGGCGAGGAGACCCTCACATAGCTGAGAGCTATGGCGGAGAGTGAAATGAGAATTGAAATGGGAAAACAATCCGCCACTTCATTCTGTAGGGAGAGCAGTAAACGGATCACAACAGTCGGAACCGTGGAAAGGATCCTCCATCCGACTGTTTTAACGGAAATAGGCCCAACTAACCATCATTGGCCCTTTATATATATAATATCTTACTATATATAGTAAGACAACAAATAGAATATGTCGGTATTAACGGACATATAGAATGTGAAATCTCATTTAGAATGTTTAACTACTAAATCGGTGCATGTGAAATCAGAAGCCATCGTGCTCCTCTACTGGTGGACAGTCTGGTGGACCTGAAGGAGCAAAGGTTAGCAATAATAGGGGTGTCCTCAGATTGATTATCATCTCTGGACAGGAGACGATCAAGTGTAGTACACGCAATAGGAGGTTCAAAAGATGGATCGGAACGAGGTCCTTTATTTCCGTCTTTTACCTCAGAAGCATGGATCCGGTACTTTATTATTGGCACACATCGAAGCATCATTATTCAAGGAAACATTAGAGACACAATCAGTAGAAGCTATATCAAACGGGGAAACAAATTCAGAGCGGGAGCTAACATTTCCTGGCCCAGGGGCAATGCAAATCATTCTGGCATTGAAACCAGAAGTGCACCCACATTCTGGCAACTAAAGCAATAGGTACATAATCAACTGGGGCTACAAAATCAGAAAAGTTACTAATTATTTCTGGTCCGGGGGCAGTTTGTCCACCAACAACTGCACTAGAATCCTCATGGGCAACTTTAGAAAAAGCATCAATGGTAGCAGAAAGTTCAATAACACTGTGGGATGTTAAAGAGTCATCAACAGGGCAATCAAAATCAGCAGGGCCTTCAATTTCAGGATCATCTTGGGCAACACAATTAACAGGGTTCTCAGCATAAACCTGGCTATGAGTGGCCTTAAGATCAGTTTGGGCAATAGTGCAGGCACTAACAGGGGCATCAAATCCATCCGGAACATCTGTAAGTTTGGCATTTAAAACAGAGAGGTCAGAAATTGTAGCATCAAGAGCAGCATAACATGGTTCACAACCCGGGGCACTCCCATAAGCGAATTTGAAAGGAGAAGAGAAAACCTATAAATCTTCCGTTGACAGTACTGCACGAGCCCAGCATCAAATATAGACCAATTAATGACAGTAGGCATTAATTGGGACTGCGCGCTGGGGCATCAAAAGTAAACACAACATCATAGATAGGGGGAGGTTCTGGGAATTCCAAAACCGTAACATGGGCGTCATTACAGACAAAAAATGTTACAGATGGGGCTGTAATAGCAACATCAATAAGGGCATCAACATTAGGGTATTTTTGGACTGGCAGCATGCATTTCAGGGGCATTCCGGAGTGAAAAGGCAACTATCGGGTCCTCGCTATTAGTGATGCCAGTGGGAACTTTATAAGTATCAACCTGCTCTGAATTGAAACCTATATCATCCTGTAGTGAACAAGCAACAACTGAGGCCTCACTTTGAGGGAGATCAGAGACAACAAAAGTAAAAAGATCAACATCAGGGGCATATTATTTATCAGAAGCAACAAGAGCTTGAGGGGTGTTATAGAATCCAAAACTTCTTTCAGGTTTAATATGAAAATGCTTATGATACTGCTTAGCATACATGCATCCCACCTTATCACCAGGAACCTTTTCCATCTGTGCATGCCACTTTAATAACAACTACATAACAATAATGAAAATGATTTCAGTGCAAAAGAATGTGGAAAGGATGATTCCTGCCACTACAACAAAATTCACTTTTTGTAACATTTTGTTTGTAACACTTTTATTTGTGTTGCATATATCATTTAATTTTATGATTATGCAACATCAGTTTATAAATGTTGCATACACATCTGAATTGTACATTTATGCAACACTTATTACAAAGTGTTACGAATTATCAGGTTTTATGTAACATTTATATTTAAAGTGTTGCTAAAATCGTTTAAGTATAGTTATAAACTAGACTCATGTAACATGATTAATAAATGTTACATTTATGGTTAGACTCATGTAATACATTTTTAGTCCTAGAAAGAAAAGACTTAATTAGAACACATGAGATCAAATTTAAATAGTTTAGATCAAATCAGACAAGACTTCGATAGTTATAATTTATAAAATACTCAAAGATACATATATTAATAAAAAAAAAGACCAAATCAAAACAAACTGGACTTAAACAAAGCAGACTAGACACAAAAAAAATTCAGTCTAATAAAAGTATCACTTACAAGACAACTGCGTAGTTAAACAGCGCAATATATTTCAGAAAATCATTTGATTGTCTTCCCGATTGAATTATTAAATTAGCTGAAATTTGGTATAGGTAAACTAGACTTAATCAAGAAGATGCTAAAAAACATTCTTCAAAAAATTACACCGCCCCAAATTCATCAAAAAATTCATCAAGAAATTAATCAAGAACCGCCTCAAATGGCGACAGCCAGATAGAACCTCCTATATAAGGGGATGATTTGCACGTTTTATGTAGGTTCGAAGACTTATTTGATAGTTTTCCCGCACTATATTTTTATACACAAAAGAAATCTTCCGTATTACTCCGGGTTAGTTTGCAAACACTACTCTCAAGTGCTTTTAACTTTTTAAAGTGATTTGGAGAAAAGTGATTAATAATAAAAATTGGTAGTGTTTGAGAAAAAAAAAGTGATTTTAAAAAGAGAATTTACCCAAAATAGGACTAAAAAGGTTTGGAAATTCCAAAATAGGACTGACATGTTTTTATTTCCAAAATAGGACTAATTACTGCCATGATTTGGCAGTACCAGATTTCAAACATGACAGTATTTTCCAAACTTGGCAGTAATTACTCCTATTTTGGGAATAAAAAACATGACAGTCCTATTTTGGAATTTTCAAACCGTTTTAGTCCTATTTCGGGAACTTTCCCTTTTAAAAAGTAAAAGTTGGTAGTGTTTATTAAAATAAGTACTTTTAGTGTAATTAAAAAAATAAAAGACACTTTTTGCACAAAAGCCGAGAAAAGTTTTTTTAAGTAGAAGTTTATCACTTGAAAAAACTCTTTTTAGCGTTTTTAAGCAAAAAAACTGTAAAGTGCTTTTTTTTCGAGCTGTACGTAAGAAGTAGCTTTTTAAGTAGCTTTTCAAGGTTAGAAGATTGAAGTGCAGTCCCGACTGAAACCAAAGCTGAAATCGCTGTACGATTGCCTCGACCGCCACTCCTCTTCTGCCTACCTGCTCTTCCTTCTATGCTTGCAATCGCCTCTCCTCTATTTCAACTTCCCCCGGGCGCTCTTCATCCGTAAGTTCTTCGATTCCTTTGACTTTCTCTCTGTAACCATCAGTTTGCTTAACCCTAAGGAAATCGCCTTGACTTTTTCCGGTAAGGCCGAGTACATTAGGCTTGTCTTCAATTTTTATATACCTTTTATTATGATTTGTTTATTGGCTTTGAATTTGAGATGGAACTTGAATATTACGAATTTGAGATCGAAGACCCAAAAATGGGCCGTATTTAGGTAAAATTACATTTATATTTAATATTGAAACAGTTTTATATTCCGTACTTGAGGTTTGATTTTAATTTAAGTTTTGAGTGGAGTTTGCTTAACTTTTTTGAAACCAGAGATAGCTAGAGCACGTGTAGTTATTTCAAACTATACCAATTGGGGAATGTGTACAAGGTGTTTGTTAAAATGTCTCCATGAGATTTTCTTGTAATTTGTGTAGTAATACTTTTGTAGAGCTCAAGCAGCAGCACCACCACCACCTTGTAATTGTATTTGATAAATTATCTAATAATCATAAATAAGATTGGAAAAATATACCTTTTAATTTCCTCTACTTAGGGGTTGATGGAATCAGTACAAACTGTACAACATTATTTCAGTAGAAGAATAATGTTTTTTATACTGTCTCAGACTTTATAACAACCCTTCAATAGGTGGTTTTTACTGTGAAAATTATCCCTATGACATTTCTTCAAAAAACCAGGTGCATATTGAGCCATCCCTATTACTTAACTAATATGTTATCAACAAGCTTTATCATAGAAAGTCCAGAGCATGATCATCCAAATGGATATGACAAACGCATTTGTAGTCTCATTGGAGTTCTGGTTTTTTTTATATAGAAATTTGTTTATAGCTCCAATAGTCCAATCATTCATCTATTTGTCTAAGGCTGTCAGCCAAAAGGCAGATTGCATATTCTGAGATGAAGAAAGAATATCTTTAAATAGTTAAATTGATGTAAGATGTATGTTAAGAATTTTAGAATTAAGATATCTAGTGTCATCATTCTTAAGTCTAAAGTTGGCTCTAAAAATGTTAAAATATGATGAAAAGTGCAGGCTGTGCCGTTATTGAAAATTTGATGATTTCTCGTGTTACATTAATGAAAGTTCATATAAACAATTGTTTACATTTACTATGAGCAACTTGATGTTGTTTCTACCAAGCAACTGTTTTAAATATCAAAATAAAATATATTATGATTTTGTGTGTAATGAGTATATTTTGATATGATACTATAATGTCCTCTTTTAGGTAATGTTATCACCCACACCTTTTCTTTTCCTCCATCAGTGGTTGTGTGTCGAGACATAAAAGCATTGTTCAATTGAAACAAGAAGCTGTCTAGTGGTGCGGTGCCGAGACATAAAAGATTTGTTCAATTGAAACAAGAAGCTTGTTATTTTCTTTTCTCTGTTATGAATCACATCAACAAACCCCCCGAATCAGCTATGACCCTGTTTTGCAGAATCAGTACATTATTTTGTCGATCTTGTGTTTGTGGCATATTTCAACTATGACTGTATTTGTCTCCACTCTCAAAGAACTGCCAAGAGCCCAAGAGGTTTCATCCCTGTCCCAGAAGGTGAAGCTAATCAGCGCTGAGAGATTCGAGTTTGTAATCGATATGGAGGCTACTATCGTTTCTTAGACTATCAAAACATCCTCACTTCTCCTGGATCGGTTATTCTTTATCTTGCTTCCTTTTTCTTCATTTCTTTCAATCTTGTGTATTGTTTTACGGAATTTCACGCTCATCAATATCCTTCCATAAATTTATTGTAATCAGTTTGGGTTTGGTTATTTGCGTGTTCTTGCAGGGGGGTTCACAGACTGAGCACCGAGAGGTGACTTTTCCTAAGATCACTACCACCATTCTCAAGAAGATCTGCCAGTACTTTTACTAGGACGGTGGCACCTTCAGTTCAGGCTGGGCAAGAGGTTTCATTCCGGTCAGAGGCCCCTCAACCAAAGGTAGGATGGGCCCCGCACAGCTATGCCCCAGCATGCCCTTTCGACAGGGCTGCTGCAGCGGACTAGCTCCCCCTCAATACCGACTCTCTTCTCTGCCTTCGGACAAACGGCTAGTGTCCCTCAACAATCGAAGGCCAAGAAAATGGCAGAAAAAAAGACTGTTCATCAGCGCCAAGAACTGCCAAAGATAGCTTCACCTTCTGGACGGGGACTGTTTCATAGATGGTGGTGTGGTTTAAATGTATTTTTTTATATTAATATTTAGATTTGATGTATTCTTTGACACTTCAGTTGTTCGATCACAAATCTTGTTTTGTACATTAATGTTAGTATTCTTTATTAAAAGTTATATCAAAGACGTTTAATATAAATTGTTATAAATAGTTGATCCTAAGTGTTGCATAAAGTACTTATATACATGTTGCGTAATATAAATTATTGTTACAAAATAATCTAATAAATATGTTACATATATAGAAGAGACGTTGCCTAAAGTCATATTTTATGTGTTGCATTTTATTACTAAAAGTGTTGCGTATAAGATTCATCAAAGTTTGTGAAATAGTGTTGCATTAGAATTACTTATGTAACATTTTTTCTTATTGTTGCATAATACAATGAAAAGTGTTGCATAAGACTTTATGCAACGAGACCTGAAGCAACGCCCGTAAAAGTGTTGCATAAACATTTTGTAACACTATAATGATCTTATGTAACATATTTGATGTGTTGCCAAATGTCAATTTTGTTGTAGTGTGCACATTAGAGATTTATTAAAGAAAAATATACTCCGTAGTATCTATACACCAATTAGGATCTGCAAATTAGAAGAATCAGCATACAATGAATCCCAAAAAACATGAAAGACTTAATCTTTAACATTAAAGCTAAATACATAAAATATAAAGAGAGATTTCTGATTCAATAAATTCAATAAAAGGTATCCACTTAAATAATTGTAGATGTAGATTTTAATGGGGTAAGCCAAGTAACTACTTGTACACCAAACCAGTAGCTCACTTGAGATATGGAGGTGTGTCTCTGCTCACTTTCTAAACAAAGAATACTTATACCATAGAATCAGGTTATATGGTCGGGAGATTGAAGAAAATATTCGTCAAAAATAGAAAGCGAACCTGGATTAATTTAGAAGCCATGGATGCACATGGGAAGCTTTGACTAATTGAACCAAAACCGGAAATGAATCTGGGGCAACAATTAGAAGTAAAATTGAGTTGGTACCCTACTCTTGTTTTAAAAAGGGCGGGATCCGTGGAAGAAGTCGGGGAAAGGAGAGGGGGTGAAGGGGTGAAACGATGTTACCGTATAGCTGGAGAAGCCTGAATCACGTGGATGCTTGGCACCAGAGAAGCTTGATTCTCGCGGACGTCTCACAGATCCGGCAAAAGATTTCTCCGCAAACCCTAACTTAATTTTGAGTTTATGGGGAGTGGGGATGGGAGCAGGTCGGATGTGGACCAAGAAGACCACAGAGAGAGCCATGGAGTCCGGTTGCGTGTGCGAGAAAGCAGTCCGCGGTTACCTGGGATAGAGAGAGCAGACCGGGATGGCGAGGAGACTCTCACATAGCTGAGAGCTATGGCGAAGAGTGAAATGAGAATTGAAATGGGAAAACAATCCGCCACTTCATTCTGTAGGGAGAGAGCAGTAAACGGAAGACAACAGTCGAAACCGCGAAAAAGATCCTCCATCCGACTGTTTTAACGGAATAGGACCATACTAACCATCATTGGCTCTTTATATATATAGTATAAGATACATATATATATATATATATATATATATATATATATATATATAAGGGAAGGTTCATGTGAGAATGATGTCCTAGGAGAGAAATAAGAATGAGATATAACCATTAAATACATGAAATCAAAGGTTGAGATTAAATTTAAATCAAGATGGCATCACGTAATAAAGTTGAACTTTTAATGTCAATTATTATCCTGGAACAAACGGTTATACCACTAAGGTCAAAAGTGTAAAACCAATTATCACTTAATTTTCATATTAAAGCACGACCACTAGAGCTTTCCATATTATGAGGATCATTAATTGCAATACCACCTAAACTTGCGGATTACTTTCTTTTTATTAGCAGAATTTTTAATGTAAACTAGCTGAATTATTAAAATGCCCGTTTTAAATAATTAATGCACTCATTTTCAATCAAATTTATTAGTTAGGTATGTGCACTAATACTCAAATCAATTTGCATTTTTGGATAATGAAAATTCTACAAATCTTAATATAATATAACAAAGTGCTAAAGTGCACTTACAATGATGCACATCTATATATGTACAATTTTGCAATAATATATATATTCTCGAGTAGATTTTTATAATCTTAATTACTCATTTGTGCACTTAAATTTCAAATTTCTCATTCATGTATGCACTTTTTTAATATTTATTTTTATTGATTTACATTGAGAATATATTTGTGCATTCTAATATAAATAAAAGTGCACTATCATATCACACTTTGTAAAATTCTATGTTGGCACTTTCTTGCAAAAAGAAATGCACCCTTTATCATGTGCATTTAAATATATACAAAAGTGCATTATTATACCCCAAATCTAATAAGTGCATGAAAGTGATTTCTTATAATAAAAAGTGCATATAATGAGTGTTATTAATAGTAAAAAGTGCATACAAAAGTGCATTATTATACCCCAAAAGTACATTTAAATAAAATAGTAAAAAGTGCATGAACACTTATAATAAGTGCATGAAAGTGATCTGAATTATGGTGTGCAGTAGTGTGCATCTACATATGAGTTGTTGTGCACTTTTCATTAACCATGAAACCAAATCTAATCACGCATGAACTCTGTATCTTTGTTATAAAATACAAAAATCCCAAAAACAGATAAATAAAACTAAATTAAATGTGGAATACAAAAACTAAACATTAGATATGGGTAAACATAAGTAAAAAAAGCAAAAATCATTAATAAATAATACACAAGATATAATTAAACATAAAATTAAATGATAATAAGATGATCACGATTTTTTTGGAACATGAAAAAGGGATGTCTTCCAGGATTGAGAACAAAATGGCTAAAACAAGTGAAAAGTAATTAGATAAAGAAGTATGTGGAGAACCGTAAAATCAATAAAAAGGAAGTTGGATGGTCGTTGGCCTTGCAAGATTGCAGGGAGAACAGTTATAGAAACAATCTTAGAAATAACGTGCAACTTTAATAGGATGTAAAATTCTCTTATATACCCTTAATGAAAGATAACCGAAATATTTAAAAACGTCAAGATCTAATGGCTATAATTGTTTCTCATTTCTCTCCTAAGATTATTTTCTCACTTGATCCTAAATCTATATATATATATATATATATATATATATATATATATATATATATATATATATATATATATATATATGTCACGCCCCGGACCTATCCGGACACGTCAACAATCCGCCGTACAGTACGAATAGTCAACCGTAGTCCAACACATTCATACTATACAAGGCGTCTGGGATATCATTCACACATAGTACATCCATAAACAAACATAATGTAAAATATTCATTCAAAACAGCGGAAACATTTAATACAAGTGTTCGTGCCACACTTTGGCAAACATGGGCATACAAGCCCCGTGATGATTATTCAAAATGTAATATCCATGAGCATTAATTTAAATGTTTTTAAAACAGGAACGGAGGAAGCACGAACCACGTCTTCCTTCCTTGAATTCACCCGAAGCAACGGGCACTGGTAGCAAGCTCAGCTCCTACCTGAAACTGTGAGGTGGCCTCCCCCGTGAAGGGGAGGTCAGTACTTGGAAGCATTTGACAAGTACAATGACAACTATACTAAGTATAATCAATGTTTCAATTTCCAAGACCCTCAATTTAGGGTGTTATTATCTCATGATTAACTTTGTTCGTTTAGTGTCATTTCATCATTTATTACCACGGTCTAGAGCCCAGCTCAATAATCACCGTTACCTACTACGGTCTAGAGCCCAGCTCAATAATCACCGTCATCTACATCGGTCTAGAGCCCAGCTCAATAATCACCGATAACTACTACGGTCTAGAGCCCAGCTCAATAATCACCGTTACCTACTACGGTCTAGAGCCCAGCTCAATAATCACCGTCATCTACATCGGTCTAGAGCCCAGCTCAATAATCACCGATAACTACTACGGTCTAGAGCCCAGCTCAATAATCACCGTTATCTACATCGGTCTAGAGCCCAGCTCAATAATCACCGATAACTACTACGGTCTAGAGCCCAGCTCAATAATCACCGTTATCTACATCGGTCTAGAGCCCAGCTCAATAATCACCGATAACTACTACGGTCTAGAGCCCAGCTCAATAATCACCGTTATCTACATCGGTCTAGAGCCCAGCTCAATAATCACCGATTCATTACAATTCAATTTCCTAGGATCCATTCATCCATTATTCAACTACAATTCCAACTAATATTTCAATACTAGTTATTTACTCGTTTCAATGTAATTTCTTCATTCAATATGTAATTTGGCCTCAATATCAAGATATCACCTTTATTCCTTCATGGCTTTTTCTCATGAAATAAAAGTATACTTATCACAAATGGGATTCATGGTTGATACTACTATCATGCCATCATATTCATAACATTTAGACATACACAATTTATTCAATAAATTTGTATATTATGCAAGCTATACTTATAATCAATAGTAATTTCATTTAGGCATTTTTAACCATTAATAATCCATGCAAATCACATTGTATATTCATTTAGGGAATCTCATGAAATTAACCCAAAGATTATAAGCAATATAGTCGGTCATCCTCACCTTAAGTGAGCTCACGCGCGTTCTACGCTTCCCGATTGAACTTTGACTAATCCCGGCGAACTTTGACCAACTCCGGCGAACTTTGACCAACTCCGGCGAAACTCCGGCGAAGCTCAAAAATACTTTAATCAAGTTCCTAACAAGGTTTTAACATCATAAAACCTTAATCAATACAAATAACCTCTAAAAGGTTATTTTCCTGTGAACTTGTCGGTTTGGCTTCCAAGTCCGTTCTTGGACTTAGAACCACTCCCCAACCTATTATCCCACATTGAAATCATGTAGAACAATCCTCAATGTTCCCCCTATGATGATAGAAGAAAAATAAAGGAAAAGTTAATATAAGGTCATTACCTTAATCTTTCTCACTTTTCCTAGCTTTTTCTCCCTTTAATCTTCCCCCTTGGACCTCTATTGTTTGAGCTCTCTTCAAGGATGGGAAAAGGAGGATGGAGGTTTTTCTTTTCTTGCTGGGGTTGGTGCTGGCCGAGAGAAGGAGTGAGGGAGAGATGGGGTGAGGTTTCCTTTTTGGCATTTTTGCCAAATGAGTGAGAATGGGACCCTTGGGATGTCAAGGTTGTCTCTCCCATCTCCTCAAGGTTTTCAGCCCTTGTTTGACATAGATCAGCCCCCCCTTTGCTGCCAAATTCGTGGGTTGGCCCCCACCCATGTGGGAGGTCAACCCTTTTTGTCCAGAAGTGTACAATCGGCCCCGAAAGTTGTATTTTTCGGACTGTTTTAGATATATTTTATTTTATCGGGTCAAATAAAATATATTATGTGTTTCCAATTCATTATGACCCTCATAATGAATATACATCCCCCAACTTTACTTTATAAGTTCCCGAAATTCATTTCGGGTTTTTATCTGTTAAAATACCAATACCGGTATTTTGGCCTTTTGATCAACCGGTCAACCCTATATCATTTCTTTGGACCAAATAAATTATCCACCACTATATAAATATTATATTGACCAAGATGAATAATTTATGTGGTCCCGGGAATATAGGGCGGCCCCCCGCTCCCGGTGCGGGCCCCACGTGCGAATTTACTATTCACGCAAAAACATTAATAAAAATTCACAACTTCAAATACTCGTTAACCATTCCATAAGTTCAATACATTATTTACTTAAAAGTAAATACTTTTTGGGGACGGTGTTACAAGTTCACCCCCCCTTAATTGGGATTTCGTCCCCGAAATCCGCGTGTCTAATCGAAAAGAAACGGGTATTGTTCCCTCATTGAGACCTCAGTCTCCCAGGTTTCTTCTTCGACTCGATCACTCCTCCAAAGTACCTTTACCATCGGAATCTCCTTGTTCCTCAGTTTCTTCACCTGTTGACCCACAATCTTTACCGGTTCCACCGCATATTGTAGATCTTCACGTATCTCCACCGGTGGCTTTTCAAGAATATGAGATGGATCCCTCACGTATTTCTTGAGCATCGATACATGAAACACGTCGTGTATCTTCTCAAGTTCCGGCGTCAACTTGAGACGGTATGCCACAGCCCCTATCCTTTCAAGGATTTCGAATGGACCAATGTATCGGGGGTTGAGTTTTCCCCTCGATATAAATCGGATGATACCCTTCCAAGGAGAAATCCTTAGGAAGACCTTATCACCGACCTCGAACTCCAATGGCCTGCGTCGTTTGTCGGCATAACTCTTCTGCCGATCTTGGGCAGCTTTGAGTCTATCCTGAATGACTTTCACCTAGGCTTTGGTGATTTCAACAAGTTCAATCCCTTCGAGCTTGGCCTCGCCAACCTCGTCCCAACACAACGGTGTTCTGCATTTCCTCCCATACAAGGCCTCGTATGGAGGCATGCCAATACTCGCCTGATAACTGTTGTTATAGGCAAACTCGACTAGGGCCAAATGTTTGTCCCAACTTCCTTGGAACTCCAGAGCACATGCCCTAAGCATGTCCTCCAATATCTGTATCACCCTTTCAGATTGTCCATCCGTCTGTGGATGAAAAGCTGTGCTAAACTTCAGTTTAGTACCCAAAGATGCTTGAAATTTGGGCCAAAATCGAGATGTGAACCGTGGATCCCTATCCGAGACAATGGATATCGGGACTCCATGTAGTCTCACAATCTCTTCCGTGTATAACTTTGCCAATCTTTCAAGAGGATAAGTAATGTTGATAGGCAAAAAGTGTGCACTCTTAGTGAGCCTATCAACCACTACCCATACTGCATCGTAGTTGTTCACTGTTCGTGGTAGCCCCACCACGAAGTCCATGGTAACATGCTCCCACTTCCATTCTGGAATGGTCAGTGGCTGCAAAAGTCCCGCCGGGTGCTGATGCTCTGCCTTAACTTGTTGGCAAGTAAGGCATCGACTCACGTACTCTGCGATGTCTCTCTTCATACCCGACCACCAGTAACTCTCCTTCAAGTCTCGGTACATTTTAGTACCCCCTGGATGCATAGCATATGCCGAAGAATGAGCCTCCTCTAGTAAGGACTTTTGGAGCTCCTCACTCTTTGGTATGCATACACGGTCTTTAAACAATAAAAGACCGTCATCACGTACCCGAAAGTTCTCCACGGGCCCTTCAAGGATCCTCTCGCGGATCTTCTGGCATTCTTCATCAGTGGCCTGACATCTACTGATCTCACTCAGCAATGTAGGCCTAACCTCGAATCTAGCAATGAGGACCCCACTCGTGGACACCTCCACTTGTGCCCTCAAAGTTCGTAGACATGTGAGTAATGTCCCCGACGTACCTTTCCTGCTCAGTGCATCGGCCACTACATTGGCCTTTCCGGGATGATAGTCGATGATCAAGTCATAGTCCTTGATCAACTCCATCCATCTCCTTTGTCTCATATTCAACTCTTTCTGAGTGAATACGTACTTCAAGCTCTTATGATCGGTAAAAATGTGACATGTCTCCCCATAGAGGTAATGCCTCCAAATCTTTAGTGCAAACACTACCGCCCCCAACTCTAGATCGTGGGTAGGGTAGTTCGCCTCGTGTTTCTTCAATTGCCTAGAAGCATAGGCAATCACCCGACCATTTTGCATTAGTACACATCCAAGCCCTTGGATGCTAGCATCACTGTATATGTCATACCCTATCCCTTGTGTGGGTAGAGCGAGAACTGGTGCTTCCGTAAGCCGTTTCTTTAGTTCGAGAAAGCCTTTCTCACAATTGTCGTCCCATATGAACTTGGCCCCTTTCTTCGTGAGCTTTGTTAATGGAGACGCCAATACGGAAAATTTCTCAACAAACTTACGATAGTATCCCGCTAGGCCAAGGAAACTACGTATCTCTTTCACATTTTTGGGTCTCTCCCAATTCATAATGGCTTCTATCTTGGCTTTATCCACCGAAATGCCCGAACTTGACACGACATGCCCGAGAAACCCAATCTCTTTGAGCCAGAACTCGCATTTAGAGAACTTGGCAAAGAGTTGTTTTTCCCTTAGCCGTTCAAGTACAAGACTCAAGTGATCTTCATGCTCCTCTTCACTCTTGGAGTATATCAAAATGTCGTCAATGAATACTATCACAAATTGATCTAAGTATTCACTGAACACACGGTTCATCATGTCCATGAATGCCGCCGGTGCGTTGGTTAGACCAAATGACATCACCAAAAACTCGTAGTGACCATATCTAGTGCGAAATGCACTCTTAGGTATGTCACTCTCCTTTATCTTCAACTGATGATACCCCGACCTTAAATCAATCTTCGAGAATACTGTTGCCCCTCGAAGTTGATCAAACAAGTCATCAATCCTCGGTAAAGGATACCTGTTTTTGATCGTGACCTTGTTCAACTGTCGGTAGTCTATACACATTCTTAGTGTACCATCTTTCTTCTTCACGAAGAGTACGGGCGCTCCCCACGGTGAATGACTGGGTCTAATGAACCCGTTGTCCAATAGCTCCTGAAGTTGAACCTTCAACTCTTGAAGCTCGGCCGGTGCCATTCGATAAGCGGGAATCGAAATGGGTTTGGTTCCGGGCTCCACTTCAATCACGAATTCGATCTCTCTGTCGGGTGGTAGCCCCGGCAAGTCTTTGGGAAAGACATCCGGATATTTGCACACGACACGTACATCGTTGATGTCAACCTCCTTCTTTGCTTCATCCACCACGTAAGCAAGGTATGCGTGGCATCCCTTCCTCATCATCTTCCGTGCCCTCATCACGGATATTATACAACTATGAGATCCTCCCCGATCTCCCTCGAAGCGTAGAGTGTTTCCCTCAGCACCCTCGAGTTCCAAAACCTTGGCATAACAATCCACTCGAGCATGATGTTTCTCGAGCCAATCCATCCCTAGAATTGCATCGAATTCTAACATACTTAGAGGTACGAAGTCACAAGTCAAAGGTTGACCCGTCACTTCTACCTCACACGAAGGATAGTAGTGTTTCCTCTCCACATCGTCTCCTAACGGTGTAGAGACCAACAAGGGTTGTGTCATTTCTATCAACGGCACGTCTAAACTTTCGGCAAACGCTTCGCTCACGAATGAACGTTGTGCCCCGGTATCAATGAGAATCCTTGCGTTTCTACCATTGATCTTTAATGTTCCTACATGTACAAGTGATGTAAGACACACTAGTCAACGTACCGGATCGAAACGGGACTTAACGAAAAAATTTCGGGTAAAAATACACTGGACCGGCGCCGGGTATGGACCTGGCCGGCGCCGGGTAAGCTACTGGAACCGGAAAAGTGAAAAATTTCACCGGACCGGCGCCGGGTATGGCTCGGACCGGCGCCGGGTATCCCCTGGAGCGAAAACCGGAAAATCCTCCCCGGACCGGCGCCGGGTTGCCCCCCTGGCCGGCGCCGGGTAAGCCACTGGATAGCAATTCCGGAAAATTTTTCCCGGGCCGGCGCCGGGTTGCCCCCCTGGCCGGCGCCGGGTAAGCTACTGCCAGCTTCGTTCTGGCTACGTTTTACGCTAGGCCGGTGCCGGTTCAAGCCCGGGCCGGCGCCGGTTCGTCCCTGGGTGTGTTTAACTCATCTTTTCCGCTAAAAACGAGCCGAAACGTCACCGGTTGACCCGCACATGCTCCCTAAAGCTTATAATACACATGTATATGAATAATACAAGAGTGAACAAGGGGTTACCTACAACAGAGTCGGGGTTGGCCCGAGCATCGGCCTCGGTCATTGCGTAGACTCTAGCTTGAGTCCTTCCTTGGTTTACGGACGGCGCGTTGCTCGTGCTCGCTCCCCCTTGCCCCGCACCAGCTTGGGGTGCTCCGGTTCGGCTCCTACTCGCCGTGGTAGCGCCGCTAGACCCCGCCCCCCGGTTCCCACCAAGTTGAGGGCAATTTGGTTTGATATGCCCCGTGTCTCCACATTGGTAGCACCGAGGAGGGTCACGACACCTT
This sequence comes from Cuscuta epithymum, assembly GCA_945859915.1. NCBI lineage: Eukaryota > Viridiplantae > Streptophyta > Magnoliopsida > Solanales > Convolvulaceae > Cuscuta > Cuscuta epithymum. The sequence goes on from CAMAPF010001068.1 coordinate 743,510, forward strand.
CCCCCATGGTTCCTGTTACAGTTCCTGCACCTAATCATCATTGGGGCTTGCGAGCCCGAGTTTTGTCCACCCGTGCCTGAGCTTCCCCTAGATGGCGGTGCCGGTGCCCTAAATGATCCTCCTCCCCCATGGTTCACCTTCTTATTGGAACCTTGGGGGCCATGGTTCTCCCATTTTCTCTTCTTCGCCTCCTCGGCGTCCCTCTTCTTCCTCTCCTCCCATTGTTTTTCTCCCTTCAAGCATTGAGCAACAACTTGGCTGAAAGTCATGTTGGGCAATTGAGTCGCCCTGTCACGTATCTCCAGGTCCAAGGCCTCCCAAAAGTGATTCACCATTCGGTTTTCATCACAAGCATACTCCGGTATGTGGTCTGCAAGGTCCCTGAACTTATGCTCAAGTTCTTTCACCGTCATGTTACCCCCTTGGGTCAAAAGAGTGTACTCCCTCACTTTGGCGTTTACCTCAAAGTCGGAGTAGTATTGGGCAAAGAATTCTTGCCGAAAATCCTCCCAAGTAACCGTCCCACCATACTTGCCCTTGGTTCCATCCCACCATTTGGATGCCAACCCTTCAAGTAACCTCACCGCGATTCTCAGTTTAAAATCGGGGGTGAGTTGCATGTCAAGAGCCGCCTCGTTCAGCCTCTTGATCCATTGCGCGGCAACCGAGATGTCTCCCGTTCCATCGAACGGTTTGCACCCCAAATCCCTCGCCTCTTTAATGTATTTGGAGATCCTTATGGTTGGACCTCCATCACCACGGCTCCCATGCGCTTCTACATGGGTTCTCGAGTCACAAACACTCCTACCCCTTGGAGCCCCGCCCGAAGGTTGCCCCGCACGGCGCCTTCGACGTTCCCTTCTTTCCTCGCGCTCCCGGTGGTATTGTTGGAGCAGCGCTTCAATCCTGGCCAAGGAGCCACTTTCCTCCTCGTCACTCACATCATCATCATCCCCTTCATAAGGGGTCTCAACCGGCTCCGTTTCTGGCCGGTAGGTTGAATCTTCATAAGACCAATAGGTCTCACTTTCCGTCTCGACGTGGCCATCGCTCACGATTTGGTGTTGGCCTCCACGGCCCCTTCCTCTCGATCCCCTAGAGGACCCCCGGCTACCGCGCTCGGATCCACCCGGTACACGGCCCGTCGGGTTCCTCCTAGTGATTCTTCCGATTGGCTCCATTTCTGAAAGGAAGTAGAATGAGTCATTAGACTCGTATCAACGTCAAGTGACGGATAGGTACTTAAAGACATCCTTTGGCTCAAATCACCGCCATACCAATTGTTAAGGGTACCATCTTAACAATTAGAGACTTTGCAACTCAAGTACCAAAAGTTCTATAAGTACAAAACTTTTATGCTCATGGTTTTCAAATTCATTTTTGAAAAGAGATTTTGAAGCTTCATTATGAAGTTTACGGACTAAGGCTCTGATACCATTTAAATTGTCACGCCCCGGACCTATCCGGACACGTCAACAATCCGCCGTACAGTACGAATAGTCAACCGTAGTCCAACACATTCATCTAATTCAGTTTCTTTTTATTATTTTTTTGTTTATAAAAAAAATCTTAAATTATGTTCAGAATAAAATTTCAATATGTGAATCTAATGTAGTATGATATGTTTGATATGTGCAATATTTTAAAATGAGCATAAAAAAGTTTCAAATGAGCATATATAATTTACAAAATGAGTATCAAAAAATGCAAAAGCTCATTTGTGTCTGCTCATTGATTTTGGATGTTATACTCATTTAAGTTTAACATAAAACTCATTTTTAATGTGCTCAATATTCAGTTGTGTTTGTTCATTTCTTTTAAGCATATACTCATTTGAGTTTAATACAAGACTCATTTTTAATATGCTTAATATTCGGTTGTGTATGTTCATTTCTTTTATGTGTATGCTCATTTGAGTTTAATATAAAACTCATTTGAGATCAATGGCAGTAGGGATACATTTGAGTTTCTTTCTTTCACTGTTTGTCTTCCAAAATCACAATCTCAAACACCAAAATGGATTAAGAAAAAAAGAAAAACTAAAAGAGCGAAATAAAGACAAAGGGAGGATCTGTTGTGTCTGTTCTAGAGGAGAAGGAGATGAGTGGTGTGAGGCAGCGACGAACAACGAGCTGGAAGAGAAAGAGACGAGTGTTGAGCGTTGGCGATAGTCAACCAGGTGTGAAGCTAGATTGAAGAACCAGACGAGATCTGAAAAGCTGGTGCGAAGCTTGTTGCGAAGCCGAAGAAGCGCAGAGCAAGATCGAAGTGTAAGAAGTGCAAAGCAAAAAAGGGCCAACTTTACCGTGCGCACGGTACAACCGGTTGTACCGTGCGCACGGTACAACCGGCTGTACGATGGAGTTCTAATCTAATTTTTTCTTTATTAACACTTAATATATTTTATTTAAAGAATATAATATATAGTTAATCCTATTTTTGAACTATATTTGTGTTAGTAAACAAATTTCTAAATGATAAATTACTACGGGGTATGTTTTAGAGGAGTGTGTTTTAGAGCAAAGACTCATATTAAGAGGCAATTTCTATTATCATATATAGAACTGCATGCTATTTTATAAATGAGTCGTACTCCTCTCAATTTCCTCTCTCCATTTCTTTTTCACTCGATATATTTCCTAAAAATAATTAATAAAACCCACCTTATATTTTACCCCACCCTACTATTTTGAGTATTTTCTCATCTCTCTCACTATCTCTCCTACTGGAAATTAAAGTCCCCATCAGAGAGGAGTCAAATTCCTCAAAAAAGGTCTAAGCGATCCCAAACCATGTACTACCATTTCACCACCATTTCAAAATAAGTAACTTATTGTAAAAATTGGCTAAGTGAGTGTTTACAAAACTTCAAAAAGTATTTTCAAGTACTTGGATTAAAAAAATGATATAAGTGTTGAGTTTAACACATTAAAAAATGATTAAGGTTTCCAAAACCCTCGTTCTTGAGTAGTGGAAATTGCTCAGTAGCCTTCCTTTCTTAGATAGAGACTCATGTAAGTTTCTCTCTCTTTTCGAGAGACAAGTTTTTCTCTCACTTGTCGAGAGCTAGATTGTTCTCTCGCGTGTCGAGAGTATTTTAATGCCGCACTTTCGTGAGTCAGTTTTTCTTTGACATTTTGATTGAGTGTAGGGTCAGGAAATGATAATCATGACTTATATGGATGATCTAGAGTAACGTTGTCCCATTCCAGCAATTGAGGAGGAGGTCAAAAGGTTAGTTCTTGCATTGACGTAATAACATGGGTGGAGGGTTTTTTGTTAATGTCTTTAGTTTTAGATCTACAATATTGATTCGCCATTCTACTAGATATTATGTCATTAGAAAGATCTATATGATCAGTGATTGTTGTGTCACACTTGTTTGGTGGTTAACAAACGTATTGCTCTTTTGGGGGTGACCGTGTAACACCCCGGCCCCGCAAGACCCGAGGTAGTTACTTCAGACCTCTAGTACTGTCCCCACAAACCACCACAAGCCTTTATCGCGCACTTTGTCCTCACTCATGCGCGCCCTGAGAAACTTCCCAGGGGGTCACCCATCCCAAGACTACTCCCGTGCAAGCACACTTAACTTTGGAGTTCTTGGGTGATGAGCTCCCTTAAAAGGAGATGCACCTCTGTTGGTATGAGTAGTACTATTAATCCGTTTATATTAAATCTCAAGTGTTACAATCACCCCCACTTAGGATCGCAACGTCCTCGTTGCGCCCTTAAACCAATCTCAATCAAACCCCAGAATCTTTTCCCCTGCTAAGTGTCCGCCCGATATCCAACGGATCAACACACTGTCGCAGGGTTGCTCTGATACCACCTGTAACACCCCGGCCCCGCAAGACCCGAGGTAGTTACTTCAGACCTCTAGTACTGTCCCCACAAACCACCACAAGCCTTTATCGCGCACTTTGTCCTCACTCATGCGCGCCCTGAGAAACTTCCCAGGGGGTCACCCATCCCAAGACTACTCCCGTGCAAGCACACTTAACTTTGGAGTTCTTGGGTGATGAGCTCCCTTAAAAGGAGATGCACCTCTGTTGGTATGAGTAGTACTATTAATCCGTTTATATTAAATCTCAAGTGTTACAGACCGTTTCTGAGTCTAGTCATATGGTTGATAATGTTAGTTGGTTACCGATTGTTGTTGTTAGCATTGGTCTCCTTGAGTTTGTTGTAGCGATCCGAATCATAATGATATTAGAATAATTAAGCGATTTTCCTTTCAAAAAAATGATACGAGTGTTTTAAAGTAGAAATAATGACATATATATATATATATATATATATATATATATATATATATATATATATATATATATATATATATATATATATATGACTGGAATAAAAGTAGTGGACAAAAATAAGACTTAGTGACTATCATAGTAACTTTAGTTACCATGATTGTGTTCAACTTTACCACTATAGTGACTATGCATAGTAACTATAGTAATATTTTTGTTATTAGTTATATTTCGGTAATATTAATGGAAAAACCTTTTTAAAGTAGATTAAGAACTAATTTCTTGTTCCATATGAGAGGTTCTCTCTAGTGGCAGCCTGGTACCCTCAAGTTAGGGTTTGTTTTGGTGTCGACTTCCGAGTTCGGCGTTCTGGTCCCCTTCAATGCCTTGAGTGTTTGATGGTGGTTGGAGTTTCTTAGCGAGGTGATGCCATACAGGTTCATGATATTTGTTTTTATGGAGGGCAGTGGTTGTCCTGGTGTGATGCTCCAGCATACCGGAAAAGAACCATACACAAATATTGAATGGTGGAGCATTTGGCTGTTGGGTTTGGCTACATATGACGGCAAAGTGAGATTCAATTTGGATCATCTACGGCAATGTGATGAGTCAAAAGAGGTATATCAATTGGAGGGCTGTTCTCATCAGGCCGGCCTGACGGGCTGCCCCGTCCGGCCGAGCCCGTTTGGGCACCTTCCCGGTGGAATTTTTTGATGAAATTTTTTGAGCATGTTACTCATCAAGTCTAGTTTGTCCATACCAAATTTCAGCTCAAAATTCGATCGGGAAGGTCGTCAAATGATTTTTGCACGTTAACTGGTCCGGAAAATACATATTCCGGACCAGTTAACTTGCAAAAATCATTTGACGACCTTCCCGATCGAATTTTGAGCTGAAATTTGGTATGGAAAAACTAGACTTGATGAGGAACATGCTCAAAAAATTTCATCAAAAAATTCCACCGGGAAGGTGCCCAAACGGGCTCGGCCGGACGGGGCAGCCCGTCAGGCCGGCCTGATGAGAACAGCCCTCCAATTGATATACCTCTTTTGACTCATCACATTGCCGTAGATGATCCAAATTGAATCTCACTTTGCCGTCATATGTAGCCAAACCCAACAGCCAAATGCTCCACCATTCAATATTTGTGTATGGTTCTTTTCCGGTATGCTGGAGCATCACACCAGGACAACCACTGCCCTCCATAAAAACAAATATCATGAACCTGTATGGCATCACCTCGCTAAGAAACTCCAACCACCATCAAACACTCAAGGCATTGAAGGGGACCAGAACGCCGAACTCGGAAGTCGACACCAAAACAAACCCTAACTTGAGGGTACCAGGCTGCCACTAGAGAGAACCTCTCATATGGAACAAGAAATTAGTTCTTAATCTACTTTAAAAAGGTTTTTCCATTAATATTACCGAAATATAACTAATAACAAAAATATTACTATAGTTACTATGCATAGTCACTATAGTGGTAAAGTTGAACACAATCATGGTAACTAAAGTTACTATGATAGTCACTAAGTCTTATTTTTGTCCACTACTTTTATTCCAGTCATATATATATATATATATATATATATATATATATATATGTCATTATTTCTACTTTAAAACACTCGTATCATTTTTTTGAAAGGAAAATCGCTTAATTATTCTAATATCATTATGATTCGGATCGCTACAACAAACTCAAGGAGACCAATGCTAACAACAACAATCGGTAACCAACTAACATTATCAACCATATGACTAGACTCAGAAACGGTCTGTAACACTTGAGATTTAATATAAACGGATTAATAGTACTACTCATACCAACAGAGGTGCATCTCCTTTTAAGGGAGCTCATCACCCAAGAACTCCAAAGTTAAGTGTGCTTGCACGGGAGTAGTCTTGGGATGGGTGACCCCCTGGGAAGTTTCTCAGGGCGCGCATGAGTGAGGACAAAGTGCGCGATAAAGGCTTGTGGTGGTTTGTGGGGACAGTACTAGAGGTCTGAAGTAACTACCTCGGGTCTTGCGGGGCCGGGGTGTTACAGGTGGTATCAGAGCAACCCTGCGACAGTGTGTTGATCCGTTGGATATCGGGCGGACACTTAGCAGGGGAAAAGATTCTGGGGTTTGATTGAGATTGGTTTAAGGGCGCAACGAGGACGTTGCGATCCTAAGTGGGGGTGATTGTAACACTTGAGATTTAATATAAACGGATTAATAGTACTACTCATACCAACAGAGGTGCATCTCCTTTTAAGGGAGCTCATCACCCAAGAACTCCAAAGTTAAGTGTGCTTGCACGGGAGTAGTCTTGGGATGGGTGACCCCCTGGGAAGTTTCTCAGGGCGCGCATGAGTGAGGACAAAGTGCGCGATAAAGGCTTGTGGTGGTTTGTGGGGACAGTACTAGAGGTCTGAAGTAACTACCTCGGGTCTTGCGGGGCCGGGGTGTTACACGGTCACCCCCAAAAGAGCAATACGTTTGTTAACCACCAAACAAGTGTGACACAACAATCACTGATCATATAGATCTTTCTAATGACATAATATCTAGTAGAATGGCGAATCAATATTGTAGATCTAAAACTAAAGACATTAACAAAAAACCCTCCACCCATGTTATTACGTCAATGCAAGAACTAACCTTTTGACCTCCTCCTCAATTGCTGGAATGGGACAACGTTACTCTAGATCATCCATATAAGTCATGATTATCATTTCCTGACCCTACACTCAATCAAAATGTCAAAGAAAAACTGACTCACGAAAGTGCGGCATTAAAATACTCTCGACACGCGAGAGAACAATCTAGCTCTCGACAAGTGAGAGAAAAACTTGTCTCTCGAAAAGAGAGAGAAACTTACATGAGTCTCTATCTAAGAAAGGAAGGCTACTGAGCAATTTCCACTACTCAAGAACGAGGGTTTTGGAAACCTTAATCATTTTTTAATGTGTTAAACTCAACACTTATATCATTTTTTTAATCCAAGTACTTGAAAATACTTTTTGAAGTTTTGTAAACACTCACTTAGCCAATTTTTACAATAAGTTACTTATTTTGAAATGGTGGTGAAATGGTAGTACATGGTTTGGGATCGCTTAGACCTTTTTTGAGGAATTTGACTCCTCTCTGATGGGGACTTTAATTTCCAGTAGGAGAGATAGTGAGAGAGATGAGAAAATACTCAAAATAGTAGGGTGGGGTAAAATATAAGGTGGGTTTTATTAATTATTTTTAGGAAATATATCGAGTGAAAAAGAAATGGAGAGAGGAAATTGAGAGGAGTACGACTCATTTATAAAATAGCATGCAGTTCTATATATGATAATAGAAATTGCCTCTTAATATGAGTCTTTGCTCTAAAACACACTCCTCTAAAACATACCCCGTAGTAATTTATCATTTAGAAATTTGTTTACTAACACAAATATAGTTCAAAAATAGGATTAACTATATATTATATTCTTTAAATAAAATATATTAAGTGTTAATAAAGAAAAAATTAGATTAGAACTCCATCGTACAGCCGGTTGTACCGTGCGCACGGTACAACCGGTTGTACCGTGCGCACGGTAAAGTTGGCCCTTTTTTGCTTTGCACTTCTTACACTTCGATCTTGCTCTGCGCTTCTTCGGCTTCGCAACAAGCTTCGCACCAGCTTTTCAGATCTCGTCTGGTTCTTCAATCTAGCTTCACACCTGGTTGACTATCGCCAACGCTCAACACTCGTCTCTTTCTCTTCCAGCTCGTTGTTCGTCGCTGCCTCACACCACTCATCTCCTTCTCCTCTAGAACAGACACAACAGATCCTCCCTTTGTCTTTATTTCGCTCTTTTAGTTTTTCTTTTTTTCTTAATCCATTTTGGTGTTTGAGATTGTGATTTTGGAAGACAAACAGTGAAAGAAAGAAACTCAAAGGTATCCCTACTGCCATTGATCTCAAATGAGTTTTATATTAAACTCAAATGAGCATACACATAAAAGAAATGAACATACACAACCGAATATTAAGCATATTAAAAATGAGTCTTGTATTAAACTCAAATGAGTATATGCTTAAAAGAAATGAACAAACACAACTGAATATTGAGCACATTAAAAATGAGTTTTATGTTAAACTTAAATGAGTATAACATCCAAAATCAATGAGCAGACACAAATGAGCTTTTGCATTTTTTGATACTCATTTTGTAAATTATATATGCTCATTTGAAACTTTTTTATGCTCATTTTAAAATATTGCACATATCAAACATATCATACTACATTAGATTCACATATTGAAATTTTATTCTGAACATAATTTAAGATTTTTTTTATAAACAAAAAAATAATAAAAAGAAACTGAATTAGAACATATGAAGCAGAGATCAATGATGCTCATTGGTAAGTTTTTAATACTCAAAAGAATAGATTCGATGCGCATCCAAATTACATCAATTCTCATTTAAAAGAAATCATGAATTTCATCAAAATTACAAAATTGTCATCTGTGGTACGATGTCAGCCGTACAATAGTTATGAACTGGTTTATTTTATTAGTGTTATCTAATAAATTACTCTAATTTATTTAACTTTTTGGAGTTAACTCCTGTTACATCATTCGGTGATTCCAACCAAGTAACCGATTTGCCTTTCCTCAGAAAGAAACGCATGAAATAATGGAAATTTGGTGACAAAAGGACAACAAGAAAGTTTGACTTCAAATATAAAAAACGTTCATGCAGTACAAACACCACTCTTGCTGAAGTAAGCTCAAACCAAATTCTACTCTCTCTTGTAAAGATAGAGAGGCAGATCAAAGGTATCATCAAGCTCTTCTTCTCTGAAATTATAGCAATCTAAACTTCACAAAGTTTTCACCTTTTTCAAGTGGGTACATAAATTCTTTATATGGTTCCAAGAAAAAGTTACTCTTTTTATTCTGAGAATTCGAAAAGGTTTCTGTCTTTCAGGTTCAACTTTTCCAACATCCCTTTCTCCCATCTTTTCATCTTTTTGCTTTCATCATCAGTTATAACAGTAGCTGAAAAAAATATATTCATAACGCATGCATGAATCATGAACATCAGAATTCAGAACATGAAAATCTGAAAGTAATTTAAACAGAGTATTTATGCTATAGGTTTTATTGAACTGAAGAAAAAAGATGAAGCCGGCCGCTAAGGAGGAGGAATTAGGCCCACATCCGGTGAAAGATCAACTTCCCGGAGTCTTCTACTGTCTCAACAGCAGCCCTTCCTGGGGTACATTCATACAGACATATCTTCCTTCTCATTCTCATTTTTTTCTATGAGTTTCTGTTTATTTCTTCTGAGTGTGTCTTGAGTTTACACAAATAACAATTACCCATCCTTCAACATGGTCTCTCTAATCTTATCATGTTGCCTTTTAGTAGCTAGTATATGATCATCTTGTAAATTTCATAATTTATAAATTGACATGGAATCATCTGTGTTAGATTATTTATTCCAAAATTGTACTACTATTACATGTGAAGCTTTATCTCTTAGATTTGATAATGGATTTATGTACTTAGACCGAGTATAAAACTCAAACTGACTGCCTTGGTTTTATCTCTTTCCTTTTTAGGATGCATTCTAGCCAACTTAAATAACCGGATTACGAAGAAAATACATGGGTTTCAAATCATCATCAAACAAATATTAAAATACTCCCAATTTTGGAGAAGTAAAGATTAAATGCTAGGGTGATAAGACTGTGTGGAACTAACTAATAGGTTATACTTAATATCTTCACAAATTGGTTTCCCCTTTATAATTATGTAAATTGGATATGGATTTTGCACAATATAATTCTTAATTTCTTGTATGTAAAACCAGACTTTGATGAATAATAATGCATAATCTGTATATCCTGGCATTAATGCAGCGGAGTCTATCATCCTCGGGTTTCAGCACTATCTGGTCATGCTAGGGACTACTGTTATCATCCCCACGATTATTGTTCCCCAAATGGGAGGCACTAATGTATGTTTTCTGCCCCTGCCATTTTTGTTTCTTGTTAAGATTATGTTCATGTCCATATGCATTTGCTCACAGTTTATAGGCCAATTGTCTACCAGAAAGAGAAAGCTGAATTGGTACAAACTTTGCTCTTTGTTGCTGGGGTGAACACACTGCTGCAAACATGGTTAGGATCCCGTCTTCCTGTTGTGATTGGTGGCTCGTACAGATTCATAATTCCAGTCATATACGTGGCATTATCCGATAGATTCAATTCATATTCTGATCCTCGTGAGGTTGTTGACATATTCTTCCGCTCTTTGATATTGTTAGATTCTCACATAGACTATGATAGACAAAGACATATGGACATGTAATGTCGTGGTTTTACTAGCAGTCAAATTTAACCTTTCAACCCAAGGCCTTTAGAACTCATCTTTCTTCTTGTATTAATCTGATGTGGGAATCTGACATCGGAATTTTGTATCTGAAGTTCATGTTCTCACCTTTTCTTGGTTATGGATTTTAAGCGGTTTAAACAAACGATGAGAGCAATGCAAGGGGCTCTTATTATTGCATATATTCAACCCATGTAAATTGGATTGCTGGGGCTATGGAGAATTGTTGTGAGGTGAGCAGTTTATTTCTTCACAAGCATTTGATTATAATTTAATTGGAGCTTAATATATTCCGTTTAAGAAATTCAGCTTTGTGCAAATTTTGGTAATATAATGTATAGTAGGTTCTTGAGTCCTCTTTCTGCTGTTCCTTTGGTATCACTTGTCGGCTTTGGGCTGTACGAACATGGTTTCCCGTTGGTAATCTAACTTCAACTATACGCACTACATGTAATAATTAAGCTTGACCTGCCCTTGGGTGTTAAAGTGTCCTAATAGTAAGGTGAACCTAATTTCCAAATTTACAAAATAAAGGAGAACCATCTTGAATATACGTGTTTGACTGTGCTTTTGACTGCGCAGTTATCTTCAAGAATTCATTTGAATGCCTTCCCGATTGAAGTTTTAGCTAAAATTTGGTATGAGTAAACTAGACTTCATGAATACGATGCACAAAATATTTCATCAAAAAATTCCACCGAAAACCACACCAAATGGTGACGTCCGGATAGAGCCTCCTAAATAAGGGCTTATTTGACCTTTTTTGGTTAGTACATGGGCCTATTTGCACCTTTACCCTAAAACATAACTTTAAACGTAATCGAATAAAAATTGAGAGAGGTACATTAGGACATTATATATTATTATTTTCGAGAACTTGATTAAAATGTTTTCTTAATTAGAAACTATTAATTTAATTTAGAATTAAATCAAAAGTCTAGTTTCAACTATGTTATTAAAATGTGATTTATAGCCTTAGAGCCATTAACTAATTATAGCATAAGCGACTCTTACTACGTACTCCCCTGTCGTTAATTTAATTTTTGGTGTTGGTTAAGCTTTTCTGGTGAACTGTTTTTTCATTTACTAATTTAGTCCGAATAGTCTCTCTATGAGAAGGGACCATTTTAGTTTTGATATCCGTTTCAGTGAAATATCAATCTTCTGAATTAATCTATTTGTTTTTAGGTAATCATAATCAATGAATTATACTTGCTTTAAGTGTCTTCTATTTTTGTATTAAGCCTCTTCATTTTTAAGCTTACTCCTTTGTTTGTTTGTTATGGAAAACTTCTGTGTACCATTAAATGGGTGGATGTGTATGATAAGGTTAGAGGCATGAAAACAGATGAGTATTAGATGAGTATGGTACTTTAAGTGTTAATTCAAATAAGCAATTAAAAATGAATGAACCATATATCCTTACTAATCAAGCGAGACAAGCTTTCTATGTTACTGACAACATTGATAAAGGCTGGCTGCTTATTGCAAAAAACAGAGGAAGAAACATTCCCGATGATGTTTTGTACAATGAAGTATATTGAAATCCTAAATTTCCAGAAAACCCATTGGTAAGCGTTTGTTATTTATAATTTGTTCTATGTTTTACTACATTTACTTTTCTAATTTAATATTTACACAAAAAATCATTGTTGAAGGAGGTGACTCTTTTATTTCCATGATGAATATGACTGGAAATAAGAGAGGAACAAATATATTTGAAACAAATATATTTGATGATGGTAGTGAACTGGAGATTTGACATCATTACAAGATTCAAATGGTAATGGTTTAACATATAATGATTGTTTCCATTTCACTTTTTTGTCTATATTGAACGTTTCACGTTAGTGTCCGTCTTGTTCGAAGGAGGTGGCCATTGCCCTACTAAAAATAAAATAGTTCGTGAAAGTACATGCATAACAAAAATTGGTGTAGACGTTAGAACCACCGTAATGGATGGAGACCAGACAGCTCTACAAAATCCAAATGGTAAAAGTGGATCCCTGTGCAATTCATATATCTCCCTACTTAATTTAGACAGCAACTTTCTAAAAAGAAAACTATGCTTGTTAATATATGGGGCCTCCTATATATATTAACCTTCTATTGTGTTCTTGGGAGACCTGAAATCGATTTTCTAAGAATGTCACTTGCGGTGAAGGTGGGGCCTCCTATACTAATAATGAGAAAATAATGAGTCATAACAAGCAGGAGGAATGTTCTTGATGTTGTGACTCAGAATCAAAGGAAGATCAGATAGTCGTACAAGATCTAAATGGTAAACATTTAGTATTTCATTATTGTTATAATACATTTTTTGTTCTTGTTGTCATTATCCAAACACTTTGAATCATATTTTGTTTTGGTTGAAGATGTTGACTCTTGTAGTACTAGAAGAAATCAGTGAAAAAAAAGAAGGGAAGAAACAAGTGTAAGAAAATAGCAAGGCTGAAACCTGGTGAGAAACTTGAGGTAATTTTCTATAACAATTGATCATCCAGAATTAGTATTAAGATTAGAAGTTTACATTACACTTACATGTATTAGTTTTATATATTGATAAAATGTAACATATTTCACACATCTGAGTTTATCAATATTGTCTTGGATGATCATTTATATGGATTGCCCTAGCTTCTTTTTTAGCTGAATTGTATTTCCTTTTAGTAAAACACAACCACATCTAGACAAGCCTAAACTAGAGCTATAAGCAGATCTTATATCCCCGAGAGATATTGGTAATTTCGAAACATCATAAAGTTTTGCTTTATTTTCTATTTGGTTTGTGACATTCAGACAGGTGTTGGTGACTTCATTCCAAGTAGATAGATTCCTGAAATCAAGTTCAATACCATTGCCCTTCTTTAGTAAGTCTAAAAGTTTGTTAGGAAATTTAGTACTAGTATTTTTTTATTGATATTTAATACATTATGATTATGATTATTTGGGTAGAGAAAATGTTTGTCTACATGGCACAATAAACTGGTTTATAAATCTGCAGGAGCTTGTCTATAAATCTGCAGAAACTTGTTTTTTATTGAAATTTAATACATTATGGTTATCATATGTTGTACTTCTAATTAACTAATTGTAAAATTATTTTGAAGGAAACACATAATGCATATTGTTTGAGCTCTGAAAACTTCATGCAACATTATTGGAATAGTTTTGCCACTGGTGTGTGATTTTTCATGTGAAGAGGCTTGTAAGGGTGAACCTATAAGGTGTCTAAAGTCCTGGATGGTAACTCTTCTCAATTTCTCAAACTTCTAACTTAACTGATTCAATTCTCTACATAGTTTTATTACAATAAGATGAATATTCTTATGCATTAGGTAAAATGCTTGGGAAGTAAGAATTTGTCAAATAACCTACACCATGAAATTCAAAGGTCACAAGATTAGACTCACCCAAGAAAGATGTTTTTTCCCATGTGGTGTTTCTGATCATGGTTTACTCGGCCCAATTATTAGTAATGTGTAAATAGTTTTTTTAAGAAACCAAGAAAAATAAGACATGTTTCTAGTTTGTTTATTAATAATGGTATTGCTGCTATAACTTAAAAAGAATATACAATCAAACAAAAATGGGAGATTGAGTCAAGTCAATAATTAACTTGGAACAAGCAGCAGAAAACCTTGTGTTGTCACTTTCACTCCTGAATTTGCATGGGAGAGGAGGGGTACATATATTTATGATCTCAACTTCACAGGTATGATTATCCGTGGCCAAACACAGATGCTGATCCTCACTATTTCCTCAGGCAACTTATTGGTTTCAACAAAACTAGGTTTATCTTCTTTATTGTTGCTGAATATATTGTTAGATTTTGAAAAGAAATGGAGATGATGATGCTCCATGAAAGTCGGTGAAACTGGTAAGACCTGTTATTTTCTTACTCCTATTTGTGATTTTCAATAATTACTTGTTCCATCAAATCAAGTTCTGAGGAAGCGGATTCTTAGGTGCCACGAACTCCATCACATTCATCGTCATCATCATAATCATCACATGAATAACCTAGGCAGGTCATCTATAGAACAAAATCGGACCTTCCAAGTTGTTTTTATTAAATATGTGTGATGTTATATGCATTTTACTAATGATAAAAGTTTATGGTTTTAGGTACAAGGTTGGAGTTTATGTTAGAGGAAGATCTTAAGAGAGCTCCTTCAAATGATGTTACAGTTGCTCTTGGAGATAATCTATATATGATACCCCATATAAGATAACCTCAAGCTGATTTATCATGAAGAATTTCCTAAAAGCATTGAGAAGAGGAAAAGAGTTGAGATCATGTTTCAAGCAAAGGAGAGCTTACCTGGAAGATCTATTAGTTTTATCATTATTTTAGAATTAACTAAAAGTTAAATGATTACGTGTAAATTAGATTTTAGGTTTCTATCATGTAAGACAATTTGATATTATACGTGCAGCATATTGCAATATAATATCCTATTCAATTTATTTATTGGAATATATTTTACATAATATGGCCAGTGAAAACAAATTTGGTCCCAATATGTTTTAGCTGTTGACTTCTTTTACCAGTCGCAAAATGTCTTTTGTGGTTGCAAAATGTCTTTAACGACCATCTTTCAAGAAATTACGACAAATTTTCCGGTTGCTAATGGCCTTTTCTTGTAATGTCTATTGTCGTTATTATGTAACGATGAGTGAGTTTCCTGTCGTTAGTAGGCAACGACGAGATCCCGTGTCGTCGTTAATTTAACGACGAACTTTGTCGTTAAAACCAATAACGACGGAGCCTATAACAACAACTTGACGACGAAAAAAAAGTGGTCGTTAAAAGCTTTAACGACCAACTTTTGAGCCTATAACGACCATATTTTTCATTGTTAAAAGCCCTTTTTCTAGTAGTGTAAGGAAGAAGAAAATGATGTTTTACTTGGACTGAAACTTGCCAGTCTGGTCTGGTCTGTTTAAGTCTTGTCTGGTCTAGCTGAATTGGTCTGGTCTGGTCTGGTAAATGTCTGGTATCTGTGTATATTATAACTATGGAAGTCTGGTCTGGTCTTATCTGGGACTGAAAACAGTCTAAGTAAAAACATCCTAATTAGAAGATGATTATGTGGGATTTACACAATACTAGAATTATTACAAATCATCTAACTATGGTATGAGTATATATCAAAATTTGTTATGCTCTTATTCGTGACAGACAATTTTTAGCCTATTAAATGGGAAAATATTGTCTGGGCCCCAGATAAAACGGGCCGTGTAAATGGCGCATATGATTTTGGCATGCACAAGAAGCACGACTTATGGACTTATTTTGAAAAGGGGTTAGGTCATAGACAAGACTAATCAAAACGATTTTGACAAATCTAAGATTTCTTTAAGTAAATCCCAATAAAGAGACCAGCCGTTAAAAAAATTCGGAGGAATTGTCAAAGATACCCTTATTACTATTGAATCTCGGCCTCTTCTTATACGGAGTAAATCACAGCCCATTTCCATGTTCCTAAAATATTAGAGCAAGTCAGCAACTTCGAAATTAAAAAAATGCATAATTTTCACATCTCCGAAATTCTATTATTCGATGACCCTTTATAATTATTAGCTCAACCAGTTAAAATCATTGGACGTCACTTACAATTATCGGATTCAACCAGTTACAGTTATCCAACCCGATCAGTTACAATTACTGGACCTAACCAGTTATAGTTACTCAATTAATTACATTTATGCGATCCGATCATGTACAGTTACTCGATCGTCCAGTTACATCTACTCAATTAATTACATTTACGCGATCTGATCAGTTACAATTACCCGACTGTCCAGTTACAGTTACACGATCGTCCAGTTAGAGTTACTCGACCGTCCAGATACAATTACCTGATCGTCGAGTTACTGTTATCCGACCGTGCAGTTAAAGTTACATGATCTGTTCAATTACAGTTACTCGACTCATCCCGTCGCAGTTACCCAATTCATCCAATTACAATTACCCGATACATCCAATTACAATCAGATTGCCTGGTCCAATAGCAACCGCCCCTGCAGCCAACGGCCACCCACATAGTAGTGAACAATGCCCCTGCTCCGGCGGCGACTTACTGTAGCCCATCCTCTTACTCCTACAGCTCCTTGTCACTGCCGCCGGACAACCACCGCCGCCGCATGGCAGCCGCCCCCCTACCCAACCCTCTCCACACCCCTGCCCCTACCGGACGGCCACCAGACCAGCCCCTCCACAACAGCCACAGTCCAACGCAAGAAACCCACACCCCTGAAACCCAGCGTGGCCGCCGCCCCTGCTTCGGATCTGTGAACCCTAGCCACCATGAACAGGTCCACCGACGCCACCTCTGTACTGCCACCACCATCCGCCATCTAACCACCAAACCCTAGCAGCCATCTGGTATCCATCTCAATCGTCATTCAACCCTATCCATACAAATTGAACGAAAATCAACAATCGATTCTTGAGAAGAAGAAAGTAGAAGAAGAGTAAACTGACGAAGATGGACCTGGACGAGGCAACGGTGCACAGGGACGACGGAGACGGCAACGACGATGGTGACCTTGAGTTGGCGAAGACGATGGAGGCGACTCTAATGTCAGTGAAGGTGACAGTGACGAAGAGGGGAGAAGTGGCGACGGCGATGACGACAAGGTGAGAGTTGGCGCTGTACCATGGATGAGGAGGAAGGTCGCAAGAAAAGGTATCGATGGAGAAGGTAGATGACCGGGGCTTTGAGTGAGGGGTGATTTAGTCTCTTCTTTCATTTTTAGTCTCTTTTTTGTCCCAATGTAAACCTAGACTTATTTTTGTCTAGATGAAAGTCTACGGTCTTACTCGTGACATTATTTCTTTTGAAAAAAACCGGCCAGAAGGGCGGGTGTGGGGCTTGAGATGAGGTTAGGGTGGTTGGAGGCTTGGAGCGGGCGGCATCGGTCACTACGGGAAGGGACAGAGTGTTAAGATATAGCGTTCCATCCTAAAAGGTCAATTTATATGAGGAGTAGTTTATATCTTAATATAACACTTTATTATTTTACAATATTCCGGTGTGTGACTTTAATTGCAAGACTCTTACTACCATACGTACGGAGTAATAATTAATTAATAGGCTATTAGTTCTAAATAGGACTAAAAGTACTAGTGGCCATAATACATAATCACCTTGAACTTGATAAAAATATTAATATTTAATTTTTTGCAGGTTGGGACGATCCGATCACCTCCATGTCACCCGTTAGGGTGCCAATAGCATATGACCTGGCAACTCAAGGGGGTCGAAGCCAACTTGGCTAAAGGATCAAATAGGCCTATGTATGCTTTAGGATTGCTCAATTTGTCCCTTGAACTCAAAAAAGTTGCAATAAACACTTTGAAACCGATAAGAGATTCAAATTTAACTTTTGCGGGTTAGGATCCGGTCACCGCCGCGTCCCCAGTAGGGTGCCAACTGTGCATGTGATGTGGCAACTCAAAAGGGTCAAATATAAAAAAAATGATAAGCCCCTGAACCCAAACTGATCAATTTACCTCTCAACCCTTAAAAAACATCAAAATTTCATAAAGATGAGTAAATTAAATAATAATAAAAAACAAATTATTAAATATAAAATGTATTTCACAAAATTAAATAAAAATAAAGTACATGTAGAAAATATAAAGTATATATATGAAATATTTATATTTTGTGGTAAATTCGAAATCAAAAATAAAAATATAAACTAAAATAAATTGTTTAACTTTATTTCCAATGTAGTTTTACCAACTATATTTAATTTTTTTTATTTTATGTATCATATCTAATGTTTGGTAATATAACACAAGTTATAGGATTTTGGTTTGATAATTTTTATGAAGCATTATGTTTACATTTTTCATTTGTATTTTTTCCATTTAATATTTTTAGTTTTATTTAAAAATTTTAAAAAATATATTATTTTATGTAACTAAATTTTTTCAAAGTTACTAATTACACTTTTTAAAAATAATACGAAGTACTACGTACTAATTATGTGCACTTTATACTATATAGAGTAAGCTAATATATACAATCATATGTGTGTGGATGCAAACACACGGCGCGCGCGCACACACATGTCAATCTTTGTGTGTTTGTACACATAACTATTACATTTTTTACAAAGACTATACATATATGATTTGGAAATAATGTTCAAGAATTAATTTCGTTTAGTTTATATTTTATTTTTTATTTTTCATTTACCGAAAATGTATAAACATTTCATATATATATTTTATATTTCCGAATTGTATTTCTTATTATACTTTTCTTATCTATTTTTATCATTTACTTCTATTTTTTCGTAATTTTGTCGATTTTTAAGGGGTGAGGAGGTCAATTGAACCATTCAATCAGGTTCAGGGATTTATTTGACCCCTCAAGTTGACACGTCACATGCACAGTTGACACTCTACCGGGGTGACGTGGCGGTGATCCGATCTTAACCTACAAATAGTGAATTTTGAATCTTTTTTATCGAATTTAGAGTGTTAGGATGTTTTTACTTAGACTGAAATTTGCTGGTCTGATCTGATCTGTTTAAGCCTGCTTTGGTCTGATCTAGTCTGGTAAATGTCTGATCTCTGTGTATTTTATAACTAGAGAAGTCAATTCGTATCTGATCTGGTCTGAGACTGAAAATCGTACAAATAAAAACATGTTTAATTGGAACTTTTTTAGTTTAGGAGTTATTTGAGCATTCCAGGAATGTAAAGAGGTCTTTTCACCCTTTAGCCTTTAAACTTTAACCCCCTATTATTGTAATTTTGCTCTATTAAGTCAAATTTAGGGAATCTCCGTTTAATTAATAAGGACTTCGACCGGCCCGTAAGAGATACATAGTATACCATTCCATATACGAAGTATACGTACTTTAAGTACGGTACGTAGTATGAATTAATCAGGTAAGGGCTCTAGTTTGATTATGCCGACTTTGTGAAAGTAGAATATAAAACTCTTCCCAAACCAAACCTGAAAGGCCGGCCGCCGCACGAAAAAGCAGCAGAGGAAAATCCGAAAAGAGAGAATTTCCAGATCGATATATACAAGCTGCAGTTCATACGTGTACACAGGCCACGCCCTGGTATGTATATATGTATTTTTTCTGTATTACGTACTTTTACGATAAAACGTATACAATTCAAGTAGCTTATATATATATGTGTGCGCGCGCGCGCACGCGGTTATATATAGAGAGAGAGAAATCATCATGTCAGGCCGGTCTGACCGGGGGAGCCGTCCGGCCGAACCATTTTGGCGACCTTCTCGGTGGAATTTTTTGATGAAATTTTTTGAAGCAAATATTTTTTTGAAGTTGACTGCGTTTTTATATGTATATTTTGATTTTTGACGCAGTCAACTTCAAAAAAATATTTGAATGCCTTCCTGATCGAATTTTGACCTGAAATTTGGTATGGACAAACTAGACTTGATGAGGAACATGCTCAAAACATTTCATCAAAAACTTCCACCAGGAAGGTCGCCAAAAGGGCTCGGCCGGACGGCTCTCCCGGTCAGGCCGGCCTGACAAGAAGAGTTCTATATATTACATTCTCACACCGGATATTCCTGAAATAATTATAGTATTATACAGCATAATTATAATTTATACCGTGTATTATCATTATAATGGATAATGGTAACATTCGTTCGATGCGTCGATGCTCTTAAGGCTTTCACACGAAACCCGTTCATAAGGCATAGGTTTAACATGCGTTCATAGGTTTTTGTTTTTGTTTTAATGCGGAGTAAAATAAACAGGCTACGTTCGTTTCTTCCTTCGTTGGGTCGATCAGGTTTCACCTAATAAATTTTTTTGGTGACAACGCCGGTACCTTTTTAAAAAACGGGTACCGTATATACCATTCATTTGATTGGACCACATCATTTTATCATTTTTAATTTAAATTTCAATAATTCAATTGTTACATTCTCGTTGGTCCATGTGGACAAAGGTATGGTACCTTATGGATACCATAAAATCTACCAATTTTTTATTAGTTTATTGATAGGACCTTTTGTTTGTCATAAAATGTCATAATTAGACGCCCAAATAGCCACCAGAGGGCTGCCGCAGTGCCGCCTCTGCCGGATTACCGCCACCAACAGAGTGCCCCGATTGTGTTGGGGAGTTAGAGTGCAATTAATAACTTGTACGGAGTACTAAGAATAGAAGTGTAAGAGCATCTCCAACCCAAGGGTGCATTGGAGGTGATGTGTCATTCAAATGCAAAGGGTCCATTGAGGATAGAAGGGAAAGCAAACAAATTGGAAGGGTCTACTTTTTTTCTACTCCAATGCGGATGAAATCACTGCTCAAATTAGAAAAGAATCATTGCTTTTTAAGTTGGTGAGGACCCAAGGTCTATCAATGGACCTTGTGCAAGACCTTGGCCTTCTCTCTCCTTTGCCAACTAATTAAGCTTGACCTTCTCTATTTTTTGTTGCATTGGAGAGCACAATTATTAAAGTGGAGTGCATTTGGTGAGGTGGAGATACAATCCACCCTTGGGTTGGAGATGCTCTAATGTTTCATCCTATTAAGGGGGGGGGGGGGGGGGGAATGTAGTCATATCCTACATACTAGTACTATCTAGTCTCATTCAAAGATTTTCGTCTACTATTCTCCGGTCAACGTGAATTCTTTTTAATTTTTTACTCCGTACTATGGCTGTGTTTGGGAAACGGCGGATCAGCCATTTTTGGCGTTTCAAATGAGGTTGGCGGTTTGACTTTAATCGAACCACTGAGTTGGTTGGTTTGGCAAACAGCTGCCTGGAGCAGCGTATTGATCCTTGAAACGCCAAAATCAATATGCTGCTTGGAGCAGCGTTTAAGTTCGGCGGCTTTGAGTAAAGTTCATTTAGCCCCAATTCACTAAAGAGAATCACTGATCAACTAAAGCCGTAGGCATGTAGCAGACCCAACATACTCCGTAATTAATAGAAAGTGAACTTCATTTTTATTATGGTGGGTCATGTCCTGCCATACTACGCATGGCATACTAAATTACTAATCAATCATACATACACCAGATCAGTATACTAATCATGTATACTGTATATATACTAATCATATTTATTGTATACATATTTTATATTCCAAATCATTACACACTAATTATATACTACATATACTGTATATATTATACACCAAATAATATAAAATGACTAATGATAAAATTTATGGACGAATTTGTTTAAATGAAGCCCTTTTATGTAATTTTATTTAGAAACAGCTATATCCAAACCGCTAATTAGCCAAACATTTTTTAAACTATCCGCTAATCAAATCAGCCGGTCAAAACGCCAAATCAATCTGCCGGTCAAAATCGCTAACAAAACCCGCTAACCGCTAACTGCTAACCGCTGTTTACCAAACAAGGCCTATATATACTACTTATTAAACTTGTATCAAACTTGTAATTTCTGAATATGTAAATTTTATTCCTTATAAATAATCTAATTACAGACAAAGATCAGATAACTTTATAGTCAATCAAACATCATAAATAACTTTGTTTTTTATCTTTTTGGCGTAATTTTTCTATTTGAAAAGATTGCTTAGGAAATATGTAGTACTACCTCCGTCCCATAATGGTTGTCTCATTTCAATTTGGCACGATTATTAAAGTGGTTGAAAAGTAAAAGTTGTGGTTGAGATTTTAGTAGAATGGAGTGAAATGATATGGACCACAAATTTCTTACCAAAAATGGAAACATGACATCTATTTTGGGATAGGGAGCATGATTTAATCATTTAATTTGAGAAAAACTCTGCCAATGATGATGATGATACGAAATAGCAGCAGCGGTAAATCGGTAATTGGGTAACATTTTTAGTTCGTATTAAATAAAGGAAAGATTTATATAGAAGAGTGGAAGGTTTGAATTGATTTTAATTTATATGCATTCCTCCAGCTTCTTTGAGCAATATATCTCTAATTGATTTACTTCAATTATATCTCTAATTCATTTACTTTACTTATACTTCACCATACTATATATAAACCCACAAGTCCATTTTACAAGTGTTCTAGAGTGTAAAATATATTGTGAAGTTTTATTAGAAAAGTGTGAGATTCTCTAGTGGAAATTGGTAGAAAGCTCTAAAATATGTTGAAACATGGAGCCTTCCGGAACATAGTATAAGAGACTTATTAGTACATAGAGACTAACATTATTAGTATAAGAGACTTTTCACTTGCACGTTTTTCAATTTGAGACCAAACATTAAAGGATCAGAACATAGTACGTAGTTTAGATTAGACTCAAATCGATCATGTTTAATCTGACCTCAATTATACAATAGTACAGAAAAATATCTTCAAATTTGAATAAAGAATTGATAGTGTACGAATAGAAGTAACTATGTCTTATTCCCAAAATAAGACTTATTTTGTTTAATCAAGAGCATAAACTTCCTTAACTAAAACCAAACTGTCATAATGATGATCTTAGGATGTTTTCTTTTGGACTGAAATTTGCTGATCTGATCTGGTCTAGTCTCGTCTGGTCTGAACTGGTCTGGTAAACGTGTGATCTCTGTGTATTTTATTATTGTCCAAGTCTGATCTAGTCTGGTTTAGTCTGATTTGTTTAAGTCTAATCTATTTAAGTCTAGTCTGATTTGGGACTGAAAATAGTCCAAAATTTATTTACACATTTCGGCTAGCTAAGTTTTACTCATTTGGCTGGATAACTAAAATAACGAGTGAAAACTTTAAAATTACTATAACAACACAAGTTTTAATAGGAGCACAATTAATTTTTAACAAAGTCTTACAATTTCTTGAATTTGCAAGGAAGAGGCCAAACGTGCTCCATACGACCATACATATACATAGAGGTGAATAAAAAACCCAAAAAACCCCAAATCAACCAACAAATTAAACCGATTCAAATCGACCGACCAAAACCGAAATCAACCAAAATCGAAAGTGACTAATTCACCAGTAATTCGGTTTACGGTTCATTCTTTTGACTTAAAAACCGGTCAAACAAAATACACCAACAAAACTCGGCAAAACGGCTAAAACTGACCAAGAAAGATACAAATTGACTGAAATTGACTCAAGTTTTGTGGTCTGATTCTCGGTTTCATCTATTCTATAAGTCGCAAAAACCGATCGACTAAAACCGAAATCGACAAAAACCGACAAAAACCGAAACTGACTAAAACCGAACCGATAAAATCAGAACTAACAAAACCGAACCGACGAACACCCCTACATAGAGGGGCGTAGCTAGGGGAGGGCCAGGCCTGACCCAACCCAAATTTTAAAAATGTCTACTCCCTCCGTCCCCTTTTAAATGTCCCGTTTTACCATATTGGGATGTCCCTATTTAAATGTCCCATACTTTATTTGGTAAAGTTTGTGTGGCTCAAAATCATTCTTACTTTATTCTTTATCAATTAATATCAACCACACAAACCCACTTTTCTTAAAACTCGTGCCACCCTCCTCCGGGACATTTAAAAGGGGACGGAGGGAGTATATTTTTAGTGTAAAACTTTTTATGTAAAAAACAATTTCAAAAAATATTCTTTATACCGGCCAAGTCTAGCCCGGTACACTTGCTCCGCCCCTGCCTGCATATACATGCATTTATACATTGCATATATATACATGCATGTAATTATTGATTCTAATATGATTAAAAAATTTCTGATTTTGTATAGTTTGAAATAGTCCCTTAAATGTACGTAGTATATTTTACAGGAAGTATGAACTTTACTATTCTTTAAATTTGATCATATATCTTTAAGTGTTATTTATTGTAGTCTGATCTCATTCGAGAATGATATCAATGCAATCAAAAGCATTCTAATTTGGCAGAAAAGAATATATCAATAATGCGATGTCCTAATTTTTGCTTAATGTAAAGAACATAACTTCACGAGGATTTGGGAGAGCTCTACTCAGTATTCAATTTTGCTGTGGGAAATCCTCATTCATATACTACGTATGTATATGGGTAAGTTTTCAATTCATCTTTCTCTTAATATTCTATTGTATCCCTTATGCTCTTTCAATTGACTCTTTGCACCATATCTATAGAGGGAGAAGAGAAAAATGGCATTAAAGAACCTCTTTTGCAAGCTGCTGACGTTAGCAGCAATCCTAAACAATCCAAAAGGAAGGATGATACGCAGGCTCCATATGCCAAAGCTGGTTTCTTTAGTCGTCTTTGTTTCTCATGGATAGGACCATTAATATCTCTTGGGAAAAAGAAAATTCTGGACATTGATGATGTCCCTCAACTCGCCGGTCTTGATAGTGTTAGAGGAGCCTTTCCTATCTTGAGGGACAAACTAGCCAAAGAAAATTCTTCTTCTTCTCATGATAATGATGACAAATTTAAGATCACAACATTTATGCTGGTGAAGGCCATATTTGCCACAGCATGGAAAGAAGTACTTCTGTCAGCTCTTTTTGCCCTTCTATACACATTGGCGAACTATGTTGGCCCTTACCTTCTTGGTACATTGGTTCAATTCCTCAGCCGGAGGCAAGACTTTGATAGTAAAAAAGGGTATTTGTTGGTGTTGGCTTTCTTTTCTTCCAAGTTTGTGGGGTGTTTATCCAGAAGTCACTGGTATTACAAGGTTCCACAGGCTGGGTATAGAGCGAGAGCAGCTTTAGTCGCCAAAGTGTACAGGAAGGGCTTGACACTTTCTTCTCAATCTAAGAAGGGGCGTACCAGTGGGGAGATCATCAACTTCATGGCTGTCGATGCTAATAGAATCGGAGACTTGTGGTATTTTGTGCATGACTGCTGGCTGATTTTTGTACAGGTTGGACTGGCAATGGCAATCCTGTATAAGAATCTCGGACTTGCTTGCATTGCTACATTTATCGCAACGGTTGGGGTGGTGTTAGTTAACATTCCCATTGGGAGATTGCAACTGAAGTTTGAAGAAAAGGTAATGCTTTTTGGAACTTTTTATACATTTTGACTATAACAGTAACATTTAATGACTATGTTGTAGTTTACATATTAGTGATCATGATTTTATCTCTAAAGTAATTTTAATCGCATTTTTAAATTAATTTTATTTAAGTAATATTTTTGTAAATATGATAGGAAAATATTGTTAGGAGGAGTTTAGCGGTTCGCAAGGCTGGTGTTGAGGCACTAGAAGTAGAGCATGTGTTCAGAGTTCATTGGAATATACTATGTATATTAGATTCCATGAGTTTTAACCTCAAACATTTTCCTCTGTCCCGTAATTTAGATGTTCCAAAATTTACTTAAGGAATGATTTGTATGACTAACATTCATATCTCATTTTTCTATCGCAATCATAATTATATATTTTCACTTTATTAATAAGCTAGTGAGTCAATACAATTCAAAGTGGGAAAAAATATTAGACAAAGTTAATAGATAAATGAGCAATATAGATAGTATATCTTAATACTTTGAATCTGGGACAACATGTACTAGTTAAAAGTCCAAGATATGAACAATTGAACACTCACGTATAAGTGTTAATTTTTTTGTTCTTTGATTGTTTTGTTCTACTTGAGAAATCCATTGGTAGTATTGGACTAATTCTCTTTGGTTTGATTGAAAGGTTAGACTCATGTATTTAAAATTTAAGATTTCTTAGTCTATTTGGTCTATTAGAAGTAGTGCAGGTTGCAACCTTAAGAAATTACTCCACACATGATGTATAATGTATAAATGGTTTGCATCTCTTTCTGATTCCCAATTTTCATCTCACCAAACTCACCATTTTAAGGTCATTTTTCTAACAGGCAATGGGTTCAAAAGACGAGAGGATGAATGTAACATCTGAAGCTCTCAGGAACATGAGGCTATTCAAGTTGCAGTCTTGGGAAGCTAAGTTTCTGTCCAGAATCATGGAGCTCAGGAAGAAGGAGGCTGGTTGGCTGAAGAAATATATGTACTATTCTTCCCTTAGCGAATTCATATCCTGGAATGGACCCACATTAGTGTCTGTCACCACTTTCTTTGCATGCATGCTAATGCGCACCCCACTGGACTCGGCCAAGATATTGTCAGCACTTGCAGTGTTCCGGATACTTCAAGAGCCTATCAATGAGCTCCCATACACCATTTCCATGCTGGTTCAGATTTGTGTGTCCCTCGACCGGATCGCTGCGTTTCTGTCACTCGATGACATGGCGCGTGACGCCGTTGAGAGACTCCCTAGAGGGAGCTCCGGGAACACATCAATTGAGATTATTGATGGGACCTTCACGTGGGATAATAATGTGGAGTCTCCATTTCTTAGAGAAATAAACGTTGCAGCTTCTCATGGCATGAGGGTTGCAGTTTGTGGCAGTGTGGGTTCAGGTAAGTCTAGTTTGCTTTCATGCATTTTGGGAGAAATGGTCAAAGTGTCTGGGACGATCAAAGTGTGTGGTACAATGGCATATGTTCCGCAGTCTCCATGGATACAGAGTGGAACGATTGAAGAGAATATATTGTTCGGTAAGGAGATGGACAGAGAGATGTATGGCTGTGTTCTGGAAGGATGTGCTTTGAACAAGGACCTTGAGATCCTCTCTTATGGTGATCAAACAGTCATTGGTGAGAGGGGAATCAATTTGAGTGGCGGGCAGAAACAACGGATACAGATTGCCCGTGCTTTGTACCAGGATGCCGATATTTATCTGCTTGATGACCCGTTCAGTGCTGTGGATGCTCATACCGGAAGTCATCTTTTCAAAGTAATTAATAATATTCATTATTCACCCCTTTCTTTTCTTTCATTTAAAAAAATATAATAACAATAGTTATTATACCTGGCTCTCTAATCTTTATTTGTTTTTTATATACGAATGACAGGAATGTTTACTGCGCTTTCTGCAATCAAAAACCGTTATTTATGTAACTCACCAAGTAGAGTTTTTACCTGATGCGGATCTCATTTTGGTAAGCTGTTACCATTTACGAAGTATTATTATTATTGTTGTTGTTGTTGTTGTTGTTGTTAATAGTATTACTATTGTTATTATTGTTATCATTATTTTTTCATGAAAGGATTTGTTTGTTTCCTTTTTAGAGTATCCACATCACTAATAATATGCTGTCCAGGTTTAAGTCCATTATATTATTAACTTCACACGTAGAAAGAGTATTAGATCTTTTATCTGGTGAGTCATGTCCAAGCATAGTATTAAAGTGTGTGGTTAGTTTGCATGGTTAGTGACTTAGTGGTGTGCCCCAGTCCAGACTAGACCTGAATCAGTGTAAACATGAATTGAAGATCATAGTATTTTAAGAACGGAAGATCGAACCTATAACGAACCAGTCCTGGCCTTACTAGACATATATGTTCATGCCAGTCCAATTTGGTTTTTTAGATGAAATGTAAATTTTATTAGCACCCAAGAAAAAATAACCTAATGCAATGTGTCGAAAAAACAAATCCATTGGACTCTATCTAAGCTAGTCAAGACTAACCTAAATAAATGAAAACACAAAACAAGTCCTTGCACGGGACAGAACCCAGCTAAGTTCAAAACAGTCCAGCAAGCAACAACATTAAAAAAAAAAAGCAACCTAAAAGATAGTAATCCTTACTATCTTCTGTCTTGCTTTCCTTTCTTCTTTCAAATTTCTTGAAGCATACTTGCGTCAATTTGAAAAGGAACCACCTCTTTTCCGTTATGTTCCTCTTCTTTATCTTTAAGTCTCATTTGCTCCTTTGTGATTAATCTCCACACCAACCAGTTTGCTGCCACCCAAAATAGGCTTATTTTAATTAGCTTGGCTAGCAATAGCCTTCCTTTTATACGTAATAGGCATGGTATTGGTTTCAGAAGGTATCACCGGCTTTGCATTCTTCTTTCCCTTCTTCCTACGTACTTCCACGAATTCCCCTTCCGGGTCCATAGTCTTCTGCACAACAATGGCCTTCGTAGTGTCCTCAGTAGCTTTGGCAACCTGTAATTTATGCGGTACAACATCAGCCTTCGTTGTGGGTTCCTTAGCTATTATGAATGCCTCAACTTTTGTTGGTTCGCCAGTTTCAGCCTTTTCTTTTGCTGCTAGTTCCTTGCAAATGAATGGATGGTGTCCATATTGTTTGCAATGGAAGCAGTCGTTCGGAAACGTTTCACAGAAAACCCGCTGCTCAAAGATCCTCCCTGAAACCATCTTGATTGGAAATGAGAGAGGAGGTTGCTTTGTCACGTCCACTTCAATTAATATTCTAGCGAAGTTGTGGTTTGCCTTTTCAATGGTTATCCTATCCGTGGTGAGTGGAACTCCAACCTTAGAAGCAACTTCGCTAATAGTATCCTCATTCCACAACCACACAGGGAGCTTAGGAAATTTTATCCAAATCGGTGATAAAATTGATAATGAACTAAAGAAAAGAATTGAAGATATTTCTCATGAAAGGAATTGATCACATTAATAAATATGGATGAAAATATAAAAGAAGGATAGAGAGAAATAATCCTCCTAAGGAAAGTTCAATATATGCGTATGTACTTATCTTGGAGCATTTTCATGCTATATATAATACAAATACAGATGTGATACGAAGGAGAGAGGAAACAAGCATGCAATGCATGTGACCCACGTAAGCTAAGGGTGCTAAATAAATGAAAACAATACATATGGGAATAATGGAACACTTTAGAATATTTAATTATCTCAATACTCCCCCTCAAGGTGGAGTGTGAAGATTGCGAACACCCAGCTTGCTTCGAAGAAACTGAAAACGATCGGTTCCAAGTGCTTTAGTAAATATATCTGCCACTTGATTGGAAGTAGAAATGAATAGTGGTTGAATTTCATTTCTAGCAACCCTTTCTCTGACAAAATAACAATCCATTTCCACATGTTTGGTGCGCTCATGAAAGACTGGGTTAAGTGCAATGTGACGGGCTGCCTGGTTGTCACAATAAAGGGGTGTGGGGCTGTTGTGATTGACCGTGAGGTCCTGAAGTAACCATCGTAGCCACACTATTTCACTAACAGTGACAGCCATGGCACGGTATTCAGCTTCGGCAGAAGAACGAGAAACAACAGATTGTTTCTTTGTGCGCCAGGAGATAGGTGAACCACCAAGAGTAATAAAATAACCAGTACTGGATCGACGAGTAAAAGGGCATCCTGCCCAATCCGCATCACAATAACCTTTCAATGTCAGGTCATTAGTAGATGATAAAAAAATCCCTTGTCCTGGTGTATGCTTTAAGTAACGTAGGACACGTATGGCGGCATTGAGGTGAGTTTGTCGAGGACTGTTGAGAAATTGGCTGAGCTGACTAACAGCATAAACAATGTCTGGACGGGTTACTGTGAGGTACAATAAACGCCCAATCAGTCGCCGATAAGAAGAAGCATCCACTGGTGGGCTATCATCGTCTGGTCGCAATTTTAAATTCTGCTCCATGGGAAATGTACTGGGGCGGCCTGCTAGAAGCCCACTTTCCTCCAAGATGTCAAGAGTATACTTTCTTTGACTTAAGACAAAGCCATCAGGAGATCGTGCAACTTCAATGCCAAGAAAGTATTTTAGCTTCCCTAAGTCTTTTATACTAAATTTTGTGTCTAAGTAATTCTTGACAGTGGAAATGTGAGAAATATCGTCCCCGGCCAACAGTACATCATCAACATAAATAAGGGCATAAGTATTGATGTGACCATTTTGGAAAATAAATAATGAGTGATCTGCTCGGGACTGGCGAAAACCAATGTCTTGAAGCGCTTGGGTAAATTTATGATACCAGTTGCGTGAAGCTTGTCGTAGTCCATATAGAGATTTTTGTAACTTGCAAACACGAGTGTCACCACTTTTGACAAATCCTTGTGGAATACGCATATAAACATCTTCGGAAAGATCTCCATGGAGAAAAGCATTGTTAACGTCAAGTTGGTGCACAATCCAATTTCGCTTGGCCGCAACCGCCAACATGCATCGTACCGTGACTAGCTTTGCAACAGGTGCAAATGTTTCATGAAAGTCCACTCCCTCAATTTGTGAAAATCCTCTAGCCACCAATCTAGCTTTGTAACGTTCCACATCTCCATTTGGTTTGTATTTAATTTTATAAACCCATTTGGAGTCCACAATCCTTTTTCCATGTGGCAAGTGAACTAAAGTCCAAGTATTATTTTCTTCCAAGGCAGTGATTTCCTTTTGCATAGCTTCTCTCCATAAAGGATCCTGTACAGCAGACTTAAAATTTTTGGGCTCA
Organism: Cuscuta epithymum; assembly: GCA_945859915.1. NCBI lineage: Eukaryota > Viridiplantae > Streptophyta > Magnoliopsida > Solanales > Convolvulaceae > Cuscuta > Cuscuta epithymum. The sequence goes on from CAMAPF010001068.1 coordinate 774,343, forward strand.
TCATGTGAGGTGATGGCCGTTAGATAGGCTCTATGAGTGGGACTAAATTTATCATAACTAATAAAATGGGAAATAGGATATACCGTTGAGTCAGCTGAATTGGCAGTGGTCCGTGAATGGTCAAGTGAGGGTGGCAAATCAGTCTCATAATCCGCTAGATGCTTTGGACATTTCCGGATTCTTTTTCCTTCTTGTAATTCACTTGTCCGTTCAACGTATTTAGGAGTCCTGATTGGAGAGTGTGGCTCCCCTGCGTTGCATGGCTGTGAAGTTGTAACTTCTGGATTATTTTGACTAGTGGGCCCTTCCATTTCATTTGCTGGAAAGAGATATTTTTCAAAAGAAAGATGGTTGCCCACTTTTGGATCATTTTGGCTAGTGGGTCCCTCTATCTCATTGCCTGGAAGAAGGCATCTTCCCAAAGAAGGTTGGTCACTCACGTCAAAGTGGTCAGAGTCTCCTGTACCTGCCTGTTGATATTGTCTTCGATGAGAGCTTCTGTCCAAGGGAGTGCAACTGTCCATATTTATTAGACCACGATGATTTGTATCTAGAGTGCTGCTGCCGTTGTAATTTTCTTGGCCGCCCATCCTTGTTACGGGTCCACTACTTCTTTGATTAGGTGGGGATGACCAATTGCCGTTGTCATGATTTATTGGGGGGTTTTGCTTTATTATATGGCTGTACACTTGATCAACTTGTCTCCCAAAATCAAGATCGGGATTGTCTATCAATTTGAATGGAAAATTTTCTTCAAAAAATGTGACATCTCGAGAATTATACGCCGTCTGCTTTTGTAAATCAAAAACACGATATGCCTTTTGTCCGTATGGATACCCAATAAAAATACAAGGACTCCCCCTTTCACCAAATTTATCCTTTGGTTTATTGTTGTGCGCATATACCAAACATCCAAATACTCGTAAATGATCATATTTTGGTACCTTCCCAAACAACATTTCATAAGGAGTTTTATTTGAAAGAAGGGGTGATGGTAGTCTATTAATAATATAGACGGCAGTTAAGATACATTCTCCCCAAAAATCTATGGGTAAACCAGATTGAAAACGGAGAGCCCTAGCAACTTCCAATATGTGTCTGTGTTTTCTTTCTACTACTCCATTTTGTTGTGGTGTATCAGTACAAGATGTCTCTAGCAAAATTCCGGCATGATTATAATAATCACATAAAGCATTGGTTTTAAATTCGGCGCCATTGTCGGTGCGGATTCGCTTGACTTGACGCTCGAATTGGGTATTTATCATATTGCAAAAATGAATCAATAGGTGAGGGACTTCAGACTTATTTTTCATTAAATAAACCCAAACACCTCTAGTAAAGTCATCAACAATAGATAGGAAATACCGTGCTCCGGAGATTGAATCACATCTATAGCCCCCCCAAATGTCACAATGTATCAGTTCGAAACAACGAGATGTCTTAATTTCACTTCTTGGGAAGGGCAGCCTGGTCTGCTTAGCTCGTACGCAAGGATCGCAAAAAATATTGTCCCGTTTAAAACCCTTGAGGTAACTAATGTGATGCATCTTTCCATCAGATGCATGTCCCAAACGCTGATGCCATAAATCACAGGTAATAGAGACTGACATTGCCACTCCACTTCTAGAAGACTCCAGATAGTAGAGACCATCACGAAATTTACCCACGCCAATCAACTTTCTCGAGGGTAAATCCTGTAAAATACAAAAGTCTGGGAAAAATGTCAGTGTACAATTTAGTTCGCTTGTTAGGCGACTAGCAGAAAGTAAATTACACTGAAATTTTGGTATGTACAGAACACGTTTAAGTCGGAGCCCATTGGGTAAATCTAAACTACCAACAGCATGAACTGGAATTAATTCACCATTGGGAATTCTGACAGATGGCTCTGGCGTGTGATTGATATCAAAGAGATTGTTATCACTACACGTGATATGTTCAGTAGCTCCGGAGTCAATTATCCAAGGACGAATATGTGGCAATGTATATGCCATAATTTCTTGAGCACAAAAAAAATTACTTCCAGGATTTCGGCTCTGATACCATGATAAAATTGATAATGAACTAAAGAAAAGAATTGAAGATATTTCTCATGAAAGGAATTGATCACATTAATAAATATGGATGAAAATATAAAAGAAGGATAGAGAGAAATAATCCTCCTAAGGAAAGTTCAATATATGCGTATGTACTTATCTTGGAGCATTTTCATGCTATATATAATACAAATACAGATGTGATACGAAGGAGAGAGGAAACAAGCATGCAATGCATGTGACCCACGTAAGCTAAGGGTGCTAAATAAATGAAAACAATACATATGGGAATAATGGAACACTTTAGAATATTTAATTATCTCAATAATCGGCACCTTCAAAAACTCATCATCTTCAAAGGAAAAATCGTCTGACAGAACCTTCAAAACCAATAGCTTCCCAAAAAAGGATATACGGCCCATCAAGCATAACCTTAGTCCTATCAGCTTCGCACTTGAATTTAAAAACAACCCAGCCCTTGTCATGTGGTTTGACCTCACAGTGTAGTCCCCATTTTTTGTAAGGCCATCTATGTAGCACCGATACCGGTACGCGGAAACGTGGAAACGCGGAAACGGGTACGGGGATACGTCAAAACCAAAAAAAGTAGGATACGGATACGGGGCCATATTTATAAATATTAAAAGTTATGGGGGTGTATTTACAAATATTAAAAGTTATAGGGGTCTATTTATAAATATTAAAAATAGATTATTTTTTTGAATATATATATAAATACACACATATAATATCCGATGATGTCTACCCATTCATTGCATTGAATCATTTTCCTTTTTCAAGATATTTAATAATAAATTCATAATATTTCTCATGTACACTAGTGCATCTCGAAATATAAATGTAGTCAATAAGTCATTAATTTAAAATGAGAAATATGTCAAACAAGTACAATCTTAAAATTAAAAGTGAAAGTACCCACTTCGAAGTATGTGTTAATGACTTAATTCGGATATAGTCATATAGGCCCATTATTTGATTACCAAGTAAAATGTAATTTTAGGTTTTCATTTTTTTTTTAGAATTTTATTAAGTAAATTTTGGGTTTTTTTTTTTAAAAGTTGATACGGGTATCCGTCAGGATACGAGTATCGGAAACTTTCAAAAAATTACAAAAAGAAATGGAAACTTTTAAAAATTACAGATACGGCCCGGGAACGTACGGTACGGGTATCCTAGAGTATCGGATACGGGGACGTATCCGATACGCCGATACGCTACCATAGGGAAGTATCCGTGCTTCATAGAAGGCCATAGATTGCCTTTAAACCAGGAAACCTTCCCGTGAAAACGCTCAGTTTGTGGAATATACCTCAATTGTCTTTAAACAGTGCACTCCATTGTTTCTTCTTTGGCATACTTGTCATGGAAGTTCTGGGTGTATCATTTGTCCCTCTCGTTTCAGAGAACTGGAATCATTGGAAAGACTATCATCATACTCTGATTCAACATCGTAGTTGAGCTTGGGAAGCAAACTCACAGCCATGGAAAATCAAAGTGACCAGAAAATTAAAATAAAAATAGCTGGCGGTGCGCCTGGCTGAGGCGACCCCCAAACTGTAATTATTTTTGAACTCCCGTTGCCGGAGCAGCCTGAAAACCTCCCTGCAAAACGTTTACTTTCGAACTATGAACAGTACTTCGAACTATGAAATCCGCACTACAACAGTTCAAATCTATACGAATAGCTTCTTCTGGTGATGGCGAACCTCATACCATGTCCCAAATCCAAAAACAATCGTCAGATTTTTTGCAATGAGTCAAAACAGTTCCGCAAATGAACAGCGTTCAGTCGGAAATTCAGCTCGTTTCTTGCTAAAATTGGTCTTCAAATCCCAAAATAAAAACAGATCCAAGCACGACTAAGCATTTAGGAGTGATTCCTACCTTTGGTCGACCAAAAACAAGTCAAAAAATCGAAGAAAAGTTCAAACCATGGCCGAGAAACTGGAGTCGTAAAACTGCCATGAACTGTGATTTACGAACTTCAGTGAGAGAGGCTCTCAACTTCCAATTTGGTTATGAATTGGTTTGGACGTGTAATCTAAATTGCATTTTTTAGTATTAGAATCTACATAAAATTGAATTTACAACTAGTTAATCTTCTATCAGTATAACAATTTACGATTGTCATTTCTTAATTTTCTTTTACCTTTTGCAGTATTAAAATCTTATTTTGAGTCACACTAGCAGTACAGTCCAATTTAAACTATTTCATCTTTAAATTCAGTAGTGATATGATAACGTATTTGCTTTACCAGGTAATGAAGGGAGGAAAGATCACACAAGTAGGCAAGTACAATGAGATTGCAAAATCAGGTAGCGATTTTATGAATCTTGTGGGTGCACACAGAACTGCATTATCAAAATTTGAAGGCATAATTGAGGATTGCAATGACTTAAGACGGAATGTGGAGAAAGATGTGAACAAAATCGAAAGCACCAGAGAGGATGAAAACAAAATATCTGGGCAGGAAGGGCAGCTTGTTCAAGAAGAAGAGAGGGAGAAAGGCAGAGTTGGTTTCCCGGTTTACTGGAAGTACTTAACATTGGCATATAGAGGATGGCTAGTTCCTTTGATATTATTGGCAGAGATTCTATTCCAGCTGTTGCAAATTGGGAGCAACTACTGGATGACATGGGCTACAGCCGTGTCTGATGACGTGACACCTCCTGTTAAGCGCTCCGTTCTCATCTCCGTATATGTCGCATTGGCTGTTGGGAGTTCTTCCTGGAATCTTGCTCGGGCCTTACTTCTTGTCACTGCTGCATACAAAACAGCACAAATACTTTTCTATAAGATGCATTCTGCCATTTTTTGTGCTCCCATGTCATTTTTTGATTCCACTCCTAGCGGCCGGATTCTCAATCGAGTAAAGCTTCCAGACTTATACGGAGTATTATTTTATATGTCTATTTTAAGTTATGCTTTGTTACTGCTGCTATTATTTAAACAGTTTTGGTATGTACTTTTAAGCTTTTTAGTTTACATAAAATGTTGACTTCTCTGCAGGCCTCTACAGATCAAAGCATAGTGGACTGGAGCCTTGCATCTGATGTTGGGGCAGTTGCATTCTCAGTTGTACAAATTTTGGGAGTTGTCGCAGTGATGTCACAAGTTTCCTGGCGAGTCCTTATTTTTTTTATAGCCATACTCTTAAGTGACATCTGGTTGCAGGTACTTTCTAGTTAGTCATTAACACACATAATATAAATTGTAGGCTTGTAGCTCTTTATCTTAGTCTACTTGGGGCAAACACTTCAACACATCCAGCCCGAACATACTCCACAATCTAAGGCGTATACAAATGGACCACAATGCCTTTAAATGGGCTACCCAAACTATTGGTGGAAAATGAACCAAGAAATCATAATCGAAACTAGACTTCAATAATGTATAAAATTATGTTTCATCCTAAAACTTTGTGATGGGAGTAGCATGTGATTTTATTTTTCAGATGGTTAGCCGGTGTGGGATATACTTTTTCAACTAATATGTATTGCTTGCGTTTTTCAGAGATGTTATATAGGTTCTGCAAGAGAGTTATCCCGATTATCTAGTGTTCGAAAAGCTCCTTTGGTACAACACTTTGCTGAGACAATTTCGGGGGCAACAACGATTAGAAGTTTTGGTCAGGAGGCAAGATTCATGGACACGAGTATGGATCTAATTGATTCTTACTCTAGACCGTTGTTCTACTACAAAGCTGCTTCAGGGTGGTTAGACGTTCGCTTGGATGCACTCTCCCTTGTTTTGTTCACTTCTTTATTGGTTTTCTTGATTTGTATTCCTGAGGGCACAATTGACCCAAGTAAGTATGTAACTTCTTACTTTACTGCTCTTCTGATTAGCTTCGTCTTTGTTCCTAGACAAAGAAGTGTTTGTCATCCAATAATCTCATTTTTTTCAAGTTTTACAATAATTATGAATATATAAGGTATTGCGGGTTTAGCGGTGACATATGGACTTAATCTAAGCATGCTACAAAGTTTGCTAGTATGGTATGCTTGCCAGATGGAGAACAAAATGATCTCAGTTGAAAGAATGCTTCAATATACTTGTATTCCAAGTGAGCCCCCTCAACTCATAGAATCTAACAGGCCTGACCCTCACTGGCCAACACAAGGAGAGATCAATATTTGCAACCTCCAGGTAATTCTTGTTTGACTGGTGATGGTTCTATAGTTTTGTGTCATTACCATTCTTCATTGTAAAGCTAACTTTGTCACTGTACTTTGCACTAATTTATTTATTTCGTATTATGTGATGTTTATATTTTTAGGTTCGATATGCTCCACACATGCCCTTTGTATTACGAGGTGTCACCTGCACTATGTTTGGAGGAAAGAAAACAGGAATAGTTGGGAGGACAGGCAGTGGAAAGTCTACACTTATACAAACTCTCTTTCGCATTATCGAGCCGACTACTGGTCAAATATTTATAGACGGGGTCGATATATGTTCAATTGGACTGCATGATTTGCGATCGAAACTAAGCATAATCCCACAGGATCCAACTATGTTCATGGGTACAGTACGGGGTAATTTGGATCCGCTTGGAGAGTATACTGATGAACAAATTTGGGAGGTTAGATTCGATCTCAGTATTTTATTAACTTAATCTAAAAAATTAATCTGGTTAAACAAAAAAATTAAACTGTTGGTTAGCTTTCATATCTTATATCATCACTGCATGTGAGTGTATGTAACTAAATGTGTGATTCTTTTTCCTTTGGTCAAGGCTATTGACAAGTGCCATCTAGGTGATGAAGTTAGAAAGAGAGAATGCAAACTAGACTCTGCAGGTTTGTGGTTTATGCACTATTATTTGGACTGCATTATAAGAGAGTAGCTAACTACCTATAAATGGATGATCTCACATGATCATATCTAATAAACATTAACATATGTGGTTTATTGTTACTCATCAATGAAACATTAAGTGTTAATATGGCATATGCAATCAATTCTTGTATTGTTTCTAATGTACAACTATTATAAATGTAGTTGTTGAAAATGGAGAGAATTGGAGTGTGGGTCAAAGACAGCTAATGTGTCTGGGGCGTGTGCTTCTGAACAAAAGGAAAGTTCTAGTGCTTGATGAGGCTACAGCTTCAGTCGATACGATCAGCGATAATTTGATTCAACAAACTATACAACAACATTTCTCAGGCTCTACGGTGATCACAATCGCACACAGGATAACATCTGTTGTACAGAGCGATATGGTTCTCCTGCTAGATCATGGTATATGAGTACTTTATTATCTGTGTATACATTTTTTCACTAGAAAGTTTCATCATAATATGATATAAGTTTTCTTACATTATATACTTGTATATAAGTTTTTTAAGAACACTACTCTTAATTATAAATATGATTTTTTTTCTTAAATACAGGTCTCGTATTGGAATACGATTCTCCGAAAAGATTGTTACAAGAAAAGTCATCTTTATTTGCGAAACTTGTTTCTGAGTACACAAGGAGATGAAGCTCTAGGTAGGAGGGTGAAGCAAGCAAGTGGAGCTCATAAATTGTACCCTTTGCTTCTAATTATAGCTTTCAGGTCTGAACATTTTTAATGGCATGATGATCATAAATGGGATACAACTTTGAATACTCCAGCATTTAGTTAGGAATTAGTTGATCTGGTGAAAACTACCATAGATAGGCTATTCTTGTGAATTTGGTGATTACTTATTTTAGATTTTTAGTATACTTATTATGCAACTGAAGATGCTAAACAAAATAAATTTAGTCTGCAGATCAATTACTAAATCAATTGTGATAGGATGATTAGAAAAGTTTTAGTTCTGATGAAGAAACTCATGACTCATCTGAGGGTCCTCAACCAGTCAACCCCCATACGGCCATACCTGTGAAATTCATACACTTGACCCTTTTAAAGAGACCTGCCAAACCCCATTCGTAAGAAATGGTTCCAATATTTTATTTTCAGCATTCCAGAACTTTTATCTTCAATCACAAAGAGACCTGCCAAAACCAATTCGTAAGTTTGGTGTTACTTTTCTGATTATATTGGCTGAAGTTACTATAGATGACCATTTTAGCTATTTTTACATATAATTTTTTCTTTATTTTACTAATAAAATATAGGGAAAATTGTCAATTTGGTCCTCGTACTTCATGGAAAAGTCAATTAGGTCATCGTACTTTTTAAAAAAAAATCAATAGTCCCCAAACTTTGTAAACGTTCAATCGAGTCCATTTGCACGTTACTTGCCGTGTCACTAGATCACCGGCTGATGGGGTGCACATGTGGCACCCCAATCAGCAATAATTTTGCTGACGTGGCACACATGTGGAAGTCCAGTCGGCCATTTGCTAATGACGTAGCGCACACGTGGACCCTCCATGTGTGTGCCACGTCAGCGGGTGACATGCTGACATGACAATTAATCTGCAAATGGACTCAATTGAGCGTCTTCACAAAGTTCGGGGATTTGATTGATTTTTTTGAAAGTACGAGGATCTAATTGCTTTTTTCATAAAAATACGAGGACCAAATTGACCGTTTTTCCTAAAATATATTTTAAAAATAAATTTTTCTTATATCAGTAGAATCAGCCAATGCAGCCACTTCAGCCAGAACATCATAAATTTCAACAGAATCAGCCAAAACAGCCGATTTTTGTACTACCAAACAGGTTCTCGAACCAACATTTTTTTTATAGCGTACAATTACAATTATTTTGATATAAACTAAACGACTGAATTCAATATACGACTTCTAAAATACATAAGTCATAATGACATTAAATTGCAACATATGAGCTCCTAAAATAATGCAAATGTCATAGCGTTAAGATGCAGTATGAACTTTTAAAGCGCACATAACTTTCTATAATAGATGTGAACTTTTAAAGTGCACAAACTTCTAAAATGCACATGTTACAATGATAAAATGCAAGATATGGACTACTATAATGCAGCGTTGACATGTTTATGACTACATAGTTCTAATATAAGTTTTGAAGATATGATAAATATATAATGCATATCTCGTAACCATAATATGCACATCCATTAATCTTACTATGCACGTTCTGTAACTTTAATATGCAAACAATTTTACATGTGTTCATGACGTGCACTTGTCGTGAGGTGCACTCAAAATAAATACAATACAACACTAATACGTAGTATAGTGAAGTAAGGTTCGTATCCACAGGGAAATGAATATTTATCTTTTATATAAATAGTAACAAAGGGGGTTTTTTATTTAATGATTGAACTTAAAGTGTATTTAAACACTAAGTTGAATGACTTATGTGGTTTACTTTAATAGAGATGGAGGCTTGGTTTTGCTTTTATCCACTTAATGAAATGTTCGTCGATCCCGGTTATATCTTTAACTATCTTCCTCTCGAATACTCAATCGAGGAGTATATCCAGTTCATCGAGGGTAGTTATTAATAACGAGATGCGTTCATTAATAAAACTTACTATCGAGTCAATATAGAACAAGCGCCGTATATTAACTTGATAGTAGCAATAAACTTAAGATGAAAAAGATTGAGATTGATAACCTCAACACAAGCGGTTTATTTGGTTTAATCAATATAATTAATTCCTCTTGGATTATTAACCGTGAGAAGCATGCATTAACAATCCAAGTTTACTACCATTGAAAGAACCGAATTAATAACAAGCGTATTAACCGATTGATTCTAGTAATAATTAATATATGAAACAAAACTAGTTGATCCTTTAAGTAATGCTCAAAATATTAATATGGAATATTAATAGGAATTAATTAATACTCAAGGAAGAATATTAAAGAAGATGAACCCTACTATAGTTAATATCAAGATGTTGACTAATTGTCATCTTAGTAACACTCCCCAATATTAACATAGAGGAAGGAATAGCTATTGCTATAACTAATGTCAAGATGTTAACTAATTGTCATCTTAGTAACACTCCCCAACATTAATATAGAAATAGTATTTAAAGGAAGAATTAATATTCAAGGAAGAAGATTAAAGAGAATAATTCACAACTTACAAATTCATTAAGCTTCAAACTAGCAAAACCATGATATGGAAGTTTAGCTCCTCATTTGGAGACTAAACATGCTATAAAAATATAAAGAAATATTATTCTAAACTGAGCTTAAGAGTATGGAAGAAGGGATTATTTTTAGTGAAGGAAAAGTGTGCTATTTATAGGTGTTTTTCAACACCTTTGGCCGGGTACCCGACCGGGTAGAGTATCTATCTGACTGGGTACCGGTCCGAATCAAATATCTTCCACGTTCTAGTGTTCTTCAGCACGTCGGGTTGTCCTCGGTCAAGTCTCACCCGACCGGGTGAGGTATAGGGCCCGACCGGGCCAAGCAATTTCCCGGGGATTGCAAATGTTAATTCAAACCCGACCGGGTGAAGGTTTCTACCCGACCGGGTTTATACTCCTGGGCAGCATTCTCCTTGTTTTTCTTCCTTTTCCTTGCCAACAATTCTATCAAAACTTCCTAACTCACAAATAAAAGCTAAAAACACTTTCAAATAAAAGTAAACAAATGTTTACAACTACACACAAATGGTAAACAATCCTCACAAAACAAAATATAAAAACACACATTTATGCACTACTAACTAGTGCATATCAAATACCCCCACACTTGAACTCTTACTTGTCTCGAGTAAAACAAATCATGTCCAGGAAGTCTTCAAAACAAAAGTATCAAAACAACCATGAACTCCCTTTCATCATCACCCTAAGGATCCTGCAAAGTCAAAAGAAATAGTTTCTCTCATTATCTCATTTTTGCCTAGGTGCCCTTTCGGGTTTTCATCCCAGCTTCCCACATTTTTCTATTTTAATCCTCACAAACTCACTCTTATTTTTGTTTTATTTTTGCTTAAGTTGCCCTTTGTGGGTTTTCAACTTAACAAGCTATTTATTTATTTTTTTAGAGAAAGTAAAGAGTGTGAATGTAAGCTTACCAGAACAGTCTCCCCCCCAGCTAGTTCATTGCAGTCCCTAGTGCCCGCCCATACCTCCACCATGGTGTCTGTCCTCATCCCTGTGATCCCCGTCATAACCACCATCATCGCCTCCACCACCGGAACTCGAGACTCCAAAATAACCCCATGTAGTCTGATCGTACCAAGAGGGTGCGGGAGGGGGATTTGCCATAGATGCAAATCCACTCTGGTGTGCCACATAGGAGTATAAAGCACCATAGGTCCTACGCTGATCCTCCTCATATCTCCGCTTGTCCTCCTCATACCTATGCCAGTCTGCTCGCCGTTGCTCCTCCATCCTCTCAATGCTCTGTCTGTGCTCGGTACGATACAGTCCAACTTCATCCCGAACTTCCAAAATGCACATGTCATAATGTCATAATAATAAAATGCAAATATCATAACGATAAGATGCAATCAATAGCTCTCCATCCTTAATATGCATATCACATAACCTTATTATGCATATGCACACGTTATACTTATACAATGCACATCTCACAACCTTAATATGCAGTTCGCATGTGTGTTTACTTCTCATATGCACTAGTTATCTTACTAAAATGCAATGATGAACTTATAAAACACAACATTGACATATTTTATCAATATGAGTTTCTAAAATAATTTATGCACACATTTTGAATATATGATGTACATCTCGTAATCTTGATATAAAATGTTATATAATGCATATTCTCTAATCTTAATATGCACTGCTCACATATATTAAACTTCTATTTATGTTGAAATATTAACTTTTTCATTCGATAATAGGAGCTAAGTTTCGAAAATAAAGGTTTATTAAGAACCGATTGGTTCATAGAAATTATTAATTACAAAAAGGTAAATTACTTTTCACTTTGTGATTAACTTCAATCGTATCATGGGTTACCTTGTCTGGCACTTACCTTATATAATTTCCATATATTTGCATTGTTAATTGTTTGGTGGGAAGTATAGCACCTTTCGAATCAATTAGCTAGTGGGATATCTTTGTTTTACAAATTACATTTGTGACCTTTTAAATGCCTAAAGCTATAAAGCGATGTTATCCGTTTTTTCTCATGCGGCTGAGTGCATGCAGCGTGTTTCAATAATCACTAGCCGTCCGCATGATCTAATCCAGCGGATGTTGTTGGTTTGTAGGTTAGCACCGGAAGCTTGGTTTGCATGGGATCTCTCCCATAGATATAGATACAGATATAGATACATAAATAGATACAGATATAGATACAGATATAGATACAGATATAGATACATATATAGATACAGATATAGATACAGATATAGATACAGATAATAGATACATATAATAGATACATATAATAGATACAGATAATAGATACAAATAATAGATACAGATAATAGATACAGATAATAGATACAGATAATAGATACAGATAATAGATACAGATATAGATACAGATATAGATACAGATATAGATACAGATATAGATACAGATATAGATACAGATATAGATACAGATATAGATACAGATATAGATACAGATATAGATACAGATATAGATACAGATATAGATACAGATATAGATACAGATATAGATACAGATATAGATACAGATATAGATATAGATGCCAAAAATATTACTATAGTTACTATGCATTGTCACTATAGTGGTAAAATGAACACAATTATGGTCACTAAAGTTACTATGATAGTCACTAAGTCATATTTTGTCCACTACTTTTATTTCTGTCATATGTTTGTCATTATTTCTACTTTAAAACATTCATATCATATTTTTTTAAAAAGAAAACCCGCTTATATATATTAATATCATTATGATTCGGATCGCTACAACAAACTCAAGGAGACCAATGTTGACAACAACAATCGGTAACCAACTAGCATTATCAACCATACAGCTAGACTCAGAGACGATCACCTCCGAAAGATCAATACAAATTGCTAACCACCAAACAGGTGTGACACAACAATCACTGGTCATATAAATCCTTCTAATAATGACATAGTATATAGTAGAATGGTGAATCAATATTGAAGATCTAAAACTAAAAACATCAACAAAAAACAGAGCAACGTAAAACATAACACGAAAATAAGACTGTAAAAAATAACTAATAAATCTTCGAAACCATAGCTCCTTGACTCGATCGCTCCAAGGCGGCAGTTCAGGAGGGAGGCGTACCGCTGATCTGTCTTCTCCCTTGCTCAGCCCTTCACCTCTCCTCGTTTGCTCGTCACTCGTGCCGCCTCCACTATCGCCACTGCCCTCCACCCATGTTATTACGCCAACGCAAGAACTAACTCTTTGACCTCCTCCTCAATTGCTGGAGTGAGAAAACGTCACTCTAGATCATCCATAAAAGTCATGGTTATCCTTTCTTAACCCTGCATTATATCGAAATGCCAAAAAAAACTGATTTGTGGAAGTGCGGCATTGCACTGCTCTCGACACGTACGCGAGAGAAAAATCTAGTTCTCGACATGTGCGAGCAAAACTTGTCTCTCGACAAGCGAGAAAAATCAACTTGAGTCTCTATCTGTTGATTATCGATTCTGTCACCGGATTCTGGCTCAGGCAGTCCGGAGCTCGGTTTTCCGGTTGTCTCTTGTGCACACCTAGGTAAGGGAGCAACACACCACTCTAACCTCGCCAACACTCACACTAACCTCACTAAGAAGGATTCTCACCTCACAAAGAAGGATAATAGCTTCACTCACCAAGAGGAAGATGAAGGGGGAAACACTCTTAGTTTCACACACAGAACAAAGGGGCAGGGGGTGTGGTTATAACAGGGAAGTATTTTGGCTTTATTAGAAGAGCTCATAAGGACACTCAAATAATACACTGCACACACAACTCATCACTAGCTCAATAATGCGTTAGATTCAAATTCTAACGGGAGAGGCAAATATTGATAGACCAGATAGATAAATGGTTACAGTGTAGTGGACTGCTAGAAAGTGTGTTGACCATTATTAATATACAAAAAACGTTTGGGCCAACAATATATTAACAATCTCCACCTTTGGCCCAAAGTAGTGCACTTAGACAATCACGGAACCGCGGACTCATCATTGCCGGATCATTACAAGTATAATCACAAAGACAATACAAGTAATAGAGAGACACAAGTACTCTCGGGGTAAAATCACCAAGCTTACCGAGTCCATAAAGGACTTAACTCTACCATAAGGTCCTCGAGTTCAAAACCGAAACCATCACAATGCTATTAACAAACACAAGGTATGTCAATAGACCACGCAGGCAAGCATCCGGGAGAAGTTGGGGATTCCAACTAATCCAACAACCACACAAAGCAAGTACACAGAAAATAAAAGAAACAATATTATTTCTATAACTAGCACAGGTAGAGCTCACATAATCACTTGGTATCTCATTTTCAAAACACAAAGAAAATAGCATACCAAATATCACAAAGATTTTAATTAAAAGAGAATTAAGCACATTTAAAGCAGACTCAGAGGAAATATAGTCAAACACATTGCACATATTATTTCTCATATGCTTCCTAATGTCTCTATCTCTAGTAACATGGCAATCACGCAACTCAAGCATATTGCACACAACATTCATATCATGCTCCACCTTAATAGAAATATTATTTTCTTTATTTTCACCATGAAAAACATTTTCATTCACAAATTTGGGTTTAGTTTCAACAAGTAAATCGGAATGAACTTCAACAGGCAAATGCTCCACCTCATTTGGAGCAACATCAGGAGAAACAAGCAGGCAAGGAAATTCATTTTCAACAAAAATGACATTTCTACTCATCAACACATTGAAGCAAGTTTCACTCCTACACCAAAGCCTATAACCTTTCATGCAATCATGATATCCTAAGAAAACATATTCCTTAGTCCTAGGTTCAGATTTATCATTCACACGATTCACATAAGCAGCACAACCAAACACTCTCAAATTTGGCAAGTTGAGTGGTTTGCCGGTGAACACAGATTCAGGGCATTTCCCTCCTAAGGGAACAGACGGGGACATATTAACCAAATCAACAGCATAACAAATAGCTTCCCCCCAGAACTTATTAGAGAGCCCAGATGAAGCTAACATAGCCCTCACCCTTTCTAACAAAGTTCTAACCATCCTCTCAGCAACCCCATCCGGTTGGGGTGTGGAGGGAACAGATTTATGCATAGAAATACCCCAAGTATCACATAAATCTCTAAGCTGATCATCACAGAAATCAAAACTGACAGTGGTCCTTAAAAAATTAATTTTCTTACCGGTTTGTTTTTCAACAAGGGTTTTCCAGTTTTTAAACTTATCAAAAACTTCAGATTTATTCTCAATCAACAAAACCCACACTTTCTTTGAAAAATCATCAATCAATGTCAGAAAATAATTTTTCCCACCATGAGTGGAAACACTATAAGGACCCCACAAGTCCGCATGAATACAATCAAGCACATCAGTACATTTAGGCAGATCAGGAAAACCAACTCTAGACTGTTTTCCTAGCACACAGGGTTGCACACAATTCACAGAATCAAGTACGGGTTCAGCATAACAAACATACAAGTTCTTCTTCATCTCAGCTTTGAAAACAACTAAGCAACCCTTCACAACTTTCATGATTCCCTTTCCCCATTTTCCCTTCAAACCCTCATTTTCAAGAGAAGCACAAGATAACAAATTACAACACAGCTCAGGAACATGCCTAACATTCTTCAAAGTAAGCACATAACCAGAAGAAAACCTAAGGCATACATCTCTTATTCCTAGCACAATGCATTTCTTCTCATTTGCTAAAGACACAAAGCCATGCTCAATCTCTCTTTAGTTTGAAAAAACATTTTTCAAAGGGGACATATGAAAAGTACAACCAGAATCTACCACCCAATCTGATTTATCCAAAGAATCAGATATCACAGAACTCAAATAGTCATAATCACATAGATTGTTCATCATAAAAACATCACCTAAATCATCAATGATAGAAAGGAAATATTTCCTACCCCCGTGGGTAGGAACACTGGCAGGACCCCAAACATCAGCATGAATGACCGGGCTGAACTTGCAAGTGTACAAGTGCCGATATAGTAATAAATTCCGGTAAAATACCGGGTCGAATCCACAAGGAAACGTTGTTTAATTTAGTCCGCGAGTAGATGACTTTGAATAAGTAAATGAGTAAAGTGCAGGGATTTTGAGTTGTGTGTTATTGTGAAAACAACAACTTGGTTCTTCTTTTTAATTTTCAGAGATATAACTTGAATTAATTTGATTAAAGTGATTGATAACAACAACTAAGGCTTCGGGAATCACTTAAATGCTTTAATATGGGTGAATATTAGTTCTTTACCAATAATTATGAATACGATGTCGCTAATATATTCTCAACTCCAGTTAAGGCAGCGAGAGCGTGGTTTTCGTTACGTGTAAGTCCCGTTACGGCTTACATTCATCTACCGAAAACCCCGTTGAATATGAAGACATCACACCCGTATCATATAATACCGGATATATTTCTATTCTCGGTAATATATATGTTTATCCTTTAATGTTCATAGTTTAGACCTCAACGTTAATTGCAAGCATAAACTAAGTTTAACATACTTCTATGTTGTACACCATAGTCATAAACAATCAAAATGTAAAGGATAAATCACAATTTATTGCTTTAGAACTTTTATCAAACACCTAGTGGGCATAGAAGTTCATCCCTAGCCTTAGCTAAGAAATTAGCCTCTAATGCTCATATTAATCACAATACAATATGAAATGTAATGGAACATGAAATTACAAAGGAAATAATACCTAAACACCAATGATTTCGGAGGTTGAAGTTTCCTCCTCAAGAACTTGAAGAAAATACCAAGAACAAAAATATAAAAGCTAGGAGTTAATCTATGGAATGGAATGTCATTGCTTGATGAATTAAGGGCTTTATATAGGCTAAAGAAAGGCATCTTTTAGTCTATTCGAGCCTAACAATCGGGTATGGAAGCAATATTTGATCAGATATGGAGGAAGATGGGTTTTTCCCATCAGAAATCTTCTGCACGTCGGTCTGTTTTAGCAGAAAATCGGAACAACCGGTGCCGGTTGTAGCATGTTCGGCGTCGGTCGGGTGCAAAAATGCACCGATTGCGCTGCGCCGGTTGGAAACAGGCTCGGATTGGGCAAAAAGTCCCGACGACCGGTGCCGGTTATAGGGCATTCGGCGCCGGTTCCTGCGCCCAATCTTGTACTTCACTTCTTTTCTTCGTTTGATGCCCGAAATTGATCCAGAAGTGCCGGTTTTTGATCCCTTTTGACTTTTGACCCTATTTTCATTGCTCCATGTCGTATTTCATGTTTCTGCTAACTCGGGAATATTTATCTGTTTTCGCTTCACATTTTTGTACAGATAAATGTAATTACTTATGTAAAACATAAGTAATTATTGTGCTTATCAATGAACATATTCAAGCACAGACGAACACTTAGACAGATTAGGGTAAGAGGAAGGAGGGAAACTGACTCTATGCTGCTTGCCCAACACACATAGTCAAATTAGCACCAAGAGGGACATATCAAATAATACACTGCACACACAACTCATCACTAGCTCAATAATGCGTTAGATTCAAATTCTAACGGGAGAGGCAAATATTGATAGACCAGATAGATAAATGGGTACAGTGTAGTGGGCTGCTAGAAAGTGTGTTGACCATTATTAATATACAAAAAACGTTTGAGCCAACAATATATTAACACTATCTAAGAAAGGAAGGCTACTGAGCAATTTCCACTACTCAGGAACGAGGGTTTTGGAAACCTTAAACAGTTAAAGTGTTAAACTCAACACTTATATCATTTTTTAATCCAAATACTTGAAAACGCCTTTTGAAGTCTTATAAACACTCACTTAGCCATTTTTTTACAAGAAGCTACCCATTTGAAATGGTGGTGAAATGGTAGTACATGGTTTGAGAGGAATTTGACTCCTCTCTGACGGGAACTTCAATTTCCAGTAGAAGAGAGATAGCGAGAGAGATGAGAAAATAGTAGCAGGTGGGGAAAAATATAAGGTAGGTTTAATTAATTTTTTTAGGAAATATATCGAGTGAAAAAAGAAATGAAAAGAGGAAACGGAGAGAAGAAAATGGAGAGGGATACAACTTGTTTATGAGATTTCATGCAGCTCTATACGTAGTATATGATAGTAGAAACTGCCTCCTAATATGAGTATTTGCTCTAAAACATACTCCTCTAAAACATACTCTGTAGTAATTTTTACTTATCTATACTTTAGAAATTTAATTACTAACATGAATAAAGTACAAAAATAGGATTAAATATATTTATTCTTTAAATAAAATATATTTGGTGTTAATAAAGAAAAAATTAGATTAGAACAATATAGAGCCCGTTTGGAGACCTCTTTTTTCGGCTTATCAGGCTTATCAGCCAGCTTTTTCACCAAACACGTAACTTTTACTTTTGTGTGCTGAATTGTGTAATAAGCAGAAAAAGTAAGGTTGAAGTTACTTTTCTGGCTGTATTGGCTGAAGTTACTGTAGAGGACTATTTTAGCTATTTTTACATGTAATTTTTTCTATAATTTATTAATAAAATATATTTTTAAAGTATTTTTTTCTTGAATCAGCAGAATCAGCCAAAACAGCCAGTTCAGCCAGAATTTCATAAATTTCAGCAGAATCAGCCAAAACAGCCAATTTTCGTGCTACCAAACGGGCTCATAATAAAGTACGTAATAGTGAAATAGTCATATTTTGAAAATACAATAATAATACTTGTTCTTTCACCACAAAAAACTAATGATAATTATATTTATGAACTTTGGCCTTCTTTTATTAGTGTTATTATATTTAAGAAATTTCTCTAATTTAATTAACAATTTGGACTTTTGGAGTTAACTCATGTTAAATCATTCGGTGATTCCAACCAAGTAACCGATTTGCCTTTCCTGAGAAAGAAACGCATGAAATAATGGAAATTTGGTGACAAAAGGACAACAACAAAGTTTGACTTCAAATATAAAAAACTTTCATGCAGTACAAACACCACTCTTGCTGAAGTAAGCTCAACCCAAATTATACTCTCTCTTGCGAAGATAGAGAGGCAGATCAAAGGTATCATCAAGCTCTTCTTCTCTGAAATTATAGCAATCTAAACTTCACAAAGTTTTCACCTTTTTCAAGAAAAAGTTAAACTCTTATTAGTCTGAGAATTCGAAAAGGTTTCTGGTTTCAGGTTCAACTTTTCCAACATCCCTTTCTCCCATCTTTTCATCTTCTTGCTTTCATCATCAGTTATAACAGAAGCAGGAAAAAAAATCATAACGCATGCATTTAATCATGAATGATGAACATGAAAATCTGAAGGTTTTAGACAGAGTTTTTCTGCTATAGGTTTTATTGAACTGAAGAAAAAAGATGAAGGTGGCCGCTAAGGAGGAGGAATTGGGCCCACATCCGGTGAAAGATCAACTCCCCGGAGTCTTCTACTGTCTCAACAGCAGCCCTTCCTGGAGTACATTCATACAGACATTTCTTCCTTCTCATTCTCATTTCTTTCTATGAGTTTCTGTTTCTTTCTTCTGAGTGTGAAAAAATAACAATTTCCCCTCCTTCAACATGGTCTCTTTAATCTTATCATGTTGCCATTTAGTAGCTAGTAAATGATCATCTCTTAAATTTCATAATTTATAAATTGACATTGAATCAACTTTGTTAGATTCTTTATTCCAAAATTGTACTACTATTACATGTGAAATTTTATCTCTTAGATTTGATAATGGATTGATGTACTTAGACCGAATATAAAACTCAAACTGACTGCCTTGGTTTTATCTCTTTCCATTTTAGGATGCATTCTAGCCAACTTAAATGACCGGATTAAGAAGAAAATACATGGGTTTCAAATCATCACCAAACAGATATCAAAATACTTCCAATTTTGGAGAAGTAAAGATTAAATGATAGGATGATAAGACTTTGTGTGGAACTAACTAATAGGTTATGCTTAATGTCTTCACAAATTGGGTTCCCCTTTATAATTATGTAATTTGGATATGGATTTTGCACAATATAATTCTTAATTTCTTGTATGTAAAACCAGACTTTGATGAATAATGCATAATCTGTATATCCTGGCATTAATGCAGCGGAGTCTATCATCCTCGGGTTTCAGCACTATCTGGTCATGCTAGGGACTACTGTTATCATCCCCACGATTATTGTTCCCCAAATGGGAGGCACTAATGTATGTTTTCTGCCCCTGCCATTTTTGTTTCTTGTTAAGATTATGTTCATGTCCATATGCATTTGCTCACAGTTTATAGGCCAATTGTCTACCAGAAAGAGAAAGCTGAATTGGTACAAACTTTGCTCTTTGTTGCTGGGGTGAACACACTGCTGCAAACATGGTTAGGATCTCGCCTTCCTGTTGTGATTGGTGGCTCGTACAGATTCATAATTCCAGTCATATACGTGGCATTATCTGATAGATTCAATTCATATTCTGATCCTCGTGAGGTTGTTGACATATTCTTCCGCTCTTTGATATTGTTAGATTCTCACATAGACTATGATAGACAAAGACATATGAACATGTAATGTCTTGGTTTTACTAGCATTCAAATTTAACCTTTCAACCCAAGGTCTTTAGAACTCATCTTTCTTCTTGTATTATTCTGATGTGGGAATCTGACATCTGAATTTTGTATCTGAAGTTCATGTTCTCACCTTTTCTTGGTTATGGATTTTAAGCGGTTTAAACAAACGATGAGAGCGATGCAAGGGGCTCTTATTATTGCATCTATTCTTCCCATGTTAATTGGATTTCTGGGGCTATGGAGAATTATTGTGAGGTGAGCAGTTTTTTTCTAAACAAGCATTTGATTATAATTGGAGCTGAATATATTCCTTTTAAGAAATTCAGCCTTGTGCAAATTTTGGTAATATAATGTAGGTTCTTGAGTCCTCTTTCTGCTGTTCCTTTGGTAACACTTGTCGGCTTTGGGCTGTATGAACGTGGTTTCCCATTGGTAATCTAACTTCAACTATAAGCGCTACATGTAATAATTAAGCTTGACCTACATTAAGGTGCAGCCTAAGTTCCAACAAATTGACAAAATAAAGGAGAGCCATCTTGAATATAAGTGTCCATCTAACTGGGCGAGTGTGAGTTCTTTTAGGAGGTGCCCAAAATCAAAATTTGTCTAAGATTGGTTCGAAACGGACAATACCATATTGATGTTGAATTAAGGAAACACTTACGATGAATTTATGTTGTGTTTGTTCTATTTGTTGCAGTTAGCAGAATGTGTAGAGATTGGGCTCCCAGAGATTATTTTCCTAATATTGCTTTCTCAGGTAACAAATGTGTTTTTTTTGTTTCTCAACTGCTAGCTCATTTTATGAATATGTTTGGTTCTGACATTACGTACTGATTGCCATTAGTTAGCTCTTACACATAAAGAAATTAGGATTAAGGACTATAGATTTGGAGTTAATCTTTTGACTTGTGTTCTGCCAAAAAAATTACAGTATGTTCCACAATTGTCAAAGTGCAACCGGCCTGTAATAGATCGATATGCCGTGCTTATATCCGTGGGGATAGTTTGGGCATTTGCTGCACTGTTGACCGCAGTAGGGGCATACAAACATAGACCAGCTCAGACTCAGTTTAGTTGTCGTATAGACCGCTCTGGGCTCATTAGTGGTTCAACCTGGTGAGATCACACATTAGGTTTTGTTTTTTAAAACACAAGTCTTATATTGTCTTATTTCAATTATATATATGTTCCAATGACTTCACTAACATGCAGGCTAAGAATTCCACATCCATTGCAGTGGGGTACCCCAATTGTTAATGCTGGAGAAATTATTGTCATGATAGCATCAGCTTTTGTTGCCCTAGTTGAGGTTTACATCCCATTCCAATTCATCATCCTGACTTATTATGGAAAATTGGTTTACCTACAAATCATTGGATCATATAAGAGATGGGTTTTCTAACTCTATAACAAATGGAGTATCGTTTAGGGTAGGGATATCCAAGTTATCTCACACCGATCAAATAGAAAGATTCAAACTCGCAAATGGGCTACTTCTAGGTTGACTTTTAAGATGGAACCTCGTGATATATGTTGTTTCGTAAATTCAATAAAAAAAAACTTTTTATGTATGAAAAATGATTGCCCGGTTTAATAAGTAATGATCATTATTCGATTCTGTGTATGTGTGTAGTCTACGGGGGCATTTGTTGCAGCAGCAAGGTTTGGTAGTGCCACACATCCACCACCTTCGGTTATAAGCCGCGGTATTGGCTGGTTGGTAGGTAACACACTAAACCAGATGCCATTACTACATGTCTTTCATTGTATTCTTCACTTTATTTTGTCATTCAGGGAATGGGAATTCTGTTTGATGGTTTATGGGGAACAGGCATTGGATCGACAGTGGCCGTGTAAGCACAAAACATTAACTCTGAAACATGTTGTAACTCCACATTGCAATTACTACATGAAAAGTCCAGATTGATTTGGAGTCACTTTCTCGCGTCTTTTAAATCAATACGGATCTATTTCCTGTAATGCAAAAATTTCAATAGACTTCTTAAGTTTAGCTTTTGTTTCCATCTGTTAAGTGAAAATGTAGGTCTTCTTGCGTTGACACGAGTTGGGAGTAGAAGGGTGATTCAGATATCAGCCATTTTTATGCTCTTCTTTTCTGTACTAGGTGAGAGTAGTATGATCTCACATCATGAGGTTGGAAAGCTAGCTGTTTAACATTAATTTAAATGTATTAAACAAATTTAACTTATTTGGAAAATAAGCAGGAAAGTTTGGCGCTGTTGTTGCCTCCATACCATTACCGATTGTTGGAGCCATCTACTGTGTCTTGTTCCCTCTCATGTGTAAGTTTTATCAACTCTAAGGGATTGATCTCAAGTAGAACCAAAATATAAATCATTAGACTATTCCTTCTATCTTCTTTTTTAAATAATTTTTTTTTAACCCAGGGGGCGTCGGGGTGAGGGGGATTTGGGGGGCCTGGGGTAAATTGGGGTCAATCTCACTCCATTGAGAATTGAACCTAGGACCTCCCGTAAGGGAGAGTGAGTCGGCGACCAGCTAGGCTGGACCGCTTCCTCAAGACTATTCTTTCTATCATTCATGAAGAGCTTTAGTGTAGAATACCACATCTTGATATACCATTTGACCCTAAATAATCTACACACTTTTTTTAGTTCATCCCAGAATCATCACCCGCTTCATTTTAAAAAGGATTATATGGTTCATATTACTTCTCCTTCTATATAGACTTTGACCATATAATTTTCTTTTTCTTCATTACCGGCCAATTCATGTTGCCTGTTTATTTAGAAATATTGGGAGTTCATAATATTTGGGGTTCATTACGCTTAAACTAGATAGAGCTATAAAAAAAGTACGCATTTCAAAAATCTATTTATCTGGTATCACAGCTTCTGGTGGGCTTGGTTTACTTCACTACTGCAACCTCAACAGCTTAAGGACAAAGTTCATACTAGGATTCTCATTTTTCATGGGACTTACGGTGCCACAATACTTCAACAATTATGTCATCACAACCCATCATGGTCCTGTACAAACTAGTTCCATTTGGGTAACCCCCTCAAATCTTAGCTAATATTCTTCTGCATTTGTTTAGAATTTTTATATTTCACAATCATATAAGAAACAAATTTCCTATTTTCATGTCATTTCACATTTAGTCATTTCATTATTATTTCGTAATGGCACTTTTGGAACTTTTTTTCAATGTATTCACTTCGAGTCATCAGATCGTTGTGAAAGTGACATATTTGGTACTTATCCTTAAATCTTGTCACAATTATAGTTGGACTTGCCTTATTGACTAAGTTATAACATATTGTCCGGTCGGTTCTGAGACCTTCAAAGATGGGGTGTCATCATTTTTTTGACTCGGTTATAACTGAATTTGCAGTTTAACAAAACGATGCAAGTGGTCTTCACTTCCCCGGCAATGGTGGCAGGTGTGGTGGCCATGTTCTTGGATGTGACACTGGGAAGAAAACATTCCCAGAGCAAGAAAGACAATGGAAGGTTGTGGTGGTCAAAGTTCAAGTACTTCAACAGAGATCCTAGGAGTGCAGAGTTCTATTCATTGCCATGCAATCTTTCCAGATACTTCCCTTCTGTGTAAAACCATGAGGAGACCTTTCATCTATGTCTTCATGCCGATGGATTGATATGCCATCCATGCCATGAAGCTAGTACACAAAACATTATATTGTAATATAAAGTATATAAACTAATATAGAATTATAATTCTATACCCTTCAATGAAATATAAGAAATTGACGTACATAATTGCATTCTAATGTAGATAGTTATGTTCATAGAAGGTCTTTACAAAAGAAATAAACAGTACTCCCTCCGTCCCAGAATTAACTTCGGTTTTGACTGGGCACGGAGATTAAGAAAGTGAGAAATGTGTGGTGGAGAGTTGTGCAGAGGAGAGAGAAATGTGTAAGAATGGTTGTGAACCACAAATCCTTTGCTAAAAAGGGAAAGAGGAGATAAATTTGGGACGGACCAAAAAGGAAAGAATGAAGATAATTATGGGACGGAGGGAGTAATATAAATGTTTTTTTATCATATCTTTGGTGAGGACCTATTCATTTGTATAGGAAAATTATATGTGGTCATAGATTTGGTCCGATCTAGTTTATATCATACTAGTTTCTCACCCGCGCGATGCGCGGATAAAAACCTTCCAATTTGTGATTAGGACGTCTATTAAAAAGTGTAAAAAGAACTGAATACACAATAAAGTGGTAAGTAATATATTAAATGTTCGTAGTTAAAGAAAGATTGAAACATCGTTGAAGGGAAAATGTATTTTTTTCTCACCAGTGTGATGCACGGGAAATAGATCATGTAGCAGTTATAGTATATTAATTGTTAACAATTAATTAATTTGGAAATGAATGCAAAAAGTATAAATATAGTGCACACAATAAAATAATTAAGAAAAAGATTAGTACGACTGATAAGTGTGGTAAGAAGAATGTTTTAGGATAAATGGTACGAAGTATGTTTTAGAATAATAAGGAAGAGATACTTCGTACCTTTTATTTGTAGTTGTCACATGAGCTGTCATGTCAAATTGCATTATTTGCAACTTGAAATTTGGTATAGTTCATACGGAGTGTGAGTGTATATCACACTCTAAATATATTATTTAATCACATATTCACATTCAACCAACAAATATAATATTATAAGGTGTAATAAAAACAAATTCAATTTTTTTATCATCATAAAAACAAATTCAATTAAAATTTGAATCAAACCCAACCCAATTATTTAAAAACAAAATCCTTTTTTGTTTTTGTTTTTGTTTTACTACGTAGCATTTGAACACAACACTCCGGCCAGTAAATGTATACTATATGTAATAAAAATGTATCCAGATTTTAAGTTAAAATGAATAAAATTCATTCAATTTAGGATCCAATTCGGTCCAATTACATAACAACCACAATCCAAACTTGGATCTAACTCAACCTTTATATTACACGCCTAAAAACTTCCGGGCTTGCTCATTAAAATACGACAAATGCGAAGTACTTAAGCCATTAACCAAGTATATTGGATCTAAAAAATTGGCATCTACCTAACCCCAAGTATATAAGCTCATTATCCAATCAACAATAGCTGCCTCTTTCGTTCAGCCAAAGATACACCGGTTAAACTGATGCTCTCACCTCTTATCTTCCATATTAGAATCGCCCTCTACTTGATCTGCTTCAGAGATTCATCGATGGATCTGATGCTCTTTGTGTTCATTCACATTGAGAGTCATAGGTTAATCCCAATTTGCATCTAATTGACGGCATCTTGCTTCGTGGTCAGGGGCGGACCGTAGTAGAGACCCAGGGGGCAGTGGCCCCTCCAACAAATTTTTTTTTAGTGTATATATATACCAAAAAATAATTTTCGCCCTCCCAAAAAATATATTTTTTAAGTTACCGCCCTCCCAAGATAAACTTCCTGGGTCCGCCCCTGTTCGTGGTTGAGTCCGACTTCTCCAATCAATAATAGCTGCCTCTTGACGGCATCTAATGACACCATCTCCCTGTCAATTTTATTGAATGTTAACTTGAGATGAACACTACTAATAAGAACACATGAGGTGATGAAACTACACATTCGTCACTTTTTAACAAAGTATTAAAAAACATCATATACCTCCATCATGGAAATCGACTTCCAGTGTCTCCCAACCCTGAAATTCTTTGGAGCAAACATATCCACTACAACTCTCGCTCTCAATGTCGTTGCTATGTTGTGTGTTGCTTGGTGCTTAGCTGCAAAGCTTAGACTTATTTATACCCCATCTAAAAACAAGCTTTGATTATCCATGCAAATTAGCCAATGGTTAATACTCCATCCGTCCCCTTTTAAATGTCCCGTTTTACCATATTGGGATGTCCCTATTTAATTATCTCATACCTTATTTGGTAAACTTTGTGTGGCTCAAAATCATTCTTATTTTATTCTTACTTTATCAATTAATATCAACCACACAAACTCACTTTTCTTAAAACTCGTGTCACCATCTCCCGTCCCATTTGTAATAACATGGAATGTCTTTTCAATTCAATTTTAATGACATGAAATCCAGTTCACACGCAACCTATTTAAGAGTTCGTACTACATAGTTCGAAATCCAATGTCCATTTTACACGCAACCTATTTATTTAATAACTACAGCTCATTCTTGCAACTTTTAAAATTGTAAAACAAAAAAAGTGACTGATGTTGTCGGTTAATTTACAACCCAAACCCAAACTTATTACGCAACAGCTGCTTTACTGCGTCACCCAATGTGTAATAAATATGTCCGGCTCATACCTACGACCAAAGGATGCAATCTCAAATTTTCGACTTGACCCGAATTTCTCCCGGTATTTTGGGCGGGAAACCCGCCAGCTTTTCCACCATGCTTTGTATATAGATAGATATGGTCAATTTAAGCATGATTTGCTCTATGAGATCTAAAAGTTGAGCATTATAAACTTATAATTGAAAAGTACTTGCAATTATTTTGAAAAATTAAAATGTTGTGCATGACTTATTTTTTTTAAATGCATCTTAATTGTACTTTTGATCTGTAATTATTTAATTGGATGTGTATTCTTTTTAACAACATATTATAATGTGGGATCAACATTGTTTTCACAAACTCAACTCATTCCATAGTGGCACCATTTTCTTACTCTAGTTTGTTCTTCTCTTCCAGGGCTCCACTTGTCCCCCCAAAAAAACTCTGCATTTTCTTGTATGTTCACCTTTTTCTCAAATTTTTATTTTGTTAAATTCTTCTTCTTCAATTCTCTACTTTATCTTCTTCAAGTTGCGAAAAACATTTCAATACTTTTCTTTTATTACTCATATTTGAGCATTGCATTGTGCATTCAATTATGTGTCCTTTATCAGTTTATCTCCGAATTAGGGGTGCAAACGAGCCGAGCGGAGCCCGGACATGGGTATGCTTGAGCTTGATAAGAATTCACGAGTTCGATCTCGATCTCAAGCTTGGGTAAGTTAAACAATTCGAGCTTGATCTCGAGCCGAGCTTGGCTCGAGCTTGGTTTGAACTCGGGTCAAGTTTCCCTAATTAAATTTTATAGGTTTCAACTCAAATAAGATGCTCGAACTCGAGCTAAAAATATTAGGTGTACTTATTCATTCTCATTTTTAGTTTACTTCTCATATACTACATTTTTATTCTTTATTTTATTGTCAATAAATATTAAGAGTACATATTATAATTATTATGTACAGATTATGGTTATGATAATAATACTACGCACATGTTATTATAATATACTCTGTGAAAAGTATTGAAAATGGAATAGTCCTAAATTAGAATACATATTTTAAAAAAGTATATGTATAAGTTATAATTATTACATATATATTTATTATATATAAAATTGACACCCAGGCTTACGAGCCACGAGCCTAAAATAAATAGACTTGAATTGAGCTCGTTAACTATTCCGCTATTCGAGTCGAGCCGAACTTGAGTCGAGTTTTTTCTGAGCGATCAACGAGCAGCTTGTGAGCGGCTTGGCTCATTTACCCCTATGCCGAACCAATAATCTCTTTCTTTTTCTCATTTCATTTTAAGGTATCTACTAGATTAATTAAAATCAAATCGAATCTCGTTCCATTCCTCACAAGCAACAATTATTTTGGGGGCTCTTTTACTAACCTATCAAAAAGTTTCATTTACTTCTTGACCAAGATCATGAGATCGTTTGACAATACTGTTTTTCGGCTTATCAAGTTTATCAACCAACTTTTTCAACAAACACGTAACTTTTGCTTTCACACACTGAATTGTGTAATTAGTAGAAAAAATAAGGCTGGAGCTACTTTTCTGATTGTATGCATGTATTGGCTGAAATTACTGTAGATAACCATTTTAGCTATATTACATATAATTTTTCTTTATTTTATTAATAAAATACTCCCTCCGTCCCTTTTTAGTTTACCAAACACAAATTTTCAAATCAAAGTTGTTCGACTTTGACCGATTATATATTTATACACGGTAATATTGATAATAAGAAAATTATATGAAAATGTTCTTTGTTAAAAATACTATCATAAAAGTATAAATTTATTAACTTTTACATAAATATATTAGTTAAAATAATGGATCCAAGTTTATCATCTTTGACTGGAAAAGTCAAAGTTGGCAAACTAAAAAGGGACGAAGGTAGTATATTTTAAAAATAATTTTTTCTTAAATCAGCAGAATAAGCCAATCCAGACACTTCCGCCAGAACTTCATAAATTTCAGCAGAATCAATCAAATCAGTCGATTTTCGTGCTACCTCTTGTGAACCTCTTCAGAATATCCAATGCATACCTCTTGTGATGAAACATGACACCTTTACTCCTTATAACAGTTTTTACAACAACAAACACATATGGACCTTAGTCCACTTATTGAATGGGCTGTAAAATAACAAAGCCCAATAACAAGAATAATGCATAAGTACTAACTACAACAAGATAAGCTTGCAGCTGTTGTTCGAGCATTACATCCCTTTATTTTTTAGTGTGAAATTGTTATCAATAATGTAAATTTCATGTGAAAAATGTGTATTTCCAGCAAATGTTGGAATACTCAACTATAGCCTCAACTATTTCTTGCATGTTATCAATAATAGTTGAATTACTCAACTAAGCCTCAACGCAAATGTTTGTATTAATGTTTTTTAAATAAATTGCTCAAAATATGATTAAATACGGACAATGTTCTAAAAGATGACTAAATAGTAAATACTATACATTTTCTTCTCAAAGTAAGACTTACTCAATTCTCAATTTTCTTAAAAGATTCAAAGAATAAAAACTTTTCAAAATTTTAAGGAACTATGCTATGTTTTATTTCTCAAAATACACTTGAAATTGAGGAACTATGCTATGTTTTATTTCTATTTAATTTATAATATTTTAGCTTTTTTACTGAAAAGGAGAAAATTTCTAAAATATGTGTAAATATAATGTAAATAAGAAATTAAATTAAATGATGGGAATAAGAAATTAAATTAATGGTAGAAATTTTAGCTTTAAAAATATTGTAGGTAGTGCGACAATATTTATGGGAATAAGAAATTAAATTAAATGATGAGTTGAATTTAGCTTTAATAGTAGAAGACATAGATGAAGTTTATTTAATATATATGACTAATAATAATTACTTGCACTGTGCATTTTCTACAAATTTTTAGACCTCAACGTGCTCTTGTAATTCTATTTATTGGAATAAAATGATACAAAATCAATATTTATATTAAACATGTTGATTTTTACAATAATCGCATGTCCTACTTTGGTTATATTTTATTTATTAATATATTAGACATTTTTTTAAAATGTTGTTCAATTCGTTTCAATTTAAATTTCAAAAATATCATTTTTGTTACTTACAACGAATTATATACATTAATAATCAAAATAGTGTTGGCAAACGTGAAAATAGAAGTGTTGTAACTAAAAAAGAACATAGAAATGTATAAAAGAGTAACTTTTCTGGAGCATACCGTTGACCATGTCACTATTATATACTTCTAATTAAGCCGATTAATTTTTTAAGATGTAATATAAAATACTAATCCTATAATTTTATGGACAATATAAAAATAGAGATAAATATGATTTATTTTTATTTAGGAGAATCACACAATGTGTATGTATGTACTCACAATTTACTTACTCCCTCCTTTCTGAAAAGATTCGTCGTCAAATTGATTTTTTTTGTTAATAACAATCAACTTTGACTAATGATATCAAAATGTTTCTTATTCGAAATATTTTCATAAAAGTATAAAACTTAAAATTATATACGATATAATAATTAAAATCATTTTCTCAAATTTGCCATCATTGACAAAAAAAATAATCAATATGATGAACCATTTTGGGACGGAGGTATAATTATACGGAGTATTATACTTTATCAGTACCATTTGAGTGTTTTAGTTTGAAAATCTCAATTCGTATTTTTAAATGCTTCTCCTATTTTTTTGTTGGTTAAATGCTTCTCCTATATTAAGTGTGATTTGAAAGGTAGTTTTATTAGTAAATTAAAAATGTAAAATTTTAAATTAAATAAAAAAATTATATCAATTAGTTTTTCATCGTTATATCTTATGTTTAAAATACACGAACATTTTCATCGCATATTTTTCAACACAAACTATTGTTTTAGTTGGGTATCCTATAAGGAAAACTAATGTCTCTTATTACTAATACCAAATAAATATAAAACTCACTTTATTTTTTGGAAATACAATTTATTCTTTTATATGTTTTTTAAACAAAAATAACTATTATTATTAAAGGCAACATGGTATTCTAGAATATAAAAATTATATTGTGCATATGAATAACACTGTACAAATATGAAATAAAGAAAAATAGGATTAATCCTCTGTCCGAGACGGCATAGTCGAACGGTGCCTCGAACATGCTGTCTTCAAAAGCTTTAGCGGGCTCAAAGAACAAAGCCGAGGGCATGATAAACGGAAAGCCTATTAATAATTGAAATAAGCTTTCTTTTTTTATAGTGAAATTAACGCGTTTGATTTTAGTCCTCAAGTAATTTATTACTCCCTCATACCCATTTTGATTGTCTTGATTTTTTGAATTATCTTAAAATGCATGTCATGTTTTATTTTTAACATAAATATGGAATTGAGGTAGTATACAGTAGTATTGTACAGTTATTATTCAAAAAGTGTTATTCTTGTTATACATAAAATTTGTACACATATTTTTGGCATAAAATCATGTACTTTTCCAATCAAATTGTCTATGTACACAAGAAACTAAGGGGAATTATGTACAAGTTGTGTACTAATTCTGTATATAAATGTAATTTTTATATTTACATTCAAAAAAATGTTTTCTTTTAAAAATTTGTCATCCTTCATTTTTCAATTGTTTTATAACTTTCTATTTTAATCGTTTCTCTCTATTCTATACAAATATCAATCACTCGTTTTTTACAGTATTACTCTCTCCGTCTCATAAAATAGTTCTCACTTTTCTTTTTGGGTTGTCTTAAAAAATAGTTCTTATTTCCCTTTCTGGAAAATTTTGTGTGACTATCATTCATTTACATTTTTTTATTCAAGAACAATCATACATTTCCACTTTATATTCACTTTATTAAACTCCAATTCAACTCAAATTGGGAACTATTTTATGAAACAAATACTACTCCCGTCCCACTATGTTTGGGACAATTCGGTTTACTATGCTTGACGAACGATAAAGCAAATGATCCATGTCCACACTCAAATTATTTTTTGAAAAAAAAAATTACATATTATGTATACTACATTAAACACTTTACAAAGCCTCAAAAACCAGAATCAAATTTGATAAAAAAAAATTAATATATAAAATAAGAGATTAAGAGTGGTTTGTGTTGACCATGTGAATAGTGTCTGGAACAATCTTAGCGGGACGGAGAGAGTAGTTTATTTCTCGTGATGATCAAATTTGTCAAGAGTTTTTGTCACTTTTGATCCTCCGATTATTATGTCACTGATACTTTTGGTACCCGACTTTGATTTTTTCCATTTCTAATCCTCGACTATTGCGCTATAGACACTTTTGGTACCCGTCTTTGAAAATTTCCTGTCACGCCCCAGACCGCAATCCGAGCGCGTGTACAACCGCCGTATAATAAAGTGACGTCACCCGCGAGTCAACCTCACTTGATTACACAAGGCGTTTCGAGAAAATAATCCATCCATACTCAGTAGTAAACATACATAACAACATCACATTTAAACCAATGAATAGCGGAAATATTCAACGGTAAGTCATAGGCCACAACCGGCCAACAACATGGGCATGCAAGCCCCAAAAATAGTTTATAGTAGAACAAATATCCATGAGCAAGTGTTCGGTAGTTTGAAAGAAAATAAGGAAGCACGAACCACGTCTTCCTGATGCGATATCACCCGTGAGAAGGTACAAGTAGCAAGCTCTAGCTTCAACCTGAAAATGGTGGGGGGGCCCGAAGGGGTCAGTACAAGTACCGAGCGAGTAGCAGGCTAAATATAGAATAACTAGCGTTTCAAGTATAAGACCCAAACATAGGGTGATACTTAAATAAATAGTCTTTCCCCCAAGTTATGAAATACTTATTAGTATATATATACTTGGAAAATATCCGATCCGTAGATCACCATTTTATTTGGGAAAAATAGTAATAGTCAATATTCTTGACTAAAAACCCCAACCCACCCATATACCTATGAGTGTATAGGACTCCTCCTTGTCCCTATTTGTATATCATAATCTATGAGTTTTAGGATCATAATCCTTGGATACTCCACCGGTTTGTGAGTGTTAAGGACTCATAAGTCCTAGGGTCCTCCACCAAGTTTTGAGTGTTAAGTACTTTTAAGTACTAGGGTCCTCCACCAAGTTTGAGTGTTAAGGACTTTTAAGTCCTAGGGTCCTCCACCAAGTTTTGAGTGTTAAGTACTTTTGAGTACTAGGGTCCTCCACCAAGTTTTGAGTGTTAAGTACTTTTGAGTACTAGGGTCCTCCACCAAGTTTGAGTGTTAAGGACTTTAAGTCCTAGGGTCCTCCACCAAGTTTTGAGTGTTAAGTACTTTTAAGTACTAGGGTCCTCCACCAAGTTTGAGTGTTAAGTATTTTTAAGTACTAGGGTCCTCCACCAAAACATTTTCCTATGATCAACCTTCTATCAACCTAGATAGAGTCTATATCATACTTAGTCACTCATAACTAATTCTATACATAAAGCTTATGTATAACAATCCATGCAAAACCATGCATTTATATAGATTTATAATTAATTAATACCAACCGGTATTAATTAAATCCTTTATCCATCGGTCAACGTTTTCGTTGACCGCCATCCCATGCCTTGTGTGTATCAACTTAATCATCATATAATTAAGTTAATAATATTCATTTGTGCTTCTAATACACTTCCAACCAATATGCATTTCATATAATTCTTCATATCATATTCCATGCATCAACAATTAATTTCTTTCATACAAACTTAACCCTATTGGCTAATCACATGTTTAAATATCTTTTAAACATCATCATGAACTCATATAACATTTATTTAGGTAATCTCATACTTAACCCAAAAGTTATAAGATATTAAGCCGTCCACTCACCTTGAACTAGCGTTAAGAAGTTCTACCCTTCTTGGTTGAACTCCGGTGAAACTCCGACGACTTTTGGTCAACTCCGGCGACAACTCCGGTGACTTTTCCAACTTTGTGAAATCACTTGAAATACCCTTTACAAGTGCCTAACAAGGTTTTATAATCATAAAACCCATATTAATACAAATAACCTCAAAAAGGTTATTTTCCGGTGAACCGGTTGTTTTGGCTCCTAAGTCCGTTCTTGGACATAGAATCACTTTCCAACCCATAAATCCATACTTATAACATGTAGAACCCTCTTAA
The DNA here is from genome assembly GCA_945859915.1 of Cuscuta epithymum. Lineage (NCBI taxonomy): Eukaryota > Viridiplantae > Streptophyta > Magnoliopsida > Solanales > Convolvulaceae > Cuscuta > Cuscuta epithymum. Next base: position 808,439 of record CAMAPF010001068.1, read on the forward strand.
GGATTCTTCACATGATATATATCTCATATGGTAGGAGAAAAATAAAGGAAAAGTTATAATGAGGTCATTACCTTAATTTTACACACTTTTCCTAGCCTTTTTCCTTCTTTAATCCCACTCCTTGGACCTCTCTTGCTTGAGCTCGAGTTGCAGCAATGGAGGAGGGTTGGAGAGCTTTTTCTTTCTCTTTCTTGGGTGGCTTGGTCGAGCTAATGGGGTGAGGGGGTGATAGGATGGCCTTTTTGGCTCATCTCACCAATTATGGGGGGAAAGGGTCCCATCCTACCTCATGGTTGACCTTCCTCCCACCTTCCCTTGTCTTTGCAGCCCCCAAGGGTCACATTTGAGCTGAATAAAACGTGGTATGTCCCCCACTCATGTGGGAGGTCATCCCTTTGTGTCCCGGTGTGTACAATCGGTCCCGAAAGTTGTATTTTTCGGACTGTTTTAATCATATTTTATTTTATCGGGTAAAATAAAATATATTATGTGTTCTCAATCATAACGCCCCTTTGAAATAATATATATTCCAAAACTTTAATTTGGAAGTCTCCGAAATTCATTTTCGGGCTCGAGTCTGTTAAATTGTCGGTACCGGTATTTGGGCCTCTTTTGCCCAATCGGCCAACACAGGGCCTTTCCACGACCCAAGTAAAATATCCACCACCATATAAATATTATCTTGGCCAAGATGAATAAAATATGTGGTCTCGGGAATGTTGGGTGGTCCCCGCTCCCGATGTGGGTCCCACGTGCAATTTACTATTCACGTGAAAGAAATAATAAAATTTTACAACTCCGTAAATTCATTAGTCCTTTAATAAGGTTCAATACATTATTTACATAAAAGTAAATATATTTGGGGACGGTGTTACATTTCCACACTTAGTCCTTCAACTTTCATAAAAGTGACACTTTTGATGTTTCAACTATTATGATAGTGTCATTTTTAGTCCTCCACTAATTGTGTCAAAATCATAATGAGAGGACTAAAAATGTTGATTTGATAATACTCAGGTGACTAAATATGGAAAACCTTGAAGTCGAGAATTAATACTGTCTATAACACAAAAGTGGAAGACTAAAAAAAGGAAAAATTAGAAATCAAGTACCAACAATATCACTGATATAATTAGGGATGGCAATGGGGCGGTTCGGGGTCGGGTATACCATTACCCGTACCCGCCCCGTTTGATAATATTTTTTCCCGAAACTGCCCCGTCACCCGTCGGGTATTTTTTACCCGCGGGTAACGGTTTTCCCCGCGGGCAACCGTTTTATTAAGAGATGACTTTTTTATATTCAAAATTAATATAAATCCTGAAATGATGATTAACTACTTATCATTGACCACCTAAATTTTAAAAAAAAAATCAAAATTAAATAGCACCACAGATAAAGTCTTTTAAAACCTCACAAAAAGATACAATCATTTGAACCTAATATTCACAATTATATATGTCTAGACTCCAAATTATGAATCTCTTACCACATCAACATCAAAAGATTAAGTCTTGTCTCCATAGTAAAATCTAAATATGAATCACAAAAACATTTATCTTCCAAAAATTCAATAGTCATACCTCACCAACATTCAACATCTAAATTTAAGAATGGTAATGTATACAAGTAACATAATGAAAATGGGAAGTTTTTTCCCTAAAATATTACTAATAAAAAATATATGGACATAAATGTGACTATAAGGTACCTTGAGTAAGTTTTATAGTTACTAAGGTATAACATTTGAATAAAATTATAAACACTAAAGTTACTAGCTAGAGTCACATTTTTTTCCACAACTTTTATTTTGATTATAGATTTGGAATTATTTCTAAAAAGATACTTCTAATACTATGATTTAGGTATTCTTGTAGTTACTTTTTTTAGAAATCTCATAATTTAAATTTAAAACTTGATATAAATTAGAGCAACCAATCAAAATTAATCTAATCATCCAATACACCTCTACAAAATTATTCGCAATTACATAAATTAAAGCAATCTAGAGTATGTTTCAGGGACTTTAAACTCATATGTGAGCTTTATGAAAGGTATTTGGTGAAAAGTTAAGCGAGTCACAATGTGGAAATTGTGTAGAGAAAATCACGAAAATCAAATAATCAATATGTGAAGAAAATAAATCTCGTAGAAATTAACAAAGGAAGGATGATGAATGATATTGAAAATTCAAAATCTAAAATAGTGAACTCTGAGCACCAACTCCTCATAATTGCAAAGGATAGCCGATTAGTTGAATATTGTTTCAAAATATTAGAGGGAATAAATGTCATATACTAATGTACTACTATTCATATATACTTAACATACATAGTATTAAGTAATAAATACATAAACTATTAAAATATATGAGTTAATTGTGAGGGTCGGGTAATGGTACGCGTAACCGTATCCAAATTAAACGGGGCGGGTAACGAGGCAAGTATGTATAGACCCATAACCGTACCCGTTACCCAATCAAAGCGGTTTTCCCCATTTTGATCGATTCGGTTTGATGCAGGTATCCATCGGGTCGGGTTAAATTGTCATCCCTAGATATAAATATATAATACTACTACCTGTAATAGTTTAGGGACCAAAAATAACAAAAACTACTTATCAAGAGACAAGGGAGTCATAATTTAATAATGTAGGGAGGAGTATATAATAATATCTCGACGCGCTTGAAACGCGCAACCTGAAACCCCACTCGAAGTTATATACGTAGATGGATACTCGTATAATTTCGTCCCTAGTCGCAGTTACGACCTCTTCACGCTATAAACCTCTTTCGCCACCGCTTCTCTTTCTATACATATCTATCAATCAATCCTCCCCCTCTCTTCCTTGTTCTTCCGCCAGGCTTATTAAATTCCAATTCCAATCATGAGTTATTACCAGCCCAACAATCCAGTCGGCGTCCCACCAGCCCAAGGTATCGATTTTTATCTAATCCAATCCGTTCCGCTATCAATGTTTTCCGGCGGATCGATCTGACGGAGTTGCCTTCTGTTCTCTACTTTTCCGATGTGAAATTTTCAGGTTATCCGGCGAAGGATGCATACCCACCACCGCAAGGTTACCCACCCCAGGCTCAGGGGTACCCTCCCCCGGGGTACGGCGCTCAGGGCTACCCTCCCCAGTACGGAGCCCCTCCCCAGTACGGCGGCCCTCCCCAGTACGGCGTCCCTCCTCCACCGCCACCCCGCAATGATAAATCTGCCGGAATGCTGGAAGGATGGTAAGTTCGCTGCCTGTCACCCCCACCCGTTATTTTGACTGCTTGTTTGTAGTTTTTACTGCTGTATGACTCTTGATATTGTGCGAATTTACCTTTGGATTGGGTTAGATCTGGTTGAGTTTGGGTAAGATGTGATAACCCTTACGTATGGCGGCTGTGGATTTCTCCAGGATAAATATACTCCGTATAAATATTAATTAAATAAATGACTAATGTCTCTCCAATTTATTTTACTACGGAGTATTAATTTGCCCATGACATATGTTTCTCACATACATAAAATAAATACGGAGTAATAAAACCCCAAATTTTTTATCATATTTGTCTTGATTAGCTTCCAAACTTTTAAAAACAATATTTATTAATAATACACTAACTCATTGAAATCCACAGAGGATCAAGGATGTTTCTTATGGACTGTACGCAGACCAGACCAGCAAATTTCAATAAAAAAAAACATCCCAAATAGGCTACAATGTACTACATTTTAAATATATTACTACATTGAAGTCTGGTACTGCCAAAACATGACAGTAATTAGTCCTATTTTGGGAATAAAAACATGGAAGTCCTATTTTGGAATTTCCAAACTTTTTTAGTCCCATTTTGGGTAATATCTCGAAATAAATTTACTTAGACAATGTTGTTAGACAATGTTTTGAATTGTTTTGACGTAGATAATTTTCCAAATAAGGAAGTGGGAAGTTAATTTCGGGACTGTCCGAAAAGGAAAGTGAAATGTTAATTTTGGGACAAGGGTACTATTTCAATATTCAACCTTTTCCAACAATGAACTGATATAAACTCTTCAAAAAAAACAATGAACAGATAAATTCTTCGAAAAAACAATGAACTTATATAAAAAAAAAACGACTCCCATTTTTTTGAATTTGTAATCTTTTCTCCATAACGTAATATCCGAACGTACCTAGTAATTTTTTGGTTCCCCAAGAGAAATTGTCTCCGACCTGCCTATATTTTATAAATATCTAAAGCAAAGTTTTAATATTTTAGCTTAAAAAATTAACTCCAAAGAGTCAGAGACAACTCAATTGAAGTCTACTCTTTGTTAGTAATATACGGTTCGTGAATAATACAATAATACATACGTTCGTGTATAATACGACACAATTATATAAAATACGGCTTAATATATGTTTCATACGTTCGTGAAATATATAAAGATACAGATGCGTTTTAAACGTTTCACAATTTAAAAATACGGCATATAATATGTGTCTTATATACTAATTTAATGATAGAAATAAAAAGTTATTTAGCATTTGAACCACATTCTTCAACAATTTAAAATGTACGGAATAATTTTTTCATATATACGGATTTGAACACATAAGTACAATAAGTAATAAAAATGGCATTGCCTATTTGAGTAGAAGTAGAGATATATTATTAGAGAATAGTTGATATTACTGTGACCGTGAGTTTCGTGAGCCGTCACAACATTTTACGATCTCTTTGGAGTCTTGGTATGTGTGGAGAACATTAGTAGTACAATAGTAGTATTGAAAAGGATTACGAATTTAAGAAGCTAATTTATTAAATGTAATGACTATGAAACAATTAACGAACATATAAGGCATAATTTTTTTAAGCAATATAAATAATATTGAGCAGGTAAACATTTTGTTTAAGTTGTATCACTACATTAGGCTTCCGTTTAATGACGTGTGTTTTTGAATAAAATATGTATCAATACATACAGTACGTGTATTATACATTTTATGCTTAAAGTACGTGAGGTTTCCAGAATTTTCTGAAAAATTCATAAACAAGAGTATTATACGGGAATAAAATACGTATCAATACGTACGGTACGTGTATTATACATTTTATTCTTAAAGTACGCGAATTTTTCCGAATTTTTTGAAAAATTCATAAACGGGAGTATTATATGCGAATTATACGTTTGAGTGTATTATACGCGAATTATACGCGAATAAACTAACAGAGAGTCTACTACCAAAATAAAATTTAATATTTGGATTCACGTGACTCCTTTTTGGGACTCCGCGATTATTTAATTTTGTTTCACTTTTTTTCTTGTGCTGTTTTTGGAAATATTATGTAATTGGAGTTTGGAAAATAAATTATACGGAGTATAATATATTACCTTCCTTCTTTATACGTAGTTTTTTGACACCGTTATACGTAGTTAAGCCATCATAAAGTTTATAATAAATCTGATAAAAATGTGTTTTTTTACAGCTTGGCTGCTCTGTGCTGTTGTTGCCTCCTAGATGCGTGCTTTTGACGAGAGCGAGATTGGTTTTATCCCATGAATGTGTCATAGTATATATAACTATATATACCCTATATATTAGCATTTCCTTTGTATTTTGGCATTTAATTCATTAATAATTCGGAATATTATGTTCTTTCGAGACAAACTTTCTGTGATGTAATTTTCTGAGTGTGTACTTTTCTATCTGAAACTATTGATTTTTTTTGTTCTTATTGTCGTATATTTGTTTGATTTTAAGTTTTAATTCGAAGAGTCAAGGAAAAAATATTCAAATTGGGCCATGTTATGCATGTGTCCGTGGACAGAGAGGGGTCGGTGTTCTTGTTGGTTGCATTACTTGCATACCATACTTCTCCTGTTCTCCATCTATATAACTTTGTAGGTTATACCGTTTATACATAAATATTGTCATTTTCATATGTAATCAACTTAGGATGTTTTTACTTGGACTGTAATTTGCTGGTCTGGTCTGAACTGGTCTGGTCTGGTAAGGTCTGGTTTCTTTGTATTTTTATAACTATCCAAGTCTGGTCTGAACTGGTCTGGTCTGCGACAAATTACAGTCCAAGTAAAAACATCCTTATACTATCAAACGCCTTCTATTCACTTATTTGGTTAAAATTATTTCCAAAGAAAGCTTTAATTGTCCTAACTCCTAAATAGGATTAATGAGTCCTTAAAGAGTACAAATAGGACTACTATTTTTTAAATTCCCTAAATAGGAATAAGCATTGATTTTCTATCAATTCATAATGAAATGTTTTAATTCATAATATAATAATAATAATAACGTAAAAATATCAAATACTAGAAAGAAAATACTCCATATAAAAATCGATAACAAATTGAGATGTGCAAAAATATTGAATCAGTATTGTATTGAATCGGACTAGTGTGTTACTAAACTACAAAACAAGGTTTCGACTTTCGAATGGATCTTAAAAGTTTTATACTGAACCATAGCAATTCCATATCATTGCACATGTTGTTCTTACAAAAATGAAAATCAATCCAAAATCGGACAGGTCCGAATTATAAGTTCAGCTATACATTTGTCCCAAGTCCCTAATGCGATTTTACTTAGCCTCACCCTTAATCAATTTGCCTAATTTTCCATTATATTGTGTCTTTAATTTAAGCTTTTTAGTCTTGTCTCACGGATTTTTATGTAATACACAATTTTTATTTCACAGGCTTATGTAATGATCAAAGTAACTAAAGTAAGAGTTATTTTGAGAAAATTAGTTGAAATTACGGGACAAAACTATTTTAGCTATTTTCCTATAATTTTATTTATATTATTAATAAAATATACTTTAAATAGAAAATGTTAACATTTCAGCGCATTCCGCCAATTTTAATTTTTAATGTTATTTTGTCAATTTTATTGTCAAATATAGGATGTAGATGTTACTATTTTTTTTATAGTATGTAGATGTTACTATATTCATTTTCAATATGTTCATTTTATCAATTTCATTTTAATAACATATAAAAGTCACATTACTCTATTGTGTGACTATTTTGTGCAACTACTAACACTACAAAAAATATTCGGTATAGGCGCAGAATTTGACAGGGAAACATTCAAAAAAATCTCAGACTAATGGGTTTGGCTCGATTATGGCTCTGAGATTTTTTCCAACCACCTAGTTTGAGCCAATTGCTTTGGCACAGAATTAAGATTCCGCTCCAACCTTTGGCTCTGAGAGGTTTGACTCACTGATTTTCCGTGCCAACTTGACTTGATTTTAAACCGTCACAACTGTACCCAAATGAGGTTTCAAATTCAAAAGTTTGGCTGCAAAATTTTTAATTTACAAATTTGAACTTTGTCTAAGAAATAAAATCGAGCCAAATCAAAATCATTTCAAAAAACAAATACTGTATATGTGTACGGTATTTTTTTTTTATATGTTAAGCTATAGCTAAAGTAACAAGCCAAACATAAATAATAAAACAGTCACATTGTTAAGGGTAGAAACAGCCCAATAAAGTAGCAACAAATGTCTAGAATCATCATACGGCATGCCCAAAAAACATTACATATAAACCCAGAAAGTTTTCAACAGAAAATTACAACATAGTCACAACATCATCTTTACCGATGTCGTTGAAAATGTCATTCATCCTGACTTCATTGGAATCACCATTCAGTCCGTTCATCAGCATCGAAGTCAGGGTCCGAAAGCTAGAAAAGTCGGGTAACTGGATGGACGGATTGTTGTTGAGTGCTTGCTCCATAATTGCCATAAAGGCTCCACACATACTGGCCATGTGAATGGCCATTGCAGCTCCAACTCGTTGTTGGTGCTGCGTAAAGCGAGCTTCAACCTCCTCCCGAATGCTCTGATCGATCTCGACTTGAGTTGGTCCTCAGCTTGGACGGTCCACGCTTTCTAACGAGTCAACTTCTGACCCGGTCCCATATCGGAGTCCTCTATACTTCGACACAATCTTGCAAAATAATTCAGAGTCATCTTGATCATAGGACTTCCCTTCAGATTCCGTTGTGGCCTTCATTTCATTGTACTTGTTCTATCAAAACAAAAAGTATTTTCTACATCGGAAAAATAAACTATTATTACAGAATATAAAGATCAATAAATAAACACACCCTAGTTCCAACAACTCAAGAAGGTGGATCAACATTCTTGGGAACCTATACTTTCTCAAACATCTCAATTTTCAACGGACGACGATTCAAACTCTTAGAGCCCGTTTGGCAACCCTGTTTTTTGGCTTATCAGCCAACTCTTTCACCAAACACGTAAGTTTTGATTTTGCTTGTTGGATTGTGTAATAAGCAGAAAAAGTAAGGTTGTAGTTACTTTTCTGGCTGTGTTGGCTGAAGTTACTGTAGATGACCATTTTAGCTATTTTTACATATAACTTTTTCTTTATTTTATTAAAAAATAATTTTTTCTTATATCAACAGAATCAGCCAATGCAGCCACTTGAGCCAGAACTTCATAAATTTCAGCAGAATCAGCCAAAACAGGCGATTTTCGTGCTACCAAACGAGCTCTTAGTCTATTAACACAAAAAAAGATTACTTTAATATATAAGCCAAACAAACCAATAAAACAATAAAAATAATTTAACATTTAAAACGAAAACAGAAACTTAAAACAAATAAAAAAACTCAATTCTGCTCCATAAAAATAGTTAGGATTTTGATACTAAAACATAATATTGAACTATTATATCAAACATTATATACCATTTTTTCAACATGAGTTGTGACCGGAATACGGTCACCCCGATGTTGAGATTGTTTAGACGCATCCGAGTTATGTTTTTTTTGCCTACTACATTTTTTTCTTATAAGTGTCACTTGCCCAATACTCCTTCAAAACCAACCAAGCCCTATCACCAATCCAATCTGGCTTCTTGTTATGACATCTTGCCCGACCTATATTTTTACTTAATCATTCGGAAGCACGAAAAGCAAAGCGCTTTTTATAGCATTTCTATAATAGGGTTTCCACTGATATTTTTGCTACACATAGAAAACAGACGCCAAAATTGGTTAACAACTTTATGATAGATAGATTATTCACATTTAAAACATTAATACTTTGTCAAAAGAAATATTATACATTTTATCATACCTCAAACAATTGCCACCATAGGTCACGTTGGTCAACGTTAGCATTCTTGAAGGATTGTCAAGCCCCATGAATACTTGTTATCATAGCGATGATAAAGTTGAGGACAGTTGGATTACTACAACACCATTATTAAATCAATGATCTAATTCAATTTAGGTTCTTAAGGGAAAAAAGGTTATTAATATTCAGAAGTTTTACCTCTGCATTTCGCAATGTCTGATCCAAATTTTGGCTTGTGATTGATCCCCCCTTAAAACCTAACACCATTGGCTTGATCACCACCAAAGTTTCTAGAATGGACAGTTTCAACAGACCCATTCACAAGGGAATTCGAGTCAGAATCCTGGGTGTGTGGTTTTGTGATGCCTACACCCCTTCCTCTGCCACAACCTCTGCTTGAATTGAAAGATCTCAAACTTTCCCTACTAGCTGGCATCCTATTTTATTGCATAACAGGATATTACCCATTTTTAAACAATTTTCTAAATGAGTGATGTTGATCAACAATTTGTGCATGTTCACTTAAAATTAAAGAAATCAAACTGTTATGGTTCTATAATGACATATATTGAAACAGAATGTTACAAGTAAACTTTAAAGGTTGATGTAACCCACACATTATGATGGTCTCTGGTGAGGTAAAAGTCTAGAGGGGGGGTGAATAGACTCTTTTTTATTATTTATCGACCCTCACTCCTCTTGAGACAGTGAGTTCCAATATCTTTTAGGAGATATTGAAACGTTCAGCGGAAATCTTGTGCTCATAAGTGTGACACTTTATCGAAACAAAGGTTATGACCCTTTAGTTTGATAGAAGATGGTTTAAATAGTATTCTGATGTGTTTGTCAAAGTCAGCTACCATAACCAGCAGGCTCCCGGACAAGGTTACTGCTTCAGTGTTGGAGACATGATGAAGAACTATGGTCTAAGACATTGTTGGACTTTTGGAATAGACTTAACACATAAGTATGGAGGATTTAGACCTACTTGGATATATATCCTTTTTTCAATACAAGAATGAGGAACAAAAAGACTAAGATGTAGTAAACTTAATATTTCACTGATCCATGTTTCAGGAAGTTGTTTTAAGGCGACTGGAAAGATGTGAAGGTGAGTGAGAATTGTTGGTGTTGTGGGAACTGAATATAAAAGATAACACAAGATATATCCTGGTTCAAAGGTAGTGTAATCCTCCTACATCCAGTTCCACCCTCTTTGAGATGGATTTTCACTTAATGAATATACTCATTACATTTAGTGTCCAATCTATCATTGACCGTAGGTAAAGATTGTGAGGTTTTCACAAGGAATTAGAACACCATTCCAAGTTACTTAGTCCTCCAAGATTTTCACTAGTGGCATTGATAAGCCAAAATTTACTCATGTCCTTGATTTTCACATTCCTTCTCGATTTGCTCATAAAGCCATCCAGAGATTACAAACTAGTCTAGTTCACAAGAGTAAAGCTAAACTACCAATTAACTAAGCTCTAAAGATGTATATGTATATGAACTATTCTAAGAGCTTAGGAGAGTGGAGTGAGAACTAAGAAGATGAGTGGTGTTCAACATTTTCTTCTTTGCTGGGTATGTCGTATAAGCTCATTTTTCTTCTTAGATCCACACTTAGTTTTCACGCACTCCTTCTGTATTTATAGACTTGGTTGTTGAATGTCTTCCGTTGGCTAAAGAGATTCAATCATGATCGTAGGTCGATCCACTTAACTGAAAAGGCAGCATGGTTCTTTTAGTCTTTTTTTTGTGGCAAGTTGTGACTTTGTTTTAACTTGCTTTCCTCATCTCAAGGTATGTAGTTTGAGATAAGCTTTATCTTCTTTGGCCATAGACAAAATAAAAATAGTAGCTGATTGCTTGATTTTTTTTAATGCTTCCTTAGTTTAGGTCATTGTTTGGTACAAAAATAAAGTTATAAGTAATTTTTATAGTTTTAATAAAAAAACACTTATGAAAATTATTTTTATCTTTATCTTTTCAGTTGACTGCAAGTTTGGTGCTCTGTAGAGAAGAGTAAATATTTCGGTGGCCTTGGTCCAGAACGTACGAGTCAGTAGCCAACTAATAGTTCTGAGAAGATTCAGTAGGGATTGAAACCAGTCAATTTAAAAACATCTTTAGTAAGTATGATTTTTTATAAATTTTCTCAATATACATTAATGTCATTCCTATTAAATTCAAAATTAGATGAATGTTCAGGAAAATCTTCAACGAAACCATATTGTAAGCAAAAAACAAAAAAAATATCATCCAAGTATTCAACCATAGTATCTTGAGTCTTGACACATAACCGGAGCGTAGCTCAACTGGGAGGAACTCTCTTTTCATCAGTTTATGATCAAAAGTTCAAATTTCAATTTACATATCGATTTAGGTGAAAGTACTTTTACATATCAAAAAACATTTTCATATCATTTTTATATTATAATTAATTTCCAATAAAAATACTACTCACTTCTTAAATAGTTGCAACATTAGAAATTTTACACTTTTCATGTGTTTTACTTTGACTCTATTTTATTTATGAATACATTAAAAGATTATTTTTCAAAAATATAACTAAATTCTTCTAATTTTAAAATTTTGAAATGTGATCTTTTATAAATTTTATCAAATAGAGAATTAAATATATTAGCGGTCAAAGTTGTGTATTTACAAATGTGAAAATGAAAATATTGCAACAAAAAATAGAGGTATATAATTGGTCAAAATTATAAATATGACAAAATTGTTGGAATTAAGGTAGTAAGACAATATTAAAAAACATGTATGAAAGATAAAACTAAAAAGTACAATAAAACTTATTAAGAATTGAGAAGTACCAACTAGAAAATTGACAAAATAAAAATAAGGATTATATAGGTAATACGTAATATTACATGCAAGTGCCATCCATTACTACTGTTAATTTGCTTGTCTTCTTAAATGAAATTTATCTATAGATAGACATATATTAATGCCAATTTATTACTAGTACTACGTATGTCTTTTTAAAATGGCTCCAAGCCTCCAACACTACAGGGAATACCATTGCTATCGTCAATCTACTATCATAAACAAACTACAGCCATCCATTACTGTTGTTCATTTATTTACTCCTAACAAAAACAAATTACAGCCAAACTCTGTTTCATCCTTGTTGTAGTTTGCATGTTCTTAATCATGATTTGATTTGATTAATTATACTCCGTAGTTGATTATGTTTCTTCTTAAAAAACTAATCGTACAATACTCTCTCGGTGTAAAAGACATGATACCATCACGGGCTCACAGTGTGGAAGGAACCCTATAAACACTATTTTCTTTATAGCTTCAAGCTTCTGCCCAAATCTTCCCCCGCACATCAAATCCATGGAAATGGGGGGCTCTGAAAGGACTAAAGGTGCAGTCTTGCTGGGGTTACTATTGCTGGCGTTACTCCGATCGGCCGCGGGTCGGTTCGTGGTAGAGAAGAACAGCTTAAAAGTTCTCTCACCTGACTCCATCAAAGGAACTTACGATTGTTCCCTTGGGAACTTTGGGGTCCCTCAGTATGGGGGAAGCATGACTGGGGTTATTGTCTACCCTAAGGATAACCGAAAGGGATGTAAGGATTTCCATGAATTTGGGATTTCTTTCAGCTCTAAGCCCGGTTCTTTGCCCACCTTTGTTCTTTTCGATCGAGGAGGTGCTGATTTTGTTTATCTGTCTGTTACTATTTAAAGGATTGATAACTGATATGAGGTTCTTACTATTTAAAGCATTTAGTTAGTTATGGAGTTGTCCACACTGACCTTGATGTGGGTAGGATTTTGATGAAATTGGACATACCATATTAAAGATGCTAAGGTAATTTTATATTGTTTTGAGCAAAAAGGGAAGAAACTATTCTGGAATGCTCAGAAGGCTGGTGCTTCGGCAGTTTTAGTCGCGGATGATGTGGATGAACGGTTGATTACCATGGACTCACCGGAAGAGGATGGGTCTTCTTCAAGCTATGTGGAAAACATAACCATTCCATCTGCACTTGTGGAGAAAAGTTTCGGGGAGAAGATGAAGAAATCATTAACGGAGGGAGAAATGGTCAATGTGAATCTTGATTGGAGAGAATCAGTCCCACATCCAGATGATCGGGTTGAGTATGAGCTTTGGACAAACAACAATGATGAGTGCGGGTATAAGTGTGACATGTTGATGAGGTTTGTGAAAGATTTTAAAGGAGCAGCGCAGATCTTAGAGAAAGGTGGATACACAGAATTCACCCCACATTATATAACATGGTATTGCCCTCAGGCTTTCACTGTGAGCAAGCAGTGCAAGTCGCAATGCATTAATCATGGAAGATATTGTGCTCCTGATCCTGAACAGGATTTTAGCTCAGGTTACGATGGGAAGGATGTTGTTGTTGAAAATCTAAGGCAGCTTTGTGTTTTCAAAGTTGCAAAAGAGACTAAAAAGCCATGGGTTTGGTGGGATTATGTGACAGACTTCCAAATTCGGTGCCCCATGAAGGAAAAAAAATATAACAAGGAATGTGCTGATGGTGTCATCAAATCCTTAGGTACACTTTTATAAAAGATAGTAATTATCATCACATTAGTCCCAGCTTGAATTTGAGATGACTTATTCTCAAGAAATAAGTGTTTTTTGGTGGAAGAAATTCACTTTTATTAAAAGAAGAAGCTTATGGCCGGAAAACGTGATAAATGCTTCTAATTTCTAAGGAATATAAAAGTTCACTTTTAATGCTTACTTCAAGAGCAGATTAATAGTTTATCATAAATGTTTTCACATTGAAGCACTTAAAGTGATTTTTTGAGAAAATTTGATTTGCAGCTTTCTTAGACATACCATAGAACTGTTTTTTTTTAATGTTAAAGCATTTTTCCTTGTTTTTCTGCTAAACTTTTCCTTTTGAAGTAAAAGTATTTTTCTCTCCGCAAGAGTACTACTTGTGTCTTGACAATGATATTTCTCTGGATGTTATTTTTAGAAAATTGGTTTAAGTTCATAAATGAGATAGCACATATGGAAAAAGCATGTATACGTAAAGGGTCAGTTTAGTCCTCGAAGTTGCATAAAAGGGGTCAAATAAGTCCTTATATAGAAGATTCTGTCCGGACGTGCCATTTGAGGCGGTTCCCGGTGGAATTTTTTGATGATTTTTTTTAACATCTTATTCATTAAGTCTAGTTTACTCATACCAAATTTCAGATAAAAATTCAACCGGGAAGACATTCAAATTAATTCTTGAAGATAACTGCGCTTTTAACTGCACAGTTATCTTCAAGAATTCATTTGAATGTCTTCCCGGTTGATTTTTTATCTGAAATTTGGTATGAGTGAACTAGACTTAATGAATAAGATGCTCAAAAAATTCCACCGGGAACCGCCTCAAATGGCACGCCCGGACAGAATCTTCTATATAAGGACTTATTTAACCCCTTTAATGCAACTTCGAGGACCAAACTGACCCTTTACTCTTAAGTTATTCCAGACATGCTCTCAAATTCTCAATAGCTTAATTAATGCTAATCTTACTTACCCGACAGGTCTTGATATGCAAAAGATAGAGAAGTGCCTTGGAGATCCCAATGCTGATTCTGATAACCCTGTTTTGAAAGAAGAACAAGATGCTCAAGTACATATTAATGACTTTCCTATTCATTTCTATATGTTGTCTGGTCTTTCAATCATTTTGACAAGTAAAACTTCTGCTAGATTGGTAAAGGGTCTCGTGGTGATGTGACCATATTGCCCACCCTTGTTGTCAACAATAGGCAGTACAGAGGTTAGTTTTTGCTGATTATACATCAGTTGTTTTAGTGTGTAGCTAGACATTGTCCTCTGAAATACTCTTACTTGCAGGGAAGTTAGCAAAAGGTGCTGTATTAAAGGCAATCTGTTCTGGTTTTGAGGAAACGACTGAGCCTGCTGTTTGCCTTAACGGAGGTATGTTCACTTCTGAGATTAAGCCTTTGTTTGTTATCTTAAAAATTGTGAAGAAAGAAGCGAGAGGGAAAAGTTCTTTTACATTGATTGGTTAGGGAGAGAAGTAGTAGATGAGCTAAAATATAATGTGGGTCCCATCCAGAAAGGACTCTCTTCGTGAGAGGAGAAACACGTAGGAGGAATGGTAAAAAAATGTGGGAACATGACCAATAACAGGTTAACCATACTATCTCTCTACACTTCCATTTAGTAAGGGCAGATATGTCTTTACAAGGAAATTTACTTTCTTCCTTTTCACTTTTCTGTCTAACCAATGAAGACAAAAAATAACTTTTGTACCTCTTCTATTTCTCTCCAATTCTGTCAATCCAAACACCCAAAAAATACGCCCGTTTTTTTACTCATTCTCTCTTTTCACCTTCTGTCTATCGTATTTCTTTCTTTCTAACTTTTTTTTATTATCCAAACAAAGCAAAAATATGATTTTTACGTGACACATTTACCCATTACTTGAGCTTTGATGGTCTATTTTCTTATAACAGATATAGAGACAAATGAGTGTTTAGACAACAATGCTGGCTGCTGGCAAGACAAAGCTGCCAACGTAACAGCCTGCAAGGTTCTTACATTGCCTAGCTTTAGTAGCTTATTTATTTGGAGTTAATACCAGATTTGTCCCTAGACTTACTCAATCCACCCTACACTTACTCAATCCACCCTAGACTTATGTTTCTCTAATTTAGATTTTAGAATAGTATATTCATCATGGGAAACTGAATTTGGTCCAAATGACACAGTTGAGGGTCAAATGGGTTGTTTGAAGTTAGGTCTATGTTTAGTTAATGGACAAAAACACCCTTCTAATTTAAAACCAAATACTTGTGAAGACAAAAACTGGATCTGAAATTAGTCGATGACCAAAAGAAGACTATACCAAGTAATAACACTTTTATTCTAATTTTGTATAACCAAAGCCCTTTTGTGTGTATATACTCAAGATACTTTTCGTGGAAGAGTGTGTGAGTGCCCCTTGGTTGATGGTGTGCAGTTTAAAGGAGATGGTTACAACTCTTGCTACGGCAAGTCTACAAACTTTGTCAATTTATGTACTTTGTGAACATGTCAATGCCATGTTTTTCTATTATTATTACTATGAGCGTTTTTATTTGCAGCAAGTGGACCCGGACGGTGTCACCTCAACCACGGGGGGTGTTGGCATGAAACTAGGAATGGACACAGCTACTCGGCTTGTGTGGTCAGTTACCATTTAATACGCATAAAAATTTTTTTCACTTTTGTGCTTTTAATCTTAGATCGTTCTCTCTTTTGGTCCCCTTATTTCCCCTCCCATTGTTGGTGCAAGACTATGAATAACTTGACACTGTTGGTCCCTTATCCAGCGCAAATCAACCAGAAATGGCACAGAGTTGGCTGAAAGGACCAAAAGTAGAAACATTTGAAAGTCAGGGACCAAAAGTTTTAAATTTTTATTATATGCGCATCGTTCTTTGTTTATCTTTGTCTAGGAGACTGCTGCGCTTCCATGCAGTTCCAAATTCATATTTTTCTCTACAACAGATTAATGGAGAAGGGAATTGCACTTGTCCTCCTGGATTCAAAGGTGACGGTAAGAGTTGTGAAGGTAAGACGAATTTAGTGTTTTACATTTCCATTACCCTCCATAGTTTTTGGTTGATTTTTTTCTGGTACTAAATCTCGTTTTATGATTATTAGATATTGATGAGTGCAAAGAAAAGAGAGCTTGCCAGTGCCCTGAATGCAGCTGCAAGAATACGTGGGGTGATTACGAATGCTCTTGCAGTAATGACCTTTTGTACATGAGAGATCATGATACATGCATAAGTATGTTGTGATTTCCTTCTTTTTAAGTTTTTTATATTTCACCTACAAAGAGTACATTTGAAATAATTCTTCGCCATTGCAGGTAAGACAGCCACCCAAGTCAAATCTTCTTGGGCTGGTGTTTGGATAATTTTGATAGGATTAGCTGCCGTTTCTGGTGGGGCATATCTCATATACAAATATAGGCTGAGAGTAAGTATTATTTTCCCATCGTACCCCCCTCTGTTCCAACACTAAGAAGCACTTAATTTACATCATAATATAATATACATAGTATATGGTAGCATACTAGCATTAGCGCATACTCACACTTGCATATACCTAAAGTAATTGTTATACAATAAATATAATTTAATAAACTTTAGATTTATTTTGGCCATTATTTTTTTATAATATATGTTTATTGCACACAAAAGTATGTGTCGCTCGCTATAAATAAGGTTATTATAGATTTTGTGCATGGTATGACGTAAATAGTACAATAGTGTACCGTGTGGGATGCAACATGATATTTAATGGTAAAATAGATGGAAAACGTAATGAAGTAAACCAAAATGGTGTGAATTGTAAAGTTTATGAACTAAAAAGTGAGTTTTAATTTTGACTAAATGTGACATTTTGGCCATCTGTAATGTTTGATGTGTTGGCTGTTCCATTCTCAGACATATATGGACTCAGAGATTAGGGCCATAATGGCACAATACATGCCACTGGATAGCCAGAGTGAAGTTCCAAATCACACCGGTGAAATCCATGCTTGAGAGGCTAGTTAATTTTTGGGACAAGTGCCATAATTCTGCTGCGGAGAAGGTAGACCATTTTCCGCCATTTACGCCATGGTATTATTTTCTCGTTTTCAGATAATGAGGAAGGGAATCACACGCATCTTCACCCAAGTATTTTGTGGTGGGACAATAATGCTGCATCTACTACCATATCTTTGTGTCATGTAATGTAATAATAGGAAGTAGTGAAGGGGCAGAGAGAATTAGTTCTACTTCATGCATGTTTTTATGACAGCATGAGTTGTAATATTACGGTTGTAACAGATAACAATACATTTTATTAAATCCACCTCTTGGTTTTGTACTTCTAAAAACAGTCCTTGTGATGAAACCTTTTATGGTGTTAGTGTGTTACGGGTTGCCCCAGTCGGGCCGGTTCCTATTTTGGCTGACCAGAGCCGCCTTATGTAACCCCGGGGCCGGGCCAGCCTGGTTCCAAACAGTGTCAGGTCGGACCATGGGCCGGTCGGACCGGAACCGGTCCATCCCTATTTATTGCCTACCACCCAAGCTAATTCCTCGTTAATCTTCTTCTTTCTTCTTCTAGCAACAGACATGTCAAATATGCTCTGCTATCATTGTGTTGCTCTGGAGTATCTGCAAGCATATCAAAAGGCCAACCCTATGAAATACTACGTAATACATAAATCATATTTGAAGAATATTGAAGAAGATAACATGGGATCGGAAAGAGAATAGAAGCGATTTACCTGGAGGAAGTGGCAAAGAAGTCGGGAGAAAGCTGGTGGTAGGGATGGACTCGGGCCGGGCCAACCGGCCCGGAACCGGACCGGCCCGCTATTGTGCGGGCCCGGACCGGCCCGGTGAACCGGTTCGGTTCCGGTTCGGGCCTCCAGGCCCGGTGGTATACCGGTCCGGGCCCGGGCCTCCAGTTTAGTGAACCGGCCCGGCCGGGCCGGGCCCGGTTCGGGCCGGAATTTAATTTTTTTTTTTTTTTGAAATTTTTTTAAGTTTTGGGTTGGATTAGGTATTTTGGGCCATTTGAGGTGGTTTGGGGTGGTTTGGGGTGGAGGGGGAGGGGTAGGGGGTTAAATAAGAGAAGAAGAAGAAAAAAAAAAAAATTCCGGGTGGCCCGGCCCGGCCCGGCCCGGTTCTGGCCCGGAACCGGAACCGCCCACCACCGGTTCGGGCTCGGGCCTCCTTTTTCTGAACCGAGGCCCGGCCGGGCCCAGGCCCGAACCGGGCCCGAACCGGAACCGGTCCACCCTTAGCTGGTGGATTTCAAATCCGAGGGATGAGGTCAAGACAATCGGAAGAATGAATTGGTGTTATTTTTTATACTCAATTCCATTAAAATCTGCTCAAATCCAAAAGAAATAAATCCATGGAATCATTGGGGATACTAGAATTTTAAGGGATTTTTTAAAATCCAAGTTGAGGACACCCGAATTCTCGTGGATTTCTAAATCACATCTAAATCTAAATCGGGGACCCCCTAAGTGATTTTGAAATCCATGAGCTGCTGGAATAGGCCGAACAGCCCATTAGGTACTGTCATGGGCTTATTCTTATTCTGTGACAGTGCCCAAAAAAATCCAAAAAAAAAATAGTTCCATTTTGAATCCTAATAGCGAAATTTTAAAAAATACAATAAACATATATGTACATTTAAAAATTGTTATTATGATTTTGGAGTAATGTACATGTCACTTGGTAAACTAATTCACTTAAAGAATGCACTTATTGTATACATTAACACACTTTATTTAGCTAATACTTGAAAAATGTTTTTCATAATTATAATAATACTATCTTGTTTAAGGTTTGGAAATTGATTTCATCCACCAAGTTTTTACATGATTAGTTCTTACTTTTCAAATAAAATTAAGTTTTTATTTGAATTGAATTATACGTAGTGTGTACGGTCGATTCTATTGAAAACACTTATTTCTGTGAAAAATGTGAACGATTCAAACCATACATTGTGGTTTATGGTGATGCACATTTATATTTAAGATAATGTACATCTCAAACTAATATAAACATTGAATTTATTTATAAAATTTATTTATAAAAATGATGGTGCACATTTTTTTCTGCTTAAAACACAATTCACACATCTAACGCTCCATATTCATTTTCATTTATCGGGTTTGAATTCTACAAGTGCGATGAAAGATTACTATATAAAAATGCATTGAGTTTCTCAAGTACCTTAGCCAAAGCCCACTCGTTATCTGTCAGCTTGTGATTTAACTGTCCGGCCAGTTTTGAGAGGATTCAAAGATGGTGTCATCATTTTCTTTTTCAAAATGTCAGTCAAATGTCATTCAATTTCACCCTATGCAGGTAAGTATATTAACCTCAATGTTTTTTTACTACATATGTATAATGTATTACAGTATTAACAATTCATATGTTTTACATTACATGACAGATTTACAGTCACAAGTTTTGATTCCCCTATTTACCCTATGAACAATTTTATTTATACTCACATAGATTGTGTGGATTCTTGCAATTTTGAAAAATAATACTTCTTCTGCTCCAAACTGAATTGTAATTTGTGGATTTTAGGTTGACTGACTATAAAATTAAATAATCCATATACATAATTAAATCAATTTTGATAATTAAAATTTACATAGAAAACTACATCGAAGGTTCTATAAAATCGTAAAGTCCAAATTAGAATATAACCAAAAATGATATGCTAAATAAGTAGTTAAAATGAAATTGTTTTGATCAAGAAAAAATCCTTGCAATTTGTTTTAAGACAAAGGGAGTATAAATAAGTATCTACATATAATAATATAAATAGTGTGTAACTATTACTTGTGGCGCATACAACATGTACCATAACCTCTTATTTATGTTTGCAGCCATATCATGAACAAGGAGCCACCTAATAACAGCTGTAATAAACCAAACCAAATGTATTTAGTGTGATTTCACATTATACATGCTTTTAATTACAATTCATTACATCTTACCAAACTAATTAAACACCTTAGTGCCCCTGATTTCCCATTCACTGTCTCACTGTATATATAGTAATTTTCAAGAAGTAATATGCTTAAATTGTGAAGACCATAACCCATCAGAGGTAGTTTCTGTTTGATGTTAATTAGACACATTTTAGCTGCTGAAATTCAGATGTTTGGCTGTAGTAGCTATGTGTTTGATAAACTTCTACATCTGATGTCTTTGAGGATTAGTCTTATGTGTGCATTTCACCTAACAAAATCACATGCAATTGGGAAGGGATTGTGTCTGGTCAGGTCATTTGTTTGGCCTATGTTTCCCATTCCCATGATGTTGTCCCCTAAACTTTAGAGCCCATTGCTTAAGTTAATCACTTTGTTAATCACTTGCCTAACCAAACTCTTCTCTTCCATACATGGATGAGTGGACTAGATCCATCCTGCACTAATAATGATTGAAACTAATTAATGACGACTTGTGATTAAGGACTCCACAATTTCACAAAAAGGTGATTTTCATCTTCCCTTTTAAAGATGATGATGGAATTGAAGCTTATAAATCAACGACTCCTTTATGGTGTTGTTATTCTCAATCGCAATTTGTAGAATTGAACCACTTTACCGAATCATTGTAAGTGGAAATGTACTGAAATGCTATAATGGAGCTAGTATGGTTCACCATTTAACAACGTTCGTACGTATAAACATTTTTTATTGCTATTCCCAGTTTTATTTACTTTATTCAGGCTAACCTTTGTAATTTAAAACATTGCTATTAAGTTCCTTTTATCTTAATTCATAATGTGAAATATTTTAGTGAGAATGAATAGTGGGAAAAGTGCGGAAAAAGTACTTGTGGTTGGGTCCGTTTTCAGATAGGGTCATGTGTTTCAGTCTTTATCAAAGTGGTTCATGTGTTTGAATTCCGTTGTCACAAGAGAGTCACGCCGTTAATAACGTCTGAAAAAGACCGTTAATGATGCTGAATGTCAATGATTTAATAATGATTTTTATACGGACTGTGCTCATATTCACTTTATATTGGGAAGTTTTTGGCATGTTCAATGTGCATTGAATTTGATATATGAATGAGCAAATTAATTCACTAATTAAGTCCTTCGTGAATGAGTACTCTCACTACTCGTGAATGTGTGTCCTACCATAGTGAATGAGTAGTCTCGGACTCCTGTTTCAAGATAGATTCTCCATTTGGGGTATTTTTATATTGTTATATATTCTTTCTTTGTGCAAAGCTCTCATGTAATATGTAGTATAAAATTGAACTATAACAAAATTGCTTTCTCTGATCACTAGATGTAGATATGGGTGGACCGGTTCCGGTTCGGGCCCGGTTCGGGCCTGGGCCCGGCCGGGCCTCGGTTCAGAAATGGGAGGCCCGGAACCGGCCCGGGTAATCCCGGTTCCGGTTCGGGCCGGGCCTCGGTTCTATTTTTTTTTTTTGGCTTTTCCTAATTAATCCCCAACCCTCCCCCTCACCCCCAAACCACCCCAAACCACCTCAAATGGCCCAAAATACCAAGCCCAACCCAAAAACTTAAAAAAAATTCAAAAAAAAAATAATAATAATAATAATTTGGCCCAAACCGGGCCCGAACCGGCCGGGCCGGTTCGCCAATCAAAGGGCCCGGGCCCGAACCGCACAGTAACCGGGCGGGGCCGACCCGAACCGCCCCCCGGACCGGTTCCCGGGCCGGGCCGGTTCAAACAGTAACCGGGCCGGGCCGGTTCCGGGCCGGGCCGCCCGGCCCGAGTCCATCCCTAGATGTAGACAATGTAATCCACTTAACATTGGTGAACGATGTATTCTATTTCTCATATTTAGAACATGTTTGATAATTTTAAAATTAATTGAATAAAAAATAACGTGTTTGATAAAAACTGTAATATTTTTTTTACCCCGGAAGGTCGACCACCAAAATCAGTGGGGTAAATGTCGGGGGACATTTACCATATTTTATTAAAGTAAATAAAGGAAGTACAAGAAAATCGGGGGGGGGGGGGGGGGCAAACCGAACCCGAACAAATAAAAACAAAGGCACATAAAATCAAATTCTAACTGAAGGAATGCCAAAATAATCCATCCAAAAAGCCCGTTTCGCAAATGTGGGTAGTTGACCCGTGCTCGAGTAAATAATCAGTCTATCAACCCGCAATTGGGCCAGATGATGAGCAGCCCAATTGCTCTCTCTCCTAGTATGCCCAAAAATGATCTGTTTCCTTTTAGCTAAGATAAAAACTGTGATATGTGAATATAAAACTGAACTCTAACTTTTTATTATTATTGCACAATTTAGCGTACGAAATCTAATACGGGGTATTAATTTGTCCTCAAAATCATGCCCATCAATCGAATTTTGACGAACGCAAATTATTACATCAAATAGTATTCTTGTACACGCTTTTTATACACACTATTTTATACACGCCCGTGAGCAGATATTTTTCTGTGAATAATCTGTTCACAGACTATTATCTTTTTAAGTTCTTATGATATTTTTATCTTCTATCTTTTTTACACTCTTTTAACTTTTAATTTTTTTTTATAATTAACTTTTCAACTAACTAATTGTACACACTAAAATGTAAGAATAATAATTGAGCAAATGTGAAGAACGGATAGATCAAGCAGAAAGGGCAATTTAAACACATATCAATTCGGAAAAGTAGTCAATTCTCTTTAAAATATTGTATAACTACATGAAATGTTAAAAAGGAATAGCTGACTTGGGTAATAATAATCAAGAAAAATCAAATAGTTCACTCACACCAGAACTTCAAAAGATTGGGGAAATGGCAGAAAACATTCTCCACTGCTGTCTAGATAATCAGATAAACCACATAACAAAAGTAAAGAGACTTAAAGCCTTCTTCCTCTTCTACTACTCTTTCTACGGGTACTATCGGTGGGGATTGGAGTAACATCCTCTATACGGCCAATTTTCATGCCCGAACGAGCAAGGGCTCTCAGGGCAGATTGGACACCAGGTCCAGGTGTTTTTGTTTTATTCCCTCCTGTAGCTCTGAGCTTGATGTGAAGTGCAGTGATACCAAGTTCCTTGCAGCACTGCGACACATCTTGTGCTGCAAGCATAGCGACATAAGGAGAGGATTCATCTCTATCAGCCTTCACCTTCATCCCACCAGTGATACGAACAAGGGTTTCCCTTCCGGACAAATCAGTAACATGAATGAAAGTATCATTGAATGACGCAAAAATGTGTGCAACACCAAACACCTTTTCCCCATCTCTCAATGTTGGTCCGAGGGTAACAGTCTCCTCCTTGGGCTCTCTGTTCTTTCTCCTAGACATGGTGAGATGAAGAAGCTAAGCTGCAACTTGAAGACTGAAACCCTCTTTCACTCTTTTAACTTTTTATCTTTTATTTTTCTTATATTTTTATATTATTATTATTTTATACGCCCTCCGTCCCATTGGACTTCGCCAACTTTCCTTTTTGGTAATCCCAAAAAACTTTGTCAGTTTCCTATTAAAGTAACTATTATGTGAATCTGCTCATTTCTCTTTCCTCTACACAAACTTCAACCACACAATTTTTACTATTCTTATTTTCTCACCTAATTCAAAGAGTGCAAAGTCTATTGGGACGGAGGTAGTATTTATCTTTATTGTATCCATTTTATCTTATCCTTTTTTTCCTTTTATCTTTCCTTTTTTTCCCTCAATATCATAGATCGATTCATGTTAACCGACCCTAAATTTTTTTGAGATTAAGACTTAGTTGTTGTTCTTACCGTTGTTGTCGTTGTCTACTCACATACAAAACATATGAATAGGCAATTTACAAAAAAATAGTTGCTCATAGACGTTTGTCCGAAAAAGTATGTCCAATTTTTTCCTTATTAGATTAGATTTAAGTGACAAAATTGGTCACTCAAAGTTATAACTAAGGTCTAGTGATGATCTTTTGTAAAACTCAATGAAAATGAAATAGTATGGTCGGATAAGTAATGGGACTAAATAGGCAATTTATCCTCTTTTGTTGGTTAGCCAATTTTCTTTGGAGTCTAGTGATGTTAGACATTATTTGAGGAGTTTCTTAGTAACCGCTTTATTCTTATGGATTGACTTGTAGCGATTTTTCTTATCTTTTTCCGGTGGTCACTTCCAAAAATAGGATAGGAGATAATGAAGTGAGTTTGAATATCTTAAATAGAATTTATTATGTATTTACATCCGGACCTCAAATTTCTATTTTTCTATTCAGTAAACAGATAGAATCTATCCAGACAAACCCATCAATTGTGCAATTAATAGTAAAGCAACCGATTGATGCAGTCCAGCTGCTATGTTTCATCACCACGTCAAGGGTAGATTAGCAAGGCCATATTGTTATCCATATTACCTCCGTTCTACTAACATTGTCATATGCCAAAGTACATTTACTAAGAAATGCCAGTTTACATGATTAATATTGAATTGATAAAGTTAAAATAAAATAAGAATAATATATACAATTTCATACTTTACTCAGTTTGTTATGAAGCAAATTTAATGAGAGTATGAGACCAACTAAAAATGAAATACAGAGTATGAAACAATTTTAGAGGAATGGAAGGAGTACATTTTGGCCATACTTGTTTTTTCTTGTTTCAATTCAATTTTTTATTACATTTTTGGTACATTTTATTACAAATAATCACATGGGCACTGAAGTTTCGGTTTACCAATCTCATTTCAGGCGGATAACCATACTCCCACCGTTCCTTTACATTATCCTATTATTATGGCGGTGTTCTAGAACTAAACACCTAAATCATCCTCTTCTGTCTTCTAGACAAAATACATAGGTTTTACATGGGTTAGAAGAGACCAAAGATTCAGTCAAAAAGTCTAACAGCTAGTGGATCCAAAGGGTTTTTTTGGAGTTATTATACATATTCCATCTGTTCTCTCTGCTACACTCTCTTTTCACATTGCTTTACTTCTTTTTGTCTTCAAAGTAGCTCATTATTACTTGATGAGTTTCTGCAAATGTCTTACATTTCATCTCTATATTTTCATGTGCCATTTCGTAATTTCTTTGGGACAAACGGCTATATAGCCTAAAAAGGGCTAAATTAAGTTAGTATGTAGAATATAGTAGCCCTTATTGTTTTAAATAAAGTGTATAAACTTTAGTGATTGATACAAAAGGTCATAGAGTTAAATACAAAATTCAATCAAACTTGATAGTTAAAGTTGTGGTAGTATCAAATGTCGCGGATTTCATGTTATGGTCAAAATGTCAAATAGGAATAATGTAAAGATTTAATTGAAAATATAAAATTGAAAGAACAATGCTTGGAATGGTGTAAACCGTTGGCTGTCTAGAAGGTAGCTTCTGAACGAATTGTCGGTATAAACAAACAATTAGAACGGTCTACTCTATATGTGTACAAAAAGTGTGTATCAAGAGTATTTTGAGATTAGTATGTAGACATAAACCCTTATCTCAATCTCGTTTTGCTTTTGTTTTACACCCTTTACGTTCTCTTCTAGTAAATGTTACTAAAAGTGAATGATGGGATCAATAGTCAATACCATCAGCTAAAATGAAGCGTAATGAACAAGAGTTGTTGAACTAGCATAAAAGAAAGTTAGTTGTCCAAAATTAACCATGAGCGACTACGACTCTGCAAGTGTTTGCACATGAAATAGAAAAGTAACACTTTTTCCTAACGTTAAAATTTTGAATTAAGTTAAGATCATTCAATTGAGCCGTAAATCACTTAGATGAAACCACACTAAGAGTAATCAAAGTCAATATGTTAGTGAGTCTAATTAATTTAATACATACGAGTAGCATTGTTATATTGGCAGGCAATTTCCTATCAAATTGTATAAGCAACCCATCCAAATCAACCATTGAAATTGTTCTACACAGAGTCACATAGAAGACAATGAAAAATGGCGCGATCGTGATACACATATTACCATCTATGATGATACTTCTAGTTCCACTACTCGTACCAGAAATATCTACTTTATCATAACATTAGACAGGGTAGACATAAATAATGCGGCAGGTCAGCACAAAATAAAGTAGTCGATCGCTAAATCATGAATTTTCTTATATAACATATACTCCCTCGGTCTCGTTTTGTAATAGTTTAAGAAAATTTATAAGTAAGCTGTACACTTTTTTGAAATAGTAGGAGTTTTTTGGTACTGTAGCAGTACTGTAGCGGTACTGTAGCAATATTATAGCTTCTTTTTGAGTGGATTTATTTGCTAAAATGGAAAGCGGGACAATCTTTTTTATACACCCAAAAAGGGAAAGTTGGACAATAAAAGTGATAAGGAGGGAGTATCTATTAAACTCATAACTATTTTTCTAAGTCTTCATCAATTTATATACTCATCCGTTTAATAGATACTCCCTCCGTATCACTTTTCATTGGACTTTACCAACTTTTCAATTTTGATTGTTTCAAAATACTTTGGCACTTTTATACTAAAGTAACTATTTTAGACTTTGCTCATTTTTAGTTTTATATGTACAAACATCAACCACACAATTTAAATACAAAAAGAACTCTAAGTCTCTGAGGATGTTTTTACTTGGGCTAAAATTTACTGATCCGGTCTGATCTATTTAAGTCTGATTTGGTCTGAACTGATCTGATCTTGTCTGATAAATGTCTGGTTTTTGTGTATTTTATAAGTACGAAAGTCTGGTCTGAACTGACCTGATTTGGTCTGGTTTAATCTGATATGTTTAAGTCTGATTTGATCTGAGACCACAAAACAGTCAAAGTGAAAAACCCCCTTATCATTTAGTGGAACATTGTAACTCCTCTAATTTCACTCTAGTAGAAGAGTGTACAATAGTTGGAGAAGGAAGTGGGAGAACCACTCCAACCACCGAAGCTTGGCTTTGCTGGCCGGAACCAAAGGGGCACGTGGAAAGAGATTGTGTGCCGGCTGGCTAACTTATAATAATCCCCCCATCACACCGTCCAGTTCTTTCCTTGGAGGCTTTTAGGATTGATTCATCTTTATCTCTTCCATTTTCATATAAATTATTATTAGAAGAAAGACGTCTCTTCCATCTCACGATCCCTTAAGTCTCCCACTTAACTTGTCCCTAACACTCGGGAACTATCTCTAACCAATCTTAAACCCCACGTGTCTTCCTCTTTCTTTTTTATCCAATTCATCACGTTGCCACGTGTCTATACTTGGACGACTTCACACTCAGCCACTTGGCCAGTACTGCACTCTTAAATTTGGAAACTTTATCTCCAAATTTGCGACCTACTTTTTAATTCTCATTCAACAAAACTGCTATATCTCAATTTGTATTTTTTTTGGAGGAAAATAAATTTGGCTTTTATGTTCAAATACAAGGCAATATAACTTGGGGATAGGTACGCGGTAAACCAAACTAAGCTTTAAGACCCAATTTTGTATTATGCCTCACACAAGTTACGCTAATGATTGATCATGAAAATACTTTTTGTCTAATACGAAGTATCAAGTTGTGTAGTGTTGGTTAAAAAAGTAAATACTTTTTGTCTAATACGAAGTATCAAGTTGTGTAGTGTTGGTTAAAAAAGTTAGGTGCAAAATCTCTTGAGACATTCGTCCGCTTTCACGATTGGTTGAAAGTCATAACAGACCAAGAAAGCGAGAGTTCCGAAGAGTGTGAAATTAACGATTGGTTGAAAATCACAACGGACCAAGAAAGCGAGAGTTCGGAAGAGTGTGAAATTTGTAATGTGTTGGTATTTTTGCCTACATTTTTAATTTAGCAATCAAGTCTTTTCCTTCTTTTCCAAACTGTAATTGAATATCTTTTCCATAAATGTACATGTCAATTTAATGTTTCATATAAATTTACGTTTCATATGTAATATGAATTTTTTTTGTATTAAATTAATATTATTATATAATTGTAATTTAAAGAAAATGATCGAAACTAGTCTGAGACTGGGATCGGATCCAGCACCAGTCAGGTACCCGGAACTAGACGGGACCCTTTATGTCCGGGTTTGGCCCGAGCTTATATAAAAATCTCCGGGACCGGCAAATCCAAAACCGGAACCGGACCGGGACTGAATCCATGCCTAAATCAACCAAATTCTATTGAATTTATACGCTAGTTCAAAAACTTCCAAATTCGATATTAGGATTTAGGAACATTCATCAAGATTGGAGAAACTAATTTGGACGGTTGGGGGAGAACACATAACATCTATCCAAACACTCACTATACACAAATCTATAGGTCAACTCTAATATGATTGCGCAAAGGACTCACAAATTGACCAAGGATTGCACATAAACAATTTGTAAATCACGAAATATTATTTTATTAACCTACTTTTTAATTACATTTGTAAATTACTTAACGAGAACTTTTGAAAACAGTCACAATACGCATGTTCTTTGGTATTTTTTCTTTCGATTTTACTCTTAGCTAGTTAGCTTCCAATAAAGAGTCATATTGACGCATATATTACGCCATCACCGGATCAGCGTGTCTAACGCCTTTCAAATCAATGTACTCCTAGCACACAGCTTTGTGTAATTAAAGTTGCTCGATGTACACATACTTATACACCTAAATTTGCACAAATAAAGTTTATAAGCTTTTAAGATAACTTGTATAAACCACAAAAAAATGTGAAGTAAAAGTTTCTCTCTAAAATTTATCAATATCACCGTACAATGTGATTTAAAAACCAACCATTGTTGTCTGTGACACAAACAATTTGAACTTATATATTGCCATGTACACTCAGAGACGTGTAAAACAACTTTTTCTTTGTGTAATAGGAAACCAAATAGTTTACCGATTACTTAGATACGAAATTATGGCTTAAAATTTCAAGTCTAACATATGCTCCCAGGTTTGATTTCAACCGCTGGTTTTGGTCTATTTCATTCTAGTTTAATCTATATACCGGTCTGTCTAAGTGTGATCAAATGAAGTCTAATATTGTGTTTACTTCTTTATTATCTATATATAATCAAGCTTGTTCTTGTCTGATCGGATATGACCTGAATCCAAATGTGTAAAGAAAATCATTTTTAAGGAGTGTTTACAATAACATAAAAAATGATATCAATATTTGCTTCTAAAACTAAATGTTGCCTATTTAAATAGATCAAGAAGTGTTTCTGTTTAAAGTTAAGCAATTAAAAATTAGAAGTTGAAAACAAAAGGAAGCAAACTAAAACTATTTTTCATTTTTCCTATTGCACAGAAAAACCTTTTAAATTTCATTTTATCTTTTTCATTTCAAGCACCATGAACATCCACTAAGTAGTACTACCTCCGTCCCATTATGTTTGGGATGCTCGACCGACGACAAAGCAAACATATCGTTGTCCGCATTCAAATTATTTTTAGAAAAAGAATTAAATATTCAGAAACTACATTAAAAACTTTACAAAGTCGCAAAAACCAAAAATAGATTTGATAAAAAATTGATGTATAAAGTAAGAGATTAAGAATGATTTGTTTTGACCAAGTGAATAATGTCTGAGAAAATCTTAACGGAACGGAGGGAGTATTAATTAATTTTCATATATAATCTTTAAAATAAATCCCATCCCGAAAACAAAAACAAATGCCAAAGCTTCTTGTGAAAGATAATTAATCACACATAGATAATTTACTTTAGCATCTTACATTACTCATTCATTTTGTGTGTGGAATCAGTCTCATATTCCACACTACTTTGACTGGACCAAATACAATGCTACCATCGTAACCATATTTGTTCACTACACATTCGGTGTGGATCGAATTTTTTTAGTTGACTGAGTACAAATGCGACATCTTCAACGTGTGTTGCGGCAGCCACCCCGCAATCAGCAGCAACTTAGTAATTAAGAACGTGTATTGTGACTTGTAACTCTAGTAATTATTATAAGGAAAATTAAGTTTCCAATAGTAAAAAAAAGTTTGGGGAGTAATTATTAAAAATTGGAAGGCCCAAAAACTGATGTTGACCAGTAAAAAAGTTACAAATAAATAATCAAGGAAGAAATTAGCTCCGAAATTGACCAGTCATCACATATCTACACTTCTTCAGTCTCGACCATACACTAATTAAGTAGGTTTACCGGCCAAATCAGAGCTTTGATCTAGCTAGCTTTCCCCACTCTTCTTTGACTGATCTCTTGCACTTATCTGCCCGGCCCACCCACCAACTCATTACACGACGTGTTACCTCTTACTCTCTTTCACGTCAATTCTTTTCCATCCTTATTTTTACTTCAATTAGATAGCTATGCCACAACCTATATCTTACTTGTATAGGATATACGGAGTATTTATGAGAAAAGTGTTTGGTGTACTCCTTTTTACTTTTGATACATGTGTCTGTCTTCGTGAATAAAGTTGTTTGTATACAGATAACTCTACGATGCTCTACAGAGTTATCTGCATACACAGACAAGTGTGTCAAATATGTGCACAAAAAACATGTACACAAATTGTACGTGCAATGAATCGCGGCCATACGCGAGGATTAATAATGACAGATTGACGGCCGCGGTTCAATTGACGTTCACACACACTATTAACAAGTTCATCACAACAATATCACACTATCAAAGACATAATGAGAGATCAGAGAAAGTTTGAAGTCCAATTTCCAATTGATTTTGAATTTGAGTTAATTATGATTAATTATGAAGAAGGTGGGGAAAACCCCACTAAGTACAACAAACTAGTACGTGCATAAATTGTAAATAAGTTTGGTGTGGTAGGGTATTACGTACATTTAATAAGTTATGCAATACTAATTGAGGCAATTGGATAAAAATTAGAGCTAGGTTAAATATGATTAACCTCTTTCGTGACACTAATTAACAGCATTGAACTGATATGCGACCTTCAAACTTGGACCTTCACATAAACCTCAATTGTGATTATTAACCTCTTAGGCACTAATAACAGTAAACTAAACTCTAAACGAGACATTCGAACTCCAGCACCAAATAAATATGAAGCTTTGTTCGACCACTTCTCTTTAATTTATATTTCCTCATGTTGGATGAAAATCGTCTAATCTTATTGAGTTCTACATGGAGTTAAAAGAAAGAAAAGTCTCCCGCTCAAAACGAATTGTTGGATCATTCGAAAGAGTCCTTCAAATTAAATTGAGCTCGGCGGCTCCGCTACATCCTTCAAACCGAACTATATGGGCCGGTAATGGCGAGGACAAACTCTTCTTGGCACGGATCATAACATATTGTTGGCATGGCTCCGTGCAAAATTCCTAGTCACAAATTAAAACGGTGTTGCCATTGAAATTGCCCTGGCTTTGACACACCATGCCAACTCCGTGGCAAGTACTCTTAATTTTGACGCATATTTGTCAAAGAATTGTGCCAAATCAGCATTTTTTGTAGTGAAGCTAACGCCCGTGTGTGTACTAAGTTATTACTGTAACCAATTAACCAAATATGTTTATATCTAATTTTTTATAGTAATTTTTTTGGTAATAAATTATTAATTTGACTGATAAGTTTATTTAATGTTAGATTGAACATAGCATTATAGTAGTTCCGACAAATAATAAATTTGCGGTGTATCGTAGTGTTCATTTGTTTGTAGTAACGTTAGACTTCAGTGATAAATTACGGAAGTATTGCATAATGTTTGATCCGTTATGTAATTCACATTAATAACTTACGACATTAGCTTTGAATAATTTTAAGATCTCTAGCTATTTTCCCAACATGGTGGGCAAAATAACATTTTTTATAATTTACCATTGGAAAAAAGGTATGTTATATTTGGTGAAATTAAACCTACATTCGATTGGAGTATTTTGACACGCATTCACATAATTAATTGATTTACAATTGGCATCCATAATAATGAATATAAAGATCTTAATTCATAATGAGTTCTATTTTGTTACATGAACAAATTTACAATTTATTTCAAGTGTGCATATAGGATTTTTTATTTTCATTTTATTTCTTTATTTTGAATTTTTTATTATCTCGGTAGGCAAACACCAAAATCAATGGATAAATGCCCGAGAACATTTTCCAAAATTTATTAAAATATTTCTTTATTTTGACATAAACATGCATTTCATTTTAGAAAGGATAAGAATATAAACACAATTCTCACTACTTTAGTCTGGCAATTACCAATTTCAATCCATACTCTAAGAACTAAGATGCTCTTACCAGCCTACACTCCAAACAGCTCAACATATATGCTTGGAATCTTTTATTGATATAAATTCTCTAATATATGAGTCTCATTACTTATTTGTTAAAACATGACCATTGCTTATTTTCTAATATAAAAGCAATTTAAATTGGACAAAACTGTTCCAATTTGTAACTTTTTATCACTATCACCACTTCCAAATGTTACTATCGGCATCAAGTCACTGTCAAATGCTAAGACTTTTTTTGAAGAGAAACCGTCTGATGAAAATTCAACAATAAAATTAAGTGTCAATGACATGATTGCCGATGACACGTGGGCGAATGGCAGTGGCCTCCTAGTCACTCAAACCACATACAAATAGTGAATAATAGTCTTTTCTGAATATTTTGGAATGCAATTACATTATTTTCTGTAAACATTATTTTCAAATATTTAAAATACTCCATTTCTTTTACTATAATTATTAAAGCATTCAAAGTATAGATTCCATTTCAGGCCGTATCAAATTAATAGTCACATTTCCATTTGCAAAAATGAATCTATCTAAAAAACAACAAAAGAACATTTTAATAAAGTATATAATAATGTTACACCATAAAAAATCTCTTACTTCTTAAAAAGTCGACAAAAAATCAATAAACTTATAGCATTATACGTGATATTAAACTACGTGACAAATCTATTAGGACACTTATGATGATATAGAGGGAGTAATAACAAAGCACCTATTCCATTCCATGCTTTCTTAATGAACATAAAAGTATCCCTTTTCCTAATAAAAGTGGCTATATACGATTCTTCATATGACATATAGTTACTTTTTTAATACAAAAACGTTTACCTTTTTCACCTAACTAATGTACAAAAAAACTTACTTGCTACAAATAAAACAATCTCAGCCGCTCTGTCACACTCACACTCTAGAGTGGTTCATAAATAAATTGTGTATATATTTTTTGTATTTAAATAAAAAAAGAGAGTGGGCATAAAAGGAAGTATAATAAAAGCCGGCCGAAAATATCCAAAAACGGGCCTGGGCGATTCTTATCTTAGTAAAAAATGGCGATTACCAATTTCAATTCAATTCGTGGACAACACCTTCACCGCCATTACTTGACGCAACTTCCAAACCTCCTCCGCCGTCTTCGCTATATAAACTTTGCTTCCCTCTCTCTCTTTCACTCATACCCACTTGTCTGTTGCTTTACTCCTTCCATCAGTTACTCCCTCTCTCTCTCTATAACTACTTTCTCCAGATTTCCGCCGATCCTGTGATTCGGTTCAATTCCGACAGATTGCCGATCGCCATGGCCCTCGAAGCTCTCAAATCTTCTGCCGTTCTCGCGCCGCCGCCCCTCCCGCCGCCCTCCTGCGGTGAGGTCGTCGATGACGGTCACGGCTTTAAGAAGAAGCGGTCCAAGCGTCCTCGCTGCGAAAACGCCGTGCCTTCCGAGGAGGAGAAGTACTTGGCGCTCTGTTTGATCATGCTCGCCCGCGGGGAGGATCCCAGCCGCCGCCGTGACGCGCCGGCTTCGGTTAGTGGAATCGACAAGGAGAAGCAAGCGTCACCGCTTCCGCCGCCTCCTCCTCCACCAGTTTCCGCCGCGCAGGACGGTAATCATCATCATAATCCTCATCAGCAGCATAATCAGAATCATCAGGAGCAGTCTTATAAGTGCAGCGTGTGTAATAAAGCGTTTCACTCGTATCAAGCACTTGGCGGGCATAAAGCGAGCCACCGAAAGCATATTGCCGGCGCCGCCTCGGACGAGAACAATCCGTCGACGTCAACTTCAACGGCCGCCGCCTCTCACTCTTCTGTTCTGAACCCGACTGGTAAGGCGCACGAGTGCAACATCTGCCACAAGTCGTTCCCCACCGGCCAGGCCTTGGGAGGGCACAAGCGCCGCCACTACGAGGGGAATCTGGGAGGAGGGAACCGTGACGGCGGAGGCGGTCCGAGCGGAAGCGCGTTGACCTCGTCGGAAGGCGGTGTGTCGAGCCACGCGCCTCTGGACTTTGACCTGAACCAGCTCCCCCCGACCGAGTTGCAACTGGGCCTCAGCGTTGACTGCGGGATGAATATTCAACTTTCCGGCGAACAGGAAGTAGAAAGTCCCATGCCGTGGAAGAAGCCGTGTTTGTCGTCCTTTCCGATCGACTGGGATCTCAGGGAATCTGATGCTAAATAAAACTCAATTTTAGTTTCCCAATTGGTGATCGCATATACTACTTTCCATATTAATTAGAAGCCCTTATTAGCTTGATGTACTGAGAGTGAATTGGTCTTTGATTTGGTTGATTTAACTCTCTTTGTTCATTATTAATTAGCCCATATACTGGTAAACATTCATTAATTCTATAGGGATTGAAAATTAGTACTATATCTCTCTGTCTGATATCTCTCTTTCATGAAATTTATTAATATTAAATTTGTAATTAAAATATGAATTGTATGTGTGGTGGAAACTGAAGAAACGGTGGTGCATGAAATTGCACGACCTAGTGCCCCTCTCTGGTTGGGTTGTCCATGTGGTTTGTGCCTGATCCTTGTTGTATTTATTATTATCTATTCTTATCTTATTATTGTTAGCACAATAATAATTAGTTGGAACTTCCCTTTCTAGTCCCATTACCTACTGTTTCTTAAATTTTTATTTCACTTTAGGCAACTAATAAAACTGAACTTCATCACTCATTAATATAGAAGACTTTTGTTAAGCTCCTAATAAAGTTGAGTTTTTAGTCTACCGTACAACTAGTAGATCGAGAGTGGTAGAAGGGGAAATCATGTATAAAGGGTAAGTCTCGAATTCGAATCTTGTTAATCGATAGATAGATTCCTGTCAACCGATAAAGAGTTGTAGAAAGAGCAAGTCTTTGGTTCAAATTTTCTCAACTGATAGAACTGATAGATAGAGAGTGTGGTACACGGATGAAAAGTTATGATATTAAAAATGTAAGTACTTAGAACCACAATACATCCGTTACTGAGTTAATTGTATGATTTTAAAAATGCAAGTACTTGGAACCACAATACATCGGTTAACAATTTACATTTTCTGAGTTAATTGTCCAACGGAAGCTGAAGGCCTTTCTTGGTAGGGTTTCATCCTATTGTAAGAATTTAGTGTTAGTTAATATTGATACTGGTACAATTTGACACATCTTACATTTTACTTGAACTAAAGGGTAGCTAAAAGGGTAGCCAGGATTATATTCTAAAATGAGAGATAACTTTTCTTGTGGGAATAGTTGTGAATGGGGGGAGTATATATGCTAAACTTGGAAGAATGTTGAATTTGAATGGAAGTGATACTCTGTGGCCAGCGCAGGGAAGAAGTGTTTGTTTAATTACCAAGTTTTCGTGGCTACCAAGTGTACAGCGTTTGCCTTCTTTCTATCTAATAATCGAGTCTTCGGGATCAAGTAACCGCAATTCAGGGATTGGAGTTTTAGTCAGATACTGCCAACTTATCATCATAATTCATTACGCAAGCAAGAAATGGATAACAACCACCGTTTTATATATGGATGCCGCCAATCATCCATACGGTCTAATTCATCATTCCATTTTATAAAGGCCCGACTTGGTTCATACGGGTCACTGTCAGCCCAGCCCATTATTTGAAGTATAACATGGAGTAGAGTATTTAGAATCTAACCTATTCAGCCCTACTAAGTTTTTTTTGGGTGAAAGCCCAACTAAGTTAGTCCACAAATTTAATTATGCTTTGTACTAGTATGTGTACCCGTGCATTGCACAGTAAAATACGTGTTAAACATTTCTTTAAATTATAGAGGCTGGGATTTGTCAATTAGAATTTAAAATAGAATTCAATTGGATATGAATAGAGCTGTCAAAATGAGTCGAAGTCTAGAGGGCAATGAGTTGTTGTTTTTTAACTCGATGAAATGGCCGATTTTGTGTGTCAATCTGCAAGGGTTATAAGTGAAGTGGGTTGGCCCACCAAGTTGCGAGTTGGTCAATATACAAACATTTGATTTTCACTTTCATTATTTTCAGTGTTGATCGTCTACAACCAAAATCATTTTCAATTATATAGTTATTATTTTACAATCAATTTGTTGAACTATTATGTCTAATAATCATTCAAGTAAATTACTCCAACATATATTTACGTTTTAGTTGAATTTTTTTTTAAACCAGTAGTAGTCATTTTTTACAAATATTTACTCAAAATATCTAATTGTATATTTATTTTTGTATGATGAGTGCTTTTCTATATACCATTTAATAGTTATTAAAATTTAGTATAAGAATGATTTAACAACATTTTTAAACTTATCAAGTATTATGTACTTAGTATATTGAGAATGAACATATAGCGTTAGAATTGAGAATTATGTATTATGTGAAATTGAAGAGTGCACTACATAAACCACAAAATAAAATTACATTTTTGTAAATAAATTCAACTTTTTCTGCCCTTTGAAATTGTGAGTTATTTAAATTGTAAGTGTGTGCCTCCATTATATATATATATATATATATATATATATTCAAATGAGAATCATGCTTAACATGAGAACTCCACTTTTAAGCAGATGTGATGCCTATACATATATCATGTATATGTTGCACATTTTCATGTTGACGAAATATTTAGAAATCTGCCATCACATGTGAAGCAGATGTTGAGGCCTATATGGCGGCTGCTGATGTTATGAAAGATTGGGTTTCGTGCATGGGTTCTCAAGTTGTACGAATTTTGAAAAATTCTCAAGGTGCTAGTTCATCTTCTCAATCGATGGCTAGTGAAGAGCGGTGGCCCGTCTTGAGAGAGAATTGCAAAGAGAGTGAGAACTCAGAGAACTCCGAGATGAAGAGAACTCAGAGAACTCCGAGATGAAGAGACTAGGAAAGAAAGGGAAAAGATGGAGCATATGAAAAGTCAATTGAATGAATTCTTTGTGAACTGGCGGGCTCCCATGCAGCAATCCCAAATGCAGCCTCAGATGCCGCCTCAAATATCATTCATGAGCATGGGTTTCAATTCTAGCACATGGTTTCAAATGCCGACAAACATGCCTGGAATGACCCCGCCTTTTCCGTATGGGTATCAATCATTTTTACACCCGGTGGTCAATACAGTCGAGGCGGCTGACAAGGTGAAAGTCAAACTGGTCAACCCGAATCAAATTCTCAACCTAGGATATCATCTCATTTTTGAATTCCAACGATCAAGACGGCCTCCCGAATCTTTAATACTTCCTCCGTTCTTTTTTAGTTGCAACCGTCAACATTTGCACATTTACACATTTGCCAACGCACACATTTGCCAACACACACATTTGAGTGTAAGTATGTCTTAATCTTTATTAATAAAAAAATACTAAAAATCAGATTTTGAAAATTTGTAATGAGATGAATTGAAAAATATTTTTTTAAAAAATAATTTCCATAAAATAATAATGTAAAATGTAGTCAAAGTAGATCATGTGAACAGTGCAAAAAGTCAACATTTGCAATCAAAAGAGACGGAGGATAATAGTTCTAGTAGATTAAATTTCAATTTCTATTATTTATTTTGATGTTTAGGATTTTTAAATGTAATACTTTGCTTGTCACGAATTTAACCCGTGACAAATTTGAATTATGTATCCGCCATTTTATTTGTCATGCTATAAAAGAAAATTTAATTTCTTTTAATGCAAAAATGTTTGTCACGGATCCCGTTCGTGAGTCGTGACAAATTTTGATTTTTTTTATTTCTGTCCTGTTGTCATGGATCTCGTCCGTGACAAAATTAAATTTGAAAAATTTGAATATTTTGTCACGGATTGTACGTTGTCACGGACGAGATTCTGTGACAAATGTCAAACCGGAAGGTGCCACCAATGATCTTTTTGTCTCAGGTTGGTCCGTGACAATGTTTTGTCACGAATTTTTGGCGGTGACAAATGTTTGTCACACCTGTGGCGTCACGGAAAAATCTGTGACAAATGTTTTTGTCGTGGATTGTTGTGGTACCATTCGTGACAAAAACGCCGATTTTTTGTAGTGTAAATCGTAGTGTTCCGAATAGTAATAGTTGATAATTGCCATTAGTAAAACTATAGTTGGAATTATTTATAACTTACGCATATTTCGCATTTAATTGACTTGCTATACCAAGGTGTAGTCGGTTAGACACTATTTTTGAAAAATGGTTTCTATAATTGAGACCACTCATTAATGATCGATAGTTTGGATTATTAATATCCGACGGATAATAACTGAGATTATTATTTTCAATTTTTCCTAATTAATATTTAACGCCCTAACATTTTTGTGCTTAATGCTTTGAGACGTTGAGTCGAACTTTTGAAACAATCCTCAAATAACT
This sequence comes from Cuscuta epithymum, assembly GCA_945859915.1. Lineage (NCBI taxonomy): Eukaryota > Viridiplantae > Streptophyta > Magnoliopsida > Solanales > Convolvulaceae > Cuscuta > Cuscuta epithymum. Next base: position 847,619 of record CAMAPF010001068.1, read on the forward strand.
TAAAAAAATACTCCCTACGTATCAAATTAATTGACCCGTTTCTTTTTCACGCAGTTTAAGACAATTACTGTAGACTTTATTAAAAGTAAGAGGTTTTTGGTACTGTAGCGACACTGTAGCGGTACTGTAGCAGTACTGTAGCTGCTTTTTGAGTGGGATTCTTTCCAAAAAGGGAAATGGGTCAATTAAATTGATACGCCAAAAAAGGAAAGTGGGTCAATTAATTTGATATGGAGGGAGTATAAAGCAAAACTTGAACACTTTATAATACTCCGTACTATGTACATGTTAACTAGGCATTTAAAGATCGACAATATAAAGTCATTCTAAGGATCCGCAATCCAACTCCGTCAATAGATCAAATTTCTCACCAATTTCTACGTATTCACTCAGTCAATTCAGTTTTCACCATAATCCAGCACCGTCAATATATTCACCGAGCAACATTGTTCTTAAATTAGTTAAAGCCTTCTTTTTATTATTATACATCATTTTTTTGCCAAATATTTTTTTTTTGAATAATTATAAATTTAAAAGTCAAACATTCCGATGTAAAAATAAATAAATTGGGAGTCTAATTTTGTTGATTTTAATTTAGAACTAATTTTGAAAGAAATAATGGAAAGATGTAAAAAAGTATTTTAATCATAAGGTCTTAATTTCAGCACCTAAACTTATTTAACAACAATTTTGAACATAAGAATCTCAAGCAGATGAAAGTTCAATATTTTTTAATTTCTTTAATATATATGATATTGGTGTCATATGAAAGATCATAAAACACTAAAAAAAATGGTATATTTTTTTTAATAAAAATTTGAGTTTGAATACAATAGTTAAAACAAATTTAAAAAAATTGGGATTTTTAATATTCCATGCCCCACACTTTTAAATTGACATGTACGTACGCATAAGGGCCCTACTTTCTCCCCATCAATAAGCCTCCAAATTCCCACGGTGCCAGTTACCCACTTTCCAACCCACAAATACATGGTGATGAAGTATATGGCCCAGGAATCCCCGGTCCACAAACTCCTACTACTCTATCACAGACCCAACAAGCCCAAGAAGCGAAGGAGGTCCAAGACACAGCGGCCCAAGCTCAAAAGTGGTCCACGAAGCGCCTGGGGTAGCCTTCGGCAGTATGGCCGAAGGCTCCAAAACTCACAGAACAGCCATATTTGAGCATACGAAGCTACTGGGAGAAAATGACAGAAAACAGGAGCCTTCGGCATTGTTGAGCCCTCGGCATTAGAAAAGCCTTCGGCTGAACCAAGCCTTCGGGCCGCACAGGGCCCTCGGCTGCATGAAGAGCCCTCAGATAACATACTCAATCATCAAAGATTCCCTTTGGAGACCCGCAACCACCGCATTTAATGCGGCGTCACATCCACCCACCGCATTTAATGCGGCGTCACATCCACCCACCGCATTCAATGCGGTGCACATGCGAATGTCAGTGCCACCCGATTTAGGTGACCCCTCAGCCGTTAGATTATCGCCACGTGTACTCTCATCGCATTTATTGCTGCTATAAATAACACTCCCTTTTCCAATTGTAAAGGACCAGAACATCTCGAATTCATTAATATAATCGCCTCTCTCTCCTACTTGTTTGCTCTGACTTCTCTCTAGGTTATTCCCGCAATAACCCCCGGATAAGCTACCCCGGGTACACTGTCCATCACATGGATTGCAGAATATTTTTTTTTGAAAGGGAGGATTGCAGAATATTTGAGAGTCAAAACCTGGTTTTTGAACCTCCGGTTTGCGGGAAAACAGCGGATAAATTAAACAATAGATAAATTAAAGCCATTATAATATTGACATAAAGTTTATAAATTTTAAGATGAGAATTAAAACACGTTCATTATGACAAAATCTTGCTAGGAGTAACATTAGATCATGCTAGTGCTGCAGCTATACCCAAACATTTAGGTACTCCATGCCATGATTGAGCACCACTAGTTAATGTTGAGAAATTACCAATGGGTAAGAGTGTTTTTTATTATTATTAGTGCTTTAATTAAGATTTGTCGAGTTTAAATTATTTTAAAATTGTAAAAGAACAATGCATAATTACTGTATTTTATTGGGCATATAATTAGTAAACATGTCCTCTAATCAGGGCCGGCTCAATAGATCAGGAGAGCCGGTGCAAATCGCGTAAAATAGGCCTTATATTAAATAAATATAATATAAATTATATGATAAAAAAAATATAATATAAATTATAAAAAGCAACCTTTAAAAAGTAACCCAAAAAAGACTACAATCAAATGTGACATTGAGATATAATCATATTTCGAACCTGAAAATCTAAAATTGGCAAAAAAAACCTAAAACTGAAAAGAAATGAATTAAAATCATGAACTAAAAAATATAGAGTAGGATAATACTGAAAAAACTACTCCCCCGTCCCTTAAAACCAAACTCATCCAAACTGTACGAGGAATTTGTGTTAATTACTACAACTAGGCCTTATCCAGTCCTTATGTAATAAAGAAGTTGCACATTTATAATTAACAATTGCATTTGAATTACATATAAATATTAGTATTTAATGTTTGTATTTAAAAACAAAATACTAACATGTATCAAGTAAAAATTATGTAGACTATATTTAAAATTTTGGGCCTTCTGAATTGAGAGGCCTTATGCGGTAGCACTTCTTGCACGCTCTCATCTACGGCCCTGCCTCTAATATATACTCCATAATCATTTAAAATTTACCGACAGTTCATCCCAAAAAGAAGATAAAGAAATGTGCAAGGTAGAAATGAATGATAGATTGATAGGAACCAACACAGCTAACTCAATGTTGACTGGGTGAAACAATTGAATGAAGGTCTCAACTTCAATTACCACAATAGTAGCGTAGGAATTTCAATGTAATGGCTCTTTGTGTGTATTGGACATTGAACCACCTCACTCAAAAACGGTTTGATATCATACCATGATTTATTGTTAAAGTCTCACACCGAAAAATTTGGAAATAATTAATTGTTATATTAAGACACGAGCTACTTCTCCTATCAGGTTGACCTTTTAGGATGGAACCCCGGAACTTAACGACTGTTTAAGTCTCACATCGGAAAATTTGGAAGTAATTAAGTGTTATATTAAGACATGAACTACTTCTCCTATCAGGTTGACCTTTTAGAATGGAATCACGAACCTTAACATTTACTCTTATGGGCGATTCGAGTGGGCGATTCTATCCTTTGGGTTGGAGATATGAATGATAAGAGCATCTCCAATGCAAAAACGTTAATGGTGCATATGTGGCATGAAAAGCAACCAATTAAAAAACAATAAATACAATGTATCTCTCCTTATTTGAAGGATCTTACATCATTTTGGTAAGTTTTTCTTCACAATGTCAAGCACAATGTCTAGATGTAGACATTGTGATTGACATTGCAGACAAAAACTTACCATAAACACATAAGACCGTGGAAAGAAAGAGAGAGATATTGTATTTATTGTTTTTTAATTGGTTATTTCTCATGGCACGTATGCACCGTTAACGTTTTAGCATTGGAGATGCTCTAAGAGACACGACATTACTCAAGCACCATTTCATTTTGGGTAAGCAGTGCAAATTCGGCAACAAAACATTTTGGGATTCCATCACAAGTTGCCTAGATAAAAACCAAAAAGGCATTTTACCAAATGTTTACTTGAGAACTTTGAACTTCTCATTACTAGATCAAAAATATAAAGATCCTCATATGATTCCTTATGAGGTTTATATTGTGGCACAATTTTAACTACTAATTTTTTACTATACATTTATAACATTTTATCATCAATGCTATTTCTCAAAATACACCTCGAATTATCTTATTTAATTATCTTGTAAATAATTTCTTCAAAAAAAAAAATCTGTAAATAATCGTGTTATTTTGCAATGAGAACCTTTAATCATGACGAATGTAGTATATAAAACTCATCGTATCACGTTAATTGGAAGACATTTTATCAAATAATATCTGGTTATAAAATCTTGAAATACTCTTCGTAGAACTTGTCTATACTATTTCAGAATCATCAGTCTCCGATCACTAACCTCTTTGAGATTCTTGACTATGTTTGGCGTGACATTTCAGCCCATAATGGGTTTAATTTCATAATTTCAGCTAATAATTATATATGAAGTTGGAAAAAATGGACTAAATTGACAAGTTCACACACCTAGGATGTGTTTACATCGCTGCTAAAAGTATAGTTAGGTTAGTAAGACAGGTGAAGTAGACACACATGCTGTTCAAAGAGCTGTTTACTAATCATAACAAATGTTTTAATTGTCGCTTACTAAGTATACCACCCTCATGTATTAATTAAACAACAATTTAAGCTTTTTGTGTTTCCGCATTTATCCTTAGCTTACCCTTACCCTTTACCCCTATGGCCCTACCCCTACCACTACCCCGCACTAACCCTGCATACCCCCACCCAACCACCCCTACCCCTACCAGTCCCCATACCCCTAACCCCCACCCCGGCTCTCCTACCATTTCTCGTACCTGTACACCTTACCCTCTGCCACCTATCTCGAGCCTACCACAAACTGTTCCCTGTCCCCGTACGCTGTTACCCCTTACCCTTACCCCCGCACCCCTGACTCCTACCCCCACCATACCTTACCCTTACCTACCCCACCCCTACCCTACCTGTCCCCAACCCCTCATTACCCTTACCCCGATGCTCTTTTGTATATGGGTAAGGTCATTTTTTAAATCATGTGAAATAAACATGAGTTTATATCGCTCTTATTTTAGGCGCCGCTTATTAAGAATGTTTTCTTTTGGACAATTTTCAATCCCAGACTAGACCAGATCAGAACAGACCAGACCAGACCATATCTGATCAGACTTTCATAGTTATAAAATACACAGAGACCGGACATTATCAGACCAGATCACACTAGACCCGTAAATTTCAATCCAAACAAAACATCCTAACACAAGTTTTAACAAACACTACTACGTATTTAATAACCTGTGAAGTAAACATGTTATTTTCGTAGTGTTTCTATTCAGCTGAGAGTTTAATACGATAGTACAATCCATGTGACAAACTATCAACCGTGGCGGGGCGTTGAGAACGCTCTGGCTTCTCACTAGAAAGAAAATACCAACGGTTATTTTTTTCCTAGGTTGCGCACCTTCAACCGACTAAGCTCTTAATTCATTCGAGTAATCTTTGATTTTCTTCCACTTTATTGTTCGAAATCCACTACTCTTTAATTCCACCGATTGGAATTTATAGATTTGGTGAATTTTTTAGCAAAAGGTGAAGACTTTTTGAATCCCAGTACGCAGAGTCACTATTCATCACCGATTTTGAATTTCAGCTTTGATTCATCGTCTGACGATTGTTTGTGGAAGGGGAGAGGTCCTTGGGGGTCGCCAGGCTCTGGCAAACCTCCCCGTACTGGTCTCCCGCCACCTGTGCTCCACCGCACATCAGCTAGCTAAGTCACAGCCGGGCCGGGTATTGTTCAATTTCGTTTGGGACTCGAATTGAATTCTGAGTATACTGCTGGGCTCGCCATCTTATTTGGAGCATTTGGGTATTTTCTGATAATTTTCTGAGCATTATTGTGTAAACGAAGTACTGTGCATCTTCCCCAAACTGGAACTACAGTAATTCCTGCGAACAGTGTGCTAGTTAGGAATTTTTTCTGGATTCCATACTTGTCCATTCTTCAAACGGTTGATACTGGAGTGTTCACCACTTCAAGGGGTACGTGTGAGAGTATTTTCAGAATTTTTGGTTGAGTTCTTGTGATGTGCTAGCTGCTTCTTCCAATGACAAGAAATAATAAGCAAAGCCGAACACCTCCTCCAAAGGATGATGCGTTTGATGAAAAAATCAGAATGTTGAATGCCAAGAAACTTGCACTTGAAGCTAGAAAAAAGGCTGAGATTGAAGCTAGCAAGAAGGGAGGGATAGTTATTGAGAAGGTCTTACCATCTCCAGCTACCAAAATTGCTCCAAGTATGACAGTTATACCATCATCAACTAAACAAGGGGCACCTATTTTTGCCGAGACCTCAACTGAGATCACTCTTGCACAGCCGGCTGATTCTACTAATGACTCTACTCCAAATGATACGGCTAACTCTAAGTTAGTTGATGGCATATTGGTTGAGGAAGAGGGTGGATCCGAAACATTAGGCTCGGAGGATACAGCTTCTTATGCTAGCTACAAAGAGGATTTGGGTGAATCTGAAAAAGAACAAGAAGTGAAGAAACCGTGGGTAAACTTGTTTCAAGATAACCGTTCTCTTTCGCATGGAATGAAGTTGGACTACATTCCTCCCAAGGGTGAAGTGGTGGACTTCTCTAATCGTAAGCTTCCTACCCTTATGGAAATCTGGGGTCCTTGCTTAGTTGGCTGCTTTACTGGAAGGTTCCCGGGTATGAAGGCAGTACATGCTCTTATTAACAAATGGGGTGTGAGGTGTAAGGCTAAATCCCATGACAGGGGGTGGGTGATTTTTCACTTCCAAAGTGAGGATGATCGAACCAAGGTCATTTCCGAAGGGCCATACTCTTCATATGGCAAGGCTTTATTTCTTAAAATGCTATCTGAGGATTTTGAGTTTGATGGTGAAGAATTTCTGAAGGTTCCAACTTGGATTAAATTCCCCGGTTTATCGGTCACTCTTTGGAACAAGCCGGAAATCAGTGAACTGGCATCAAGGGTGGGCGTCCCCATCATTGCGGACCAAATCACTCAAAACAAGGCTAGGGCGCAATTTGCACGTGTGCTTGTGGAGGTTGACTCTTCTAAACCTCCGGTTCTTGAGATTCCTATGATACAACCATCGGGTAAAAGGAGGAAGCAGTTTGTGGTATTTGAAACCTACCCAAATTACTGTTATGAATGCAAAAAGTTTGGCCATAACCCATTTGTGTGTAAGGTTCTGCATCCGGAAAAAAAGGGGAATGGTGACAAACACATTGTAACTGCTAAGGAAATGGAGAATCCGAAGAAGGATGAGGCTGCCAAGAATAAAACTGTAGCCATTGTGGAACCGGAGGAACCACCTTTCAAGCTTGTGGTGCCAAGGAAGTGGACTGTCAAACACAAGGAGGTTAAGGCATCTTCGTCAAACACACAAGCTGCCAAGGAACCGAAGACTGCAAAAAAGAAAAACAAGGAACCTGCAACTTCTACTGGAGCGGAACCCTCGGCCAAGGCAGCCCCTATCTCACCTTTTTCAGCTGCAGTTCCCAATGCCACCAAACTGAAGGAAATAGAACCAGCCAAGGCAGATTCTACACCAAGGGAGATGGAGAAGGAAACTGTTCTGCAACCGGCCAACCCGACGGACATGGAGACTGCAGAAACTTCATCCAGGACAAGCAAGCCAAAGGAACCTACATATCCTTTCATCCTTAAAATTGACCGGGAAACCAGGGAGTTTGTGGATGGGATACAAGTTCCGGACAAGGATATTGGAGGCAATATAGTGAGAAGCATATATGAAATGGATGACGAAGATGTGGTGACTAAATGGGAGCTTGATGAAAAGGGAAAAAGGACCGTTTATGTCATGAAGAGGGCTGATCTTCCTCTTAGTCACTTTGAATGTAGAGTTGGTCCGGATTTCAAAGCGGTGTATGGAAAGGAGAATCCAGGGATGAGCTTCACGTTTCAATGCCTAAAGACACTGCCAGGAGCCAAGCGGCATTTTAACTGGTTTAAATTCGAACCCTCTATTTTTATTCCTAATGTTGTTTCTTTCTTTGATGAAAATAGCAATGAAAACAAGACGTATTATAAGGAGATGTTGAGGCGAAAGGCGAGAGAAGAAAAGAAGAAGTTGGCAGGATCGGAGGATTGCCAAACCTCCAATTTGGATGGTCACGGATGATTAAAGCCATTGTGTGGAATGTGAGAGGTTTGCATAAACCCTCCAAGCATACTAGTATTTCTAATATTATTAAAATAAATAATGCGAATTTTTGTTGTCTATTAGAAACTAAAATGACTAAGGACAGTTTTAAAAATTATGTTTCAAATAAATGGCCAGGTTGGCTAAGTGAAAATAATTTTGAAAAAATTAATGGGGGCCGAATGGTTATCCTTTGGAACCCAAATTTTCTACATTGTGTGGTGAGAGAGATTGAAGCGCAATATATGCATGTTGAATGTATATGCCGAATTACTCAAACCACTTTTTTTATTACTCTTGTTTATCCGTTGTATACGGTGTTGGAGCGTAAGGCTCTTTGGGATTATCTTGTGACGCTAGGTGACCAAATTAGGGAACCTTGGATTGTCGCAGGTGATTTTAACTGTGTATGTGCGCCGAATGAGAGGTTGGGTTCCAACCCACCTACGGCATACATGATGCAACATTTATTTGAATTTAAAGTCCGTGCTAGCTTAGAAGATGCTCCCTCTACAGGAGAATTTTATACTTGGAATAGAGGTATACTCTATGGGCTAAGCTAGATCGAGTTCTTTTAAATGATGTTTGGGGACTTAACGGTATTGGTTGTAAGGCCCATTTCAACGAAATGGAGGTGGAGTTTGATCATACGGCTTCCGTTATATCAATACTCCATAATTCCTCATTAAGGTCGAAACCTTTCAAGTTTTTTAATATGTGGATTAAGCATCATGATTTTGCTAATTTAGTGGTGCAGAATTGGAGCATTTTTGTTGATGGTACAGCCCAGTATTCGATTGTGAGGAAGCTCAAGTTGCTCAAAGGGCCACTTAAAAAGCTCAATTCATTGGAATATGGGCATATCTCAACAAAGGCAAAGAAAGCTAAGGAGGATTTTAAAAGATTGAATAAAATGGCGCTTGAATCACCTCTAGATGAGGAGATCAAAGTGCAATTAATGGCGGCTAGGAAAAGGGCAGCATTTCTTGGGGAGGCCGAATCAAGCTTCTACCAACAACGAGCTAAGGCCACTCACATTCTAGAGGCCGATAAAGGCACGAGATACTTTCATGCCATTATGAAGAGGAATATGGCACGAAATGCTATATCATCCATATCCTTGGAAGATGGTAGTGTCACCACTTCTTTGGATCAAGTGGGTGATGAATTTGTAAAGTTTTTTATGGATCTTTTTGGTACCGAGGTGGAAAACCTTGACCTAGACCCGATGGTCTTAGGTCACGGCCCTTTGATTGAACCAAGTGTTCATGATAGCCTACTTGCCCCAATATCGAACAAGGAAATTAAAGATGCCTTGTTTGACATTGGAGATGATAAGGCACCGGGGCCGGATGGATATTCATCGGCTTTCTTTAAGGCGAATTGGAGCCTTATTGGGGATGACATAGTCCAAGCAATTAGGGAATTTTTTCATTCGGGAAAGTTGCTCAAACAAATTAACCATACGGTTATAGCACTTATCCCCAAGACTACTCACTCACCTAAAGTTTCGGACTATAGACCAATATCATGTACAAATGTGTTGTATAAAGTCATTACAAAAATTATAGCGGCAAGATTAAACCCATGTCTCTCGGGTTTAATTAACCAAGCACAAGGTGCTTTCGTAGACGGCCGCCTAATGTTTGATAACATATTCCTTGCCCAGGAACTTGTTAGAGGATACAATAGGAAGCGAATTTCACCAAGATGTATGATTATGGTGGATTTGCGCAAGGCCTATGACACCATTTCGTGGAATTTTCTTGAAAATGTCCTAAAGGGGTTGGGCTTCCCTTCTAGGTTTGTTGGTTGGATAATTGAATGTGTGTCAACAGCTTCCTTCTCGGTTTCCTTGAATGGGTCGTTACATGGTTTTTTCAAAGGAAAAAGAGGCATAAGGCAAGGAGATCCAATGTCTCCATTATTATTTGTCTTATGCCTCGAATATTTTTCCCGGTTGCTCACCATGAGAACCAAGGAGGCAAACTTTAATTACCATCCGCTTTGTGCGTCACTCGGTATTACTCACTTGGCCTATGCAGATGACCTCATGCTCTTTTCGAGGGGTGATACGTATTCTGTAGAAATATTAGTTAACACCCTTAAAGAGTTTGGAGATGTATCGGGCCTTAGAGTAAATCACGGGAAATCGAACATTTTTGTGGGGGGTGTGCGAGACCTTGAATTGCAGAGCTTGTTGGACCTCGTCGACTTTGGGCAAGGGACATTCCCGGTTAGATACCTTGGGATCCCTCTTGCCCCCCTTAGGGTATCAGTTGCCCAATATGCACCGTTACTTGACACGGTCAGTGATTTCTTAAAGGCATGGAATACGAAAACAATATCCTATGCTGGGAAGTTGGAGCTTATCCGCTCGGTGATCCAAGGGGTCCAATCTTTTTGGCTCCAAGTCTTCCCAGTTCCCCAAACGATTTTGGATAGGATAGTTTCCATATGTAGGATTTTCTTATGGGGTGGCAAGTACGTCAAAGTGGCATGGGATGACATTTGTCTCCCTAAAGAGGAAGGAGGACTTGGCATTCATAATGCTAAGGTTTGGAACGACGCTCTCCTTTCTCGCACACTTTGGGACCTACATAAGAAGAAGGATACCCTTTGGGTTAGGTGGGTTAATGGCGTTTACCTTAAGGGTAAAAGTGTGTGGGAATTCGTCCCACACGGCCGTGACTCACAATTCTTGAAGAGGTTATACCAAATACGTAATAAAATACGTGAGTGTTTTAATAATTTGAACGAAACCATTATGGGCCTTAACGCTAGATCCATTAATGGCAAACTGATTCCGGCCAAGATCTATGAGCTTTTGAGAGTTAAGGGGACTGTTAGGACCCCAATGAGCTTCATTTGGAAATCCTACATTCCACCTAAAATCTCTTTTAATGTTTGGTTGGCACTACGAAATAGGCTACCCACTCAGGATAGCCTCAGGTACCTCCATATTGTGAATCGTTGTGACCTATGCAAGGGTGGATTGGAAACAATTCCACACCTATTTTTTGTTTGCCCATTCACGTGTAGGGTGTGGGAGAGGATCAAAAGCTGGATGGGATTTGGGCATCAAATGAATACATTGCTTAGTGCGATCAAGTGGATTTCGAAGAGCCGCAAAGGAGCAAACTTGAAGGCAAAGGCAGCCCGGCTAGCCTTCTGTGCCACGGCATACTATATATGGCATGCGAGGAACTCTGTTAGATTTGATGAAGGAAAAAATTCGGAAGATGATGTTGTTGCAAAGGTCAAGCATATGGTTTACAAGATACTCTATAGTATCTACCCATATGAGATGATCAACCTTTGAGAAGATTCATGTTTTTTTTTAATGCCACGGCATTAGACAGCTTGTAATTTTTTGGGTTGCATGTATTGGCTATTTTGGATTTAGACTAGACTAAAAGCCTCTCCTAACCCTCTCCTTTTCTCACGAAATAGGAGAGGGTGGGGGTTTTAGACTTTAGATTTTTGGACACATTGTACTTGTTAAATTTTGCTTGGGTGTTAATATATATTTACATTTCATCCAAAAAAAAAAAAAAAAAACTATCAACCGTGGCGGTCGATCAAGTGGTACTTTTACCATCCACAACTCATCTTCTCGCCATCTGCAAATTCTTCCTGGTCACCATTCTTTGATTCTCGGCCATATACAATTCTTCACGAAAGGTGTCACCCTTCTCTTGATTTCTCCCCGATGGTTGATGTAATTTTTTTATAAACTGACCATAGAACTAGAACTAGTGACTTTTAATTATAATTATTATTATGGTCAATTTTACATAACTATGCTAATGAATGTCGTAGGTATACGTATAGTAACTTAATTTAGTCGATCAAAATTTTCACAAAAAATGTTCCCTCGATACTATCGTTTTTTTTAAGTTCCACAAACACGCCTTCAAACTGTTGAGAAATATGCTACATTACGAAACATAAAAATATGTGAATATTTGAGATACAGGAATACGATGCCTCAGCTCGTTGAAGTATTTACGCTATATAATCGCTGTGTACATTGTGATAGTGGACTGTGTACATACTTCGTATTTTGTTGGGAAAGTTCCCGAAATGGGACTAAAAAAGTTTGAAAATTCCAAAATAGGACTGTCATGTTTTTATTCCCAAAATAGGACTAATTACTGCCAAATTTGGAAAATACTGCCATGTTTGAAGTCTGGTACTGCCAAAACATGGCAGTAATTAGTCCTATTTTGGGAATAAAAACATGGAAGTCCTATTTTGGAATTTTCAAACCTTTTTAGTCCCATTTTGGGTAATATCTCTATTTTGTTTGATGGCTAAGTGTGAGTTAGGGTCTAAATGAGCCGCAAAACTTAACCATGATTGAGTTTGAACTTAATAATTGACTCAAGCTCGAGCCGGAAGAAGCCTAATAATTTTGGTTCGAACTGACGCAGTTAAGCTCAACTCGAGTTTGACTAATTAATTTTTATAGGTTTAAACTCGAATAAGATATTTGAACTCGAGCTATCAATAAAATTTTTATATTCAAAGTTATTGATTAATATTATATTTGTGCATAAAAAATATACTCTGTATATAATATTTGTACTTTATCGTTCTCATTTATATTAGTTCCTCTTTCCTTCACTGACATCATTACTCATTATTTCACTCTCAATTAAATTTTGACATGCATGTATAAATAAATGAGCACAAATAATACAATGTGTGTATATCTATAATGTTATGGCTCGCGAGCTACAAGTTAAAATGAATTGAGTTCGAATTCATCTCAGTTGCTTAACGAACCGGCTCGAGTTCGAGTTTGACCGAACTTGAGTCATGTTTTGATTTAAAGGCTCACGAGTTGCTCACGAGCTACTTGATTTGTTAGTGAGCTGTCATAATAATGCTATTAGTTCATTATTTGACCGGCTTTTATTTAGATACATTCTGATAGGATCCTCTATAGTCTATATCAGAGAATTAAACTCTAATTCCCCTTCTCCACCACTAGAAAACTATAGAATATCATTTTAATGACATTATTATTATTATGTTTGATTGAAAGAAGAAAGGGAAGAATCAAAGAAATAACGGATTTTCTTTGCTCCATATGTTTCCCCCTCTTTTCTTTTATTCAAGTTCTTACATGTTATTCAAGTACAGTAGCTATGAAATGTGTGTCCTTTGCGTGAGAAGTGAATAGAAAGCTCATTTCAAAACATTAAAACGGTGTCTTCTCCTTGTTATATAGAATTTTATTTTCAATTGATTTAAATAATATTTTTTCTTGAAGATTATCTTGTTATACGGAGTAAATAAATAGCTTTTCGATAGATGTGTCACAATTATTTCAAAGAAAAAAAAATAGATGTGTTACAATAATTTTATTTTAAGCATCCTTTTTGTCATCATTGTTTTAATTCAAACCATCCTTTGTGTTACTATCACTAATTGTTACTCCGTATTAATTCTTCCCAAGTTCTCATAAATCGTTCAAACAATTGTCCCTTTATAATTGTACCCCACCACATTCATAGTTCGATTCACCCGATTGTGTTGTGGTCAAAGAAAAAACTATCCGATGTTTGGTAGGTGTTGCCTCTTATCTTTTTCTATCTTGGAATTCTAGTTTGGTACCCAAAAAGGTTTATTAATAGAGAAATTATTCCGAATAGATGCCAAAAAATTATTCCTTTCTTGTCCTAATCATAAATCTTCCCTCCCTTATCCCCTACTCATGTAATTATCATTTTATTTTATTTGTGTTTATTAACCTCTTATCTCTTTGGACAATAATTTTATTTGTATTTCATAGTTTCATACAACTGGTTCTCCCATAAAACTTTTCTTCTATATTCCTTTTAGTGTGCGAAATACTTCGTAAGTGTTATAAATGTAGAAAGAATATCACGCAAGAAAATTTAAAAACTTTACACTAGCAACCCTTTTGAAATGTACGGAGTACTTTTGAAAGTTGCACTTTAAAAAACCAAAGTTTTTTATCACCAAAAATCAAAGTTTGAAAAGTTATCACATAGAAGTAAAAAAAATATCGTGTAAATCTAAAAAGAATATTTTTTTTTGTCTCCAATGCCGTGTGGACCATTGTAATAATTTTTTACATTGTTGTAAGGAGCGTTTATGATTGCTTCAATTTTAAAAATGTGACTAAAATGGTTTAGAGAAAGTACTTAACAGTAAAAAATGACAGTGTTTGAGAACAAACATTGACTTGGGATGAAACTCCAGTCTCTTTCTATTTGAGTGTGATCAAAGTTCAATTTACATCGTCATTTGTCCAGTCGATTCTGGGGACCATAAGAAATGAGGTATCACTCTTTTTTATAGTGTTTGAAATAAGTGTTGTTAGAAAAGTAAAAATTGATAGTGTCAAATGGTGTGTTTGTGTAATAGAAAAACAAAAATTAGTTCGAAGTACCGCTCCACCTGTTTTAAAAACAACTTTTAGTTAGCTTTTAAGTGTTTAAAACATTCCTTTCATTTTTTAAACCAAAAGCTTAAAAGCACTTTTTAGGTATTTGCAAACACTCTCTAAATCAGATTTTGGGCAAGTTTAAGGGAGTATTTTCATTGATTAAGCACTTCTATTTGAATTAAGTTCTTTAAAGTTGAAATTTAAAAGCATTAAGGTTTTTTTTCAAAGTTAAAAGCATTAAGGTTGAATGCTTTAAATTGCATTCTCACTTTCTACTGCACGCTTTATTTACCAAATAATCTAATTTTTACTATTATTAATCATTTTCATATAATTTTAACAAATTAATTAGAAGCAAATTCAAACAATCCTTCAGTAAAAAAAACTGAGAGCCCGTTTGGTAGCACCAAAATCGGCTGTTTTGGCTGATTCTGCTGAAATTTATGATATTCTGGCTGGAGTGGCTATTTTGGCTGATTCTGCTGATTTAAGAAAAAAATATTTTATAAATATATTTTATTAATAAATTAAAGAAAAAATTATATGTAAAAATAGCTAAAATGGTCCTCTACAGTAACTTCAGCCAATACAGCCAGAAAAGTAACTCCAACCTTACTTTTTCGGCTTATTACACAATTCAGCGCGCGAAAGTAAGAGTTACGTGTTTGGTGAAAAAGCTGGCTGATAAGCCTGATAAGCCGAAAACAGAGTTCTCCAAACGGGCTCTGAAACCTTAAGCTGAGTATTCCTGACTTCGCCAGAAGATCCACTAGAGTACTAGACCTGAATTAACATACCTAATGTTGTAATCCATTACGTTTGTTGTGATTATGAAGGGTGAAAAGAGCTTTTTTCATTGCAACCCCGATTCAAAAATCAAAAGGGAGCCTATATCTCAACCAATAGGCAATAGCACTAACGAATTGGTCATCCTCTTCAGTCTTTCCCTCTGGATTGAACAAAACATGGGCTCAAAGTCTAGTTCAGAGACAAGTGATAATGAAGGGGTCAAACATGAATTATGACAAATGCAGAAAAGAAGAGGGCGAAGTACAACAAGTGTTTGAAATGAAATTTGTGGGCAATGATGAGATTCGATCCTGGTAATAATACTACTAGAAGGCTAGAAGCACAAGGAGATGAAGTGGAATGATTCCAAGCCAGAAAAACGTTAGGGAAAAGAGATAAAATGGGCAGGGGGAAAGTGAATTGACTGACAAGCCATTTTATGGTACACAGAAAAGAGGAATTGCCCAGGGACCATGTTGGAAAAGAAAAGATTAAAAAATAAAAACCTCAGCTTTACCAATCCCCGTTTAAAGAAGGGGGAAACAAGAAAGCTGATTAGTGTCAGTTTGGCGTGCATATAACACAACTATTTGGGTGGGTTGTCTCTCTTTCCCCCTCATCCCTCGCTCTCTCTCTTTCTGATGTGAGAAATTTACAGAACGGGAAAAGAGACATTGTAAAACTGTGTCACTCTAAACTGGGTGAAGTGCTGATTATAGCTAAACTTCAAGTACAAAGCAGCCATCTTTGGCTTCTTGCAGTTGCGGATATCTTTCTCTATTCATTTTCTTGGTGGGCACAGCATTTTACCCACGCTTCCTTGGATTATGCGCAAAAATCGATCTTGATTGGTTCTTTGTGAAGTGGATTAGGCATCATCCCATTCTCGCCCATACCCAGATTCAACTCATCAAACACTTTTCTTCAACCAAATTTCAGGTGACCTTTTTAGGTATTATTCTACTCCTGGTTGATTATAAATAGCAAGTATTGGGTTTTGTTGGTGTTCCATCATTGCTGTTGAAGAACATTTTTTGTTTATTGCCGAATTTCTGTTTGCTGAAATGTTTGTTTGAGCTCCCTGCCTAACCCCCTAGATCTTGCTGGTAGCTGATGTTTGGTCGGAGTATATTTTTATAGGCATATGGCTATACATTTTCTAATTGTTTCTTTATTCATTTTCTTCTCCAGCTCTGCAAAGAAAAAATAATTAACTAAAAAGGGATATGCTTGCTGCCCCCCACTGTGAAGATGCTGTTCTCTGTTGCAGGTATTTTCAAAACAAATATGTTCAAAAAGTTTTATAGTGCCAATTGTGGTATGGATCCTTAAGAAGGTTACTGTTTTTTACCCTCCTCAGTCCCCACCTTGAAGTTCATATAAAAGATTGCTTCTGCTGAAGAATTATACTCCCCATACTTATGAGAGCAGGGCAATTCAAAGTTATTCAATTGGAGTAGAGATCATGGAAACATAAATCTTGAAGTTTCAAAGGTGAAGCTCATTGTTGCCAGCCAAGATGAAGTTTATGAAACTTGGATCCAAACCTGATTGCTTTCACTCAGCTGGAAACAATGTCAGGTGAGATTTCTTGCCATTATTTTTTCGACCTGGAAGTTGTTTTGCAGGCTCAAATATCTTCTCCATATTTTTATTACTACCTGTGATGAGAAACCGGAAGTGTCTTTGCCTTCCAAAAGAGAATGTTGCAATTTCCGATATTGTGTCGAGTGATCTAGATCTTAAATATACCTTGTGATCTTAGCTTGCAGCATCAAGCTTTACTACAATTAAGAGGCTTCCTAAAATCACTTGGCTGTGTTTTCGGTAATGTAACTTTTTAAGAAGCTGCTACTTGGAGGTTCAAGTGTTTAGTGTTCAACATAAAAGTTCTTTTTTTCCATAAACTATATGCCTATGTCTCTGTAATTATTATTTTTAAATACATTTTTAATTTTCTTATGTTTCAGTTTCATGTTTTGAGTTTTCATATTAAGATTCTTTTTATTTAACAACATGAAGAATATTTGGCCATAGTTGCACTTTTTCAGTTAAGGATAGAATCGTGCATAATTCATACTTAAACCACACTTGTTTCACATCTCACAGTTTCAGCACTTTACACTAACTAGTTTTCTTGAAACAGTTACAATCTTTTCATTTGCTAACTTCTTTGCTACAAAAGGCTAAGGTAAACCATTAAATAGAAGTCTATGGTGTTCAGGATATTTTTGGTTAGTAATCTTCTTAGCAATTCTGTATTGTATTTCATTAATTAAGTTTGTTTTCTTTCTACCATTGGGTGCAGGTATATTGCTTCTGAGTTGGCTTCTGACATTATCATTTTCGTTGGAGATATAAAGTTTTACTTGCATAAGGTATGATAACCAGCCATAATACTCGAAACAATACATGTTTTTATCTCATTCTATTCAGAAGCCTGTTCATTAAGGTTCAAAATGGATGGAGTGGTTGCATCTGTTGAAGTGACTGAAGTTTTGGCTGATTTGGTTGAATTCGGCTGAACTATCTAAAATTATATGTTTAAATAAATTAAAGGAAATAATTGCTAAATGAAAAAGCTAAGTGCATCAATCTCATACGGAGTACATTTCAGTCAAAAAGCTATCACTTGAAAACACTCTTCATCTTTTTTTAAGCCAAAAGCTTAAAAGCACTTTTATCGGTGTTTGCAAACACTCCCTAAAACAGATTTTGGGCAAGTCTAAGAGAGTATTTTCATTTATCAAGCACTTCTATCTGAATAATGTTCTTTAAAGTTAGAAGTTAAAAACATTAAAGTTGAACGGTTTCAATTGCATTCTCACTTTTTCTACTGCACGCTTTATTTACCCAATATTCTAACTTTTTCTATTATTAATCATTTTTCATATAATATTTAAAAAATAATAATTAGAAAAGCGAATTGGGCTTTAACCTATTTAGTGCATTATTAATAGCATGAACCTGATGGACTTGATGGATTTCTTCTGCAGTTCCCTCTTCTTTCCAAGAGTTCTCGTTTGCAAAAACTCATCGCAAAGTCTGTTGAAGGAAGCAGTGAAATCCACATTGAAGACATCCCTGGAGGGCCTGCGGCATTTGAAATATGTGCCAAGTTCTGTTATGGTGTCACCGTTACACTGAATGCTTACAATGTGATTGCAGCCCGTTGTGCTTCCGAGTATTTAGGAATGAATGAGAACACCGAAAAAGGAAACCTTATTTACAAGATTGATGTTTTCCTCCACTCCAGCATTTTCAGGAGTTGGAAAGATTCCATAATCTCTCTTCAGAGCATGAAGTCTCCTCTTTTTCCTTTGTGTGAGGAGCTGAAGCTGGTCAGCCATTGCATTGACTCTATAGCTTCCAAGGCATCTGCTGATGTGTCAAAGGTTGACTGGTCGTACACCTATAACCGATCTAAGGTATCAGAGGAAATTGGTTTGAGAAGCCGAATAGTGCCAAAAGATTGGTGGGTGGAGGATCTGTCGGAGCTTGAAGTTGATTTATATAAACAGGTTATTGTCAATATCAAGAAAAAAGGACTAGTTCCTAATGAAGTCATTGGAGAAGCTCTAAAAACTTATGCGTCAAAAAGGCTGCAAGGGTATCATGATATTGGTACTGAAATTGATGCTTCCAAATATCGATCTGTATTGGATGCAATTTTGTTGCTTTTACCCACAGAGAAAGGCAGCGTCTCAACCAATTTCTTGTTTAAGCTGTTAAAAGCGTACATTTCGGTTGAGGCAGGAGAAATGGAGAAGAAGGAACTGATTAAAAGAATAAGTCGCCAACTGGAGGAGGCTTCTGTTAATGATCTTCTGATTCGAACCTCAGATGGGGAAACTGCATCCCCTATGTACAATGTCGATGTAGTCCAGAAAATACTAAGCGAGTTCATGATGTCCAATGAGGAGGACTGTGGGACCAAATCAGAGGTCTGTGATGAGATTCAGAATGTCAAGAAGCCAGTGGGGGTTTTGAATGAAGCTTCGAAGCTGATGGTGGCAAAGTTAGTAGACGGTTACCTTGCTGAGATCGCGAAAGATCCCAATCTGACATCATCATCATTTGTTGGTGTGGCAGAGATGGTGGCTGGTTTTCCCCGACCTGCTCATGATGGACTATATCGAGCTATTGACATGTACCTTAAGGTGATTGTTTGTTAAGACTCTCTATTTACTTAAACTTAGGGGTGGACACAGCAAGGACCGTAATCAGCAATCCTTAGAACTGTAACCGGGACCATCCTTCTCATGGTTTTTGTCCAGTTTCCAATTTTCCCAAGACCAAAACCAGACCACAATGCTTTTGACCCGTAGTCACACTTTATAAAGTGAGTTTACATTTACCTCCTAGAAGATCTTATTAAATTTCAACACGGTCACTAGAGTTCACGTAAATACAAATATAGCCTTTTAGAAGTCATTTGTTTTTGGTGAATGAGTAAGTAGAATATAATGGTATATCAGGAATATATTTAGGACTAAATATTTTATCATTTTTTATTGCATCTTGTGGGTTCAAAATATCCAAGTTTTTCTTTTGGAAAAAGAAATTGAGACAAAAGTGAAGAGAAGAATAAAAAGAATTTTAAGCATAAAATTAGGAAGCGATGAGATTCAAACCCAGGTGCAGGTGAAGATAGTCCCTATGGCTTCCATCTTGCCTATATTGGCTGTTGAACTATATTTGTATTACAAAAATATTATTGCTTTATTCCGTGCAAATATTAAACTACACATTAATGACTAATTAGTTTTACTATAATATTATGGTTGCTATTATTAAGTAGTATTTGTATAGCTATTACTAATACTATTGTTAATAATTTAAAATTATTATAACTATACTAGTATTATTGTTTGTAGTATTATACTTTGAACTATTTTGCGAGCTCTAATTTTGTTTAGTAACTACGTATAGTATGTGTGGTTTTTACAAGTCTTGAAGTATAATTTTTTTATAAATAAAAAAACATGATGTTTTGAGTTATGTTTTTGTAGTATTACATTAAGACATCTACAAGCAACTCTAGAAAAACTAAAGCAATGAATCAAGTGTTAAATTGCCTTTTCACGTACGCCTAACTCGCTTACACCAACCTAGGCTTTTAAGGCTTGATCAGGGATGGCTTCTTTTGATATCATTTGAATTGCTGAAGGGAGTGTTTGTAATTTTAGAAACCTCAGGGATGGTAACTTTACCAAATTTTGGGGAAGGATGAAGGTGTTATTAACCAAAGTACCTAACTGTATGTACTATAACCGTCCCAGACCAATTACCAATAACACTATTTGGTGTTCTTTTTGTGTGTAGCAACATCCAGGGATTAATAAGAGTGAGAAGAAGAGAATATGTAGATTAATGGACTGCAAGAAGCTCTCTGCAGATGCTTGCATGCATGCAATTCAAAATGAGAGACTCCCTTCACGTGTGGTTGTCCAGGTCCTGTTTTTCGAGCAAGTCAGGGCCGCTCATAATACTTCTTCTTCCGGAAGCACCACTCCTGAACTCCCCCACCCCACCAAACCAGTCACATCTGCATCTTATGGCAGCTCTCGTTCTGCAACCACCACAGAAGAAGACTGGGATGCTGCGGGCTCTGCCGAGGAGCTCAGGGCTTTGAGGAGTGAACTGGCAGCTTTGAAACTGGAGAACGCTGACAAGGCTGCCACCATGGGTAAAATGAAAGGTTTGGTAGTTTCAAAAAAGGTCTTCTCCAAGATCTGGTCTTTTAAAGGCGGACATGGCGGTAGTGGGGAGAACAGTGGTTCAGATTCGTCCGAAAGTCTGGGGTGTACCACCAACATGGAAGAAGCAAAATCCTCCACCTCTTCAAGGAAGACAAAGCATTCGCTTACTTAGCCCTATCAACACTAGTAGATGGTCTTTTTTGGTGGGTATTAGCAAGTCCAAGGATGTCAAGTGTAGTTCTAACAACAACCTTTTCCGATTGTACCGTCTATATTTACCGGATGCCTAATATCATTTGACGTTTCACTATTTTTTGCTTTTCTTGTCTCTGAAGTTCACATGAAACAAATGTAGAGGATAATCATAGATGAACTGTCGCTTCCATACCCTTTGATTGACCTTTTCTAGGTGTAGTTTGAGTTTAACCACTAGCTAATATGCAAGGAACTGAATGTATATCTTTCAAGGAAGATCGTTGTAGTTCATGGCCAAAAGTTATTAAACTTTTATGTTCAGCATCTCGGAATAGCCAACTTTTGTAGTTATGAAATGATTCATGAATGTAATTAAGATTTAAGGGAGTTAATCAAGATTCAAGGGAAAGATAAAACAATATCAAACATGTCCTCATTGTAGTTGAGATAATCTTACTACCTCTGCCATTATATCATTCGCTTGAGCCTTGGGTAGGAATGTAGGATTCGGAATGACGTAAAACAATATATAAATGGGCATTGACATATAACAATATAAGTGCTGGGATTAGCCGTGTTTGGATAATGGTGGATCAGCCATTTTGGCGTTTCAACTAGGGGTGGGATTTTTGGAATCGGGAACCGTAGAACATCTAGGAACCGAACTGTTAACAATTAATGTCTCATTTGTAGGAACCGAACCGAAACGGGTTATAACGGTTCGCTTCCCGGTTCCTATAAAAAATATGTGCATGGAACCGTTAAGGAACCGTTATTAAAAAAATAAATAAAATAAAAAAGTAGTAGTAGTAGTAACAATAATAATAATAATAATATAATAGCAATAATAACCACCACCACAACAACAATAATAAAACAATATAAGATATTTGACTAACAATTCTAATTTAATCAACGGAAAAGAAGTAATAAATATTGTACATGAGGTTGATATAATACATTAAACTCGTTTCTACAAATCAAGTTTTGTTCCATCACATAAATTTTATAAATATAAAATAACCCAAATAACTTGTAGTTGATTGCACATATTTTACTTTACTATTTTCATGATATTTCTAATTATTAGATTTATTATGAATCAATAGAATGTAATAATGTTTTTTTATATCTATACATGCAAACTCAATGTCTTTTTTTTTATGTTTTGAAAGACTTGAAGTAGGCATCCTACTCTTGCTACTATGATGACGAGTAATCTTCATCGCTCTGATACTACAACGATTTTTAATGTTTGATTTATTACATGAAAATTTAAATCACTTTTGTTCTATTAAGTGTTCAAAGTTTATTAGTTAAGTTTGAGATTTGATGTTTGAAGTGATTAGAGCTTCAAATAAAATTTTAATACTCGTGTTTTGAATTTTCGATGTGTTTAAAATTATGTGCTAATTCTTAGACGAGAAAAAATTATTCTAGAAACCTGTAAAAGGAAGAACCGAACCGTTTACTACCGGTTCGGTTCCATAACGGTTCTTTATTTTTTATATATGAACCGAACCGATTTCGTTAGTTAAAATTTTTATAACGGTTCCACTCATTTTGAGTAAGAACTGAACCGGTCACAGCCCTAGTTTCAGCTACTATTGGAGTTTTGACTTTGATCAAATAACTGAACATAGTTTTTTGGTAAATAGCGGACTGGATTAACGTTTTTGTTCCAAAACACCAATTGCTGACAAGTTGCTAGGAGTTTGAACTCAACAGTTTGGATAATATATTAAAATTCCATTTAGCCCCTGATCACCTAAGAACAAGCTTCACAATTCGTAGGCCTTTAGCAGCAGCAACAATATAATAGAGGCTTATTTCATTTTTTTATTGTTATACGGTACATACTTATATATCATATGGAGTATTATTGTGTATATACACACCAAATCAAATATACTTGGTGTAAAATGGCAACAATAATAACATTGAAAGAGTGAATGATAAATATGTTTAAATATACACAAGCCCATAATTTTATATACCCGTAGTATAAAAAGTCACATCCAAACCCGTAATTAGCCAAATAACAAAGAAACAAATATTAAAATATACAAGTCCTTTTTTGTCTTTATCTATTAACTGCTAAAAGCAAACAACTAAATTTAGAAACATCTTTTGTAACCAGTCATATTAATCTACTGGTCAAATCCGTTGAATCAATCCGCTGTTTGAACCCGTTAACACTATCCGCTAATCGCTAATTGCCAAACAAGCCCATCTTCTTGCTCTATTATTTGTAACTTTTTGACCTTCAAATTATTATTCATTTGAATATTGGCTTAGAAAATAGGCTTTGGGGTATCACAAAAACTAAGACAATCCGTTGAATATGCCATCTACACACTTATACTATGCACTTAGAGCATCTTTAATGATACTATGGATTGCTGAAAAATGCATTACCACATACACAAAATAGATATTAAAGTAAAAATATCTTTCCCAGGGAACGGTCTATATTTTTTGTGGTGCTCTTTTTCATTTCAGCAAGCCTGTTAAACAAGATGACTCGGCAATATATATATTTTTTCTAATTCTTTGGGGTACACTAGAAAGTATTCCGCCTTTCTGAATCCTTTCACCCCGCCGAAGTGCCGAACAAACTTCTCAAATCTTCTTCAAGCTTGGAGGTAAAAGAATTTCTTCACATCTTCTAATTTGGAGCATTCATGATTTTTTTTAACTTTCTCTTCTTAATTTTCTTATACTTCGTATATGAGTTATTCCAAAATACAATCTGATGCAAAATTAGATGGATAAATTATATGAAAAGGGGAAACACGATATGAACAAAAATACTGACTATAGTGCCCATTGACATCTATTTCAGCCCATGTATAACATTTTTTTAGAATTCAAGTATAACTTTGAAACCAGAATTTGTCAGAGGTAGTTTTTGATAGACCTTTCTCAAATTAATTGATTTCGTTTTCATTTTTCTCTAATTAGCTTGGCTTCTAATTTTTTTCCCTTCCTGTTCTAATTAGCTTTGACCGAACCCGTACCCGGACCGTTACTATTGAAATGGTTCGGTTCGGTCTTAGACCTAAACCCGTTCGGTACGGTCTCATTTTCAAACGGAACGGTACCATGTCATACCAATACCAAACAATGCCACTTTTTTCAACAAATTTAAGCTTAACCATCATCCAAAAATCCACACAATTATCAATTTTCATATTATGTAATTAATAAATTTCATAGTAGTACAAAACATAAATCACAAAACGTTCACGATAACAACTCTCTAAGCACCATTGGCTTTTCTAGACTCCAGTGGATGATATCCAAGGCTTCACTTCCCACTCAAACACAAATAATCAATGCATTTTTTCCCCAAAAGAAGCATTATTTTGGGCATGCGGGTTTGAGTATATTTTTTAGATGGGCTAAAGTGCTAAACATTTTTTAAAATTCTACTTAAATTTATAATAAAAAAATAAGAGAAATTGAGTTGGGCTTCATCACTATAAAGATCTGCCCCTGCAGGCAGCTTGCAGTGAACTATCAATTAGCAAAGTGCAAATGAGTAATCAAAGTAATAATGGTAATATGGTATACATGTATATATAATCATAAATTATTAATTATATAAATTAATAAAATTATAATTCGGTCTGGTTTGGTTCGGTACCGGTTCTCATTTTATGAGAACCGGTCATGGCATGGTTTTGAACCGGTACGGTCCGGTTCGGGATAAAATTTTTGAAAACCGTTTTGAACCCCGTTTTGCAGTCCGGTACCATACCAATCCGGTTCTGTACCATGCCGATTCAGTAATTTTGTCCAGCCCTAATAGCTATATTTAATGGCAGGAAGAAGAGTTTTTACGTAGAGAATACAAGGCTCAGGTTGAGTTGGAGATGAAATATCATTTTATATGTATAATGTGTGTATCCACGTAAACTTCAGAGGTTGTTTACATAACTAATGTGTCCATTTTTCATGGGTTGCAACTCACATCCTTACTTAAGGTGCCTTTAGACTACTGATGGCACATCTAAGTATCTATACCATGTAACGTGTTTTTTGAGCAATCTAAATTATCTAATTAGAATAACATACTTATTACACTAACCTATATCTTTTCTCAAGCATAATCTCTTTCCTTTGAAGAAAAGCTTTGTGATTGTTCTTTCTTTCTCTAAACAAATGTCAATCACACAATTTTACTTTATTAACAACACAATTTTACTTTATTAACTTTAGACAAGGACAAGGAGAGCAATATTATAAATCACAAGTAATTTTACTTTATTAACTTTAGACAAGGACAAGGAGAGAAATATTACAAATCACAAGTTTATCCTAAACCATAAAAGAATTGCTCGGTCTGAGAACCAGTTCCGGTCCATAAAATCCGGTTCCAGTGCTGGTTCCTTGCCATATTTTGAGCAAATAATAGTGAGATACTGAGATTTACAAACCCTCAATCAATTCACAATCATAGTGCAACACAAAGAACACACGTTTAAAACCCTTCTAACCATAACCGCCAGTTAACAAATTGATGGATGCCAAAAGAATACGTTCAATCAGCAACATTCTAAAAATTTAGAGCTTTTACAGATATATACACAACATTTTTTTGCCTTTTTGCTAGACAGTTGATGGCAGTAACCGGAAATACGTTAGAGTACGTATACAGATATTAGCGAGAAGGAAAATCACATGTGGAATATTCATGCAGCAAGGGGGGGAGACAGGCAGTGTTCCAAAACTGAAGCCAAAATTAGAGTCATGGAATTTGTGTGCTCTCCTACACAACTCTGAGATGTGTCACCTCCACCGGGCCAAACCGTTGTTAGAATTTTAGAGTTGGGGTCAAAATAAAAGATCAGTTCTACACAGGTCTTGTTGATACACGGCGATGTTGTAATATGTGTGTTTTCAAACTACAGTCCTTAACCTGTAAACATAGGTTTCAATGACAATAAAAATTGTCACGAATGAAGAATAATGCCAACATTTTTATATATATAAAAAATGAGGCACATCAGTGATTTCTCACCTGCATCGTAGCTATCATAGACAAGAAATCTTTGCATTGTTCTAGTAAAGCCCGCTCCTTTGCAGTCATTTTTGCAAGTTCCGTTACTAAGATATTCACCTCCTCTACCTGAAAAAGGGCGATAAAGCTCCACTATTAAATCTAAATTAGCATGGAGTAACAAAATAATGTGTTTCTCAGTAAATCCGTTTCCCTTGCAATAAGAAAAAATGTTCAAAAAATAACTACTCAACATTCACAGAAATCGAGAAGTTAACATTTAAGTAAATCTGCGAGAAGGATGAAATAGTTTACTCCATGTGTCCCAGAGAACATCCGAGTAGTTAGTGAAGTAATACGCCCAAAATATGCACGATGGGACATACTCTTTCTGGCTAATGTTTCAGGCTACCCATTAATGATCACTTAAATTGCTTTATAGATTGTGGTGGTAGTCTGTAAATGAGAGAGAAATGATCATATTCTGTCTTGGACTGTATATGCTTAGAAAGCAGACGAATAAAATTATAAATGACAATGATGTTCTCTGCTTTAGAGTTACAAGTGAAAGTAATTAAATCCAGACAAGATTATGAAGGGGGGTTGTCATCTCCACAGCTCCACTCCTTACACCGTCTCCAATTCGGAGAGATGCCATTTGAAAATCATGGAAGGATTGAGAAAATACCCGATCCAATAATCACTCCCGCCATTTACTCCCTAGAAAACAATGAGTGGGATAAATGCCCACCCACCCACCCAAAATCCAAATAGAGTCTAGAACATGTCAGAGGAAAGGAAAAATATTATAAATAAAATCATTTTATTATGTTTTGTGTTATCTTTGAATATACAAAGGACAACCAAATATGACTAATTAAATTAAAACTAGATGCACATACATACATGTGTGAGTTAGTGTGTATTCCTTTGTCTCTATAATAAAAAGAAACTCGATAAAATGAGATGAAACAATTATCTAGAAAGTAAAATAGCTATATTGAGTTAGAAATTAGAATCAATAATTTGTTCCCCTTCGAATATTGTTCCTTCTAATTTTCCTCCACCATCCTCACTTTCTTTAGCACTTTTCTTGTTCAAAACGAACCCTTACTCCCTAAGTGTACTATAGAGAATAGAAAGCCCACCTTTAGTCAATTCTTTATACGGAGTATAATAAAATGAATTTAACAATTCTGTACCAGACAAATACGAAACTGCCAATTTAAGAAACCTTATACAATGACAAATTGATATTACCTTTGCCAAAAGCAAAGGAATGGAGGATACCATTGCATGCATCACATCAACAGCAGAACCAACTGCTTCTTTCAAGCTTTGAATGTCAGCCTATAAATTTGAGGAAAATAAGTGGATTAATGACATCACAGTAAAGGGCTAAAACACTCATCATGTTTGCAGAAATTGTAGATACAGAAAGGGGGAATCAAGTGCGTACAATTGCTCCATCAAGAACAGGAAGACGCAAAGTGCTAGCCTTCAAAGCTTCCATGCCCCCCAATAAAGCAACAGAATGGTCTTTATCCAAAGAAGCCCAAACTTCTAAATAAGCTATCTAATGAGAGTATTAACACAAGTCAGCAACAAGCGTGAAATTTATAACGTTTTTAGACTCTGGGGAAGCAACAACTGAAATGAAACAAGGAAAAGAACTCACTTGTCCCTTCAGTATAGACGCCAGCTTCAATTTTTGCTTCAGCAATTGCAACCTGTGTCTTTTTTTGGTGACTATATCACGCAAATCTGAGATTCTTATCCAAGCATTCCAAAGATTTTTCTGCAAATAAAGTACAACTATAAAATTCACAAATTTTCTTCGTTTTTCTTTCTACTGTACATTGACTTATACTAGCAGTTCTAGTGCACTATATTAAGCAGAAGCAGTTAAAAGAGAGGCATGTCAATTATTATGCCATACAAAATAGAAAAAATATTTTGACAGTCACAAGATGTTGAACAAGTATTCAGATTTGTAGCGACTCATATTAGTTTTTTTAATTTAAGAGATAACTCCTCATGTTATATCATTGTATGACTATTGAAATTTGCATTTCAAAAGTAATCTCTCAGTTACATAGTACTTGTCTGTTTACCATGATCACTTCTTTATGCAGTGATGAGAACCGAGAATTTGCTTATTTTTTCACCATCAATTTGCAATTTACATTTGTTGATGGGCTTTTAATTGTTTTTTTATCATTAAAAACTTGATTTTGTTTGTCAATGGACCTTTTATTCAGTTAAACAGGTCTATTATTAACAACTTTAGATATTCTGTGATCTGTAATACTACCTCTTAATTAGTTATTTAGCAATTATCACAATTCACAAACTGTTGGACAACAATGAAGAAAGAATCTTCTCCAACACAGTGTCATAGTTAATTTGACTTGTAATTCTTTAATAATGTGCAATTGTGCATTAATAAAAACAGTGGATTATTTCCACTATGTTGCTTTTTAGGACCATATATTTCAAATAGACTTATTTCCTTAATGAGTATCCAACTGTTCCTCTGAGTTGCAAATCACACAGATAGTTAATTAAGTACACTTCTGACTTCACTAACATGGGATACAAAGATCAAGAGTACTCAGAACTACTACTTCCTCAGTCCCGAATTGAATTGCAATGCAATTTTTAAGATTGACTATGGATAATTAGTTCAGTTTTAATAATTGCATTTACATATTAGGGAACTACATTGATATGCAGGTCCATCTTAGAATTCACAAAAACTATTACACTATATTTATTATAATATAATAAAATTGATATGTTAAATAAGTAGATACACCGAAATTATGTTGACCAAGAGAAGTTGACTTTGGAAATAATTTTGGGTTGGAGGGAGTATGTGCATTTCATATATAGATTTAATTACTTCGTTTAAATTTAATCACAGAAATTTTAAACTTTTGCCATTCAAGTTATAGCTCTTAAAATTTTCAATCAGCAAAGTTGTAGTTTTGTATGCAGGTCCATCTAAGAATTCTCATATAATAATGAAGGCCAAATTATGAAATCAGGGAAGTCACGGAAGGCAATATGTATGATATGCGAGATGCCTATGAAATAGAGATATTTTGTTTCATAAAGGATAAATGCAAATGCAGGTAGTTATTAGTTTACTTTTATATCTATCATGATTCTTTGAATACTATCAATTGGTTTCCTTATAATTCATTTTCTTTTTAAGCTCAATCCCATTAATAAACAGGTCATATTTACATCAATCTATTACTTAATGCTTACTTTCCATAAAATTATAGTATCATTTAATTCCGGGCAAAAACATAATGAACTAAGACACCTAGCATTATTCGTAGTATAAGTCAATAAATACAAGTGAACGCTGGCATGCTAATGTTTAACCATGTTTATATTCCTGAACAAGATCAAGTCTTTTCAACGAGGATCTAGTCATCTTACTGAAAAGTTTAAAGATTGCCAGAAGACTCTAAAGTAATGATGCAATGGCATAAGTATCTAAGTGCATCAGATCATACCTCTGCACTATGTGTCTGTGCACGCAACACTGCTTCTGTCCTAGCATTCACAAAGCGCCATTGCAAGTAGCGGTTATAAAGAAGACGTAATAAATGTGCATCGACAATCCGGTTTTCACCCACCTTCCCCCTCCGCACATCCACAGCAAAACTAAGAACGGAAGGCGTCTCTACAAAACTATTACTAATGGTACTAACAACATTCCTCACACGGCTAGGGCTAATCATTCGTCCCCGTGAGGGAGATGTCCCCATCTTACTTGGAGAAGCCGGCCTCATGCCACCACTCCCACGGATAGGAGATGACGAGACAGTTCTCAGTTTGGGCGGCACAATTAGCTTTGATGCGGTGGGGCTTGGGGATAACGGTGAACCCGGATCCTGCACCCTCCTTAACCTATTGTTTGTTTCTTGCCAAAACCTAGCCGAGACAGCAATCCCACGTGGTGGTCCTCGGGCACTTCCCCCTGTTTCTTGCATTCCTGAAGTACTTCCAGAAGAAACACTATCAGAATCAGAAGGAAATGACGGGTCATTGTTAACCGAGCTTTCATCAATCATGGACTGCCGGAGTGCCTGAATACCAGATCCGGTGATCTTACTCCTCTCTGAATCACCGCAATTTAAACTCCTTGACAATGGATTTGGTTGGCGAGACCTGGCAGGCCATCTCTGCTGATCAATTTGCTTAGAACTTTCGACCTGATCTCCCCCTCCCTCGGCCTTCCCTTTCACAGGGGTGATGGTTCTCCTCCTCTCGGGGGTGGTCTTCCTAATACTGCTATAGTTAGGGGAAGGTGGGGCCACCTTGGTCTTACTAATCGGCAAAGAAAACGCTTCACCTTGGAAGGAAACTGACAAACTTCTGGTAGAAGTAACAAGAAGCTTAGTAGCCGCCGAAATCTCACTCCCGTTGTGTGCCTTCAGATCAAGATCAGGCGTTAGAGGCCTCGACACAGAAGGTCGTCTCCTGTCAACCGAAACAGACCTTTTGGGTCCGGGAGATGGCGCTCTGGGCAGCGGGGTCGAAACCGTCGAGTTTCTCGAGAGCAAGGGAGACGGGAATCTTCTGGAAGTGGAAGTCTTAGAGGATGAGGAAGATACAGATGATGAGTTCGAAGATGAATTTGAAGGAGAAGGAGACATGTATCTGGAGGAGACGACCCTAGCTTTGGCTCTCTTAGGGTTAATACTGCTAACTCCATTGTTGTCCTTCTCGGATGGCAAAAGCGGGGGTCTTCTCGGGTTGATTTGCGGATCGTCCTGTGACCCGGGTTTGGGGGTTTGAGCTGAAGCTGCACCTGAATACGCAGCCACTACCATCATCACGAAAATCACAAACACATACATAGACTATCCTCAGAAATCCGCATCTCACATTGTAATTCTACACAGAAAGAAACTTACCCAGAGTCCCCCTTCGTCTCTGCATACCTAAAAGCAGCAGTAATTGCGATGAATCCGACCACTCATCGGGAACCCACCCCGTCGTTCGGGTCCTTGAGGAGTCCCACTTGTTGAGTTGTTTCCCACTCTATATTATAGTTTTTTCTCTGAATTCTTTCCTCGAGACTCTTGTAGGAGTTCTTCCTGGTAATCGTGGAAGAAAGATGTTACAGAAAAGATAAACTGAAAAAAATTCCGCGAAGTGGAGGTGGTGGCCTGAGAGAGTGTATGCCCGTGTTGAGAGAGGGGGCGAGATTTGGGGGCAGTGAGAATTCGTACAGAGGCCCATATGGGGAGGGCGGTTTTGGGGTTTTGTTAAGCTTTGGGAAGACGCCGCACTAACTTCCCCATTGTTTGGTAAATTTTTCCGTTTTTTGTTTTTAGATTTCCAAGTAGAAACAAAATGAGCTTGTTTTTGCACTATAATTCTCATTTTTTTTAGAACTTCTCATCATTTTTATTAAAAACATGTTTTAAGCATTGAACGATGGAAAAGGAGCCCTTAACGAAAGAACACTGTTTTCACAGTGTTGATGGCTTGATGCGATTGTTTTGGAATGAAATTGACATAATATCGGCTGTTTTTTTTATTTCATACTCCATACTCCATAGATAGATTATAGAAGTACTCACTATTAGAACTGTGGTGTTTGTTTACCTTTAATTGGAATTAAAAATTGTTTACAAAATAATAGCATTCAAATCTTTTAATTGGACTGATGTGATCATCGAATTAGATCAAACCTTATCAGATTAGATCCGAACATCTATTAAACTCATTCAAAACAGATCAAATCAGACAAAGCTAAGTCATAAAAATAAATCTTTTTTTTAACTTAATAAATATAAATCTATTAAAAATATTCTAAGGTGGAATTGTGGAAATATAATCTACTACCTCCGCCCCGATTAAAGTTTCTGATTGCAAATGACACGGTTATTTAGACAATAATTAAATAAGATAATTTGTGTATATTTTTAGAAATAATTTTGATGAGTATATAATGTAATGAGATCATTGATGATAATTGTGATGTTATAGATATATTATTTTAATGCTTGATGATTAATATATCATTTTAAAATGTTAATTGATTTTTAAAATAGAAATTAGAACCTTTTTTGTGGGCGTAAAAGAAAATGAAAACCATAAATGGTACGGAAGGGGTATTTACTTAACTTCAAGTTAACTTAATTTTAGAGCACCATTTTACCATCCATTCACAAAAAAAAATTATTTTGTTAATTAAGACACTCCAACAATAACCTTAATTAAATTGGTTACCTAAAATTGTCTATTCCCTACACAAGATAAAAGGACATCCATATATAGAAGAACTATTTAATATAATAATCAAAATATGTTAAGTTGAAGTTATAACCTTTATAATTACTAAAATCAAAATATGCTCAAATTGACTGAGTGCAATTACTATAAGGTCATATTTGTGTAAATAACCTTTATTTTATCATAAATATATGATTATTTTTCTTAATGGTCGTAAAGGAAATCATGAATCTTCGTGCAATTTTGCCACATTATTTATCAAAAACTCACAATCAAGATGAATGAGAGAGATAACACGAGTATTAGCCAAAGATCGAGGATGTTGAATACTTTGTCGTTATCAACCAATTTTGTTAGCGCAATCATATAAATTGATGTTGGGGTGATTTTAAAAATGATTAAAGTAAAAAGAAGATATATCCTAGCTCCCAAACGTGCACCAAGTCGTATTTTATTTTATGTTGTTTTATTTTATTGTATTGTATTTTATTTAATTGATGAATACCGTTGTATATGTGTGTTTATGTCAACCCGTGAGTGCTGCGTACATAAGTAGTCATTAGTTTATGAATGAATGCACGCCTTGCATTCATTGTTTTAATGACTTAATGAATGAACTAATATAAAAGTACACTCAAGCTCTTCCCTCACCTAATCAGGCTTGTTGGCTTATTATGTACGGAATAATCTACTAGAGTATAAGATCTTCTCATCAGCATTGGTGACTGGATTCTTCCGGTAGGAGAGATATAGAGAGGGATGGGGAAATGGTGGGGAAGGGAAAAATAAAAGATGGGATTTAATAATTTTTTAAGGAGAGATAGAGTGAAAAAGAAATGGAGAGAATAAATGGAGAGAAGGAAATGGAGAGGAGTATGACTTGTTGGTGTGAATCTGTGAAACCAAAAACCGAAACCGAATCGATAAATTCAAACTGTAAACAAGAAAATTGAAATGGAATTTAAAATACCAAACACATCCTAAGAGTTGAATACACACATGAACAAATATTAAGATATCTAAACTGGATTACTTTCAAGAAATTATCTCACTAATTATCATTACACTTGTTACTGGATCGGTGAATTAGTTATCTTACTTATTGCTTAAGTTTTTTCTTTTACCCGGTAAATGTCGATCACCATTCAACTTGTGAAAAGGGGTCGCATTTTCTACTCTCAAGCTTACGGTTACTCTGCCAAATTTCTTACTAATCTATTTGGCATTTCTTTCGACTCTCACTCAGATTCTGTTTATCCTGGGTCAGCGCGAAGCCTCAATACCCTTGTCATTTAGCATATGCCATATCACTGCTGGAAAGTTTTCTTTTTTAGTTACGTTTTGGGCAATTGAGTGTGAAGGTCTGCTACTCTTCTAGTTTTTAAACGATAGGGCTTTGAGTTACTCCGTATTGTTCACAAGTTTCTCTAATTTGTTAATTGAATGGGACTTCTTTGTAGTTTTTTTAAGTAAACAAAAGGCTTTTATGGTAATATCAAGAAAGAATACAAGACAACAAGCAGACACTTACAATAGATTTAATCATAAGTTCTAGAAAATAAACATAAAATCAGTCACTTCATATAAAGTAATCTGACTCGCTAGACACAAGACGAACAATTTTAAGCCTAAGCAACTTAAGCCAGAACACTGCCTATCAAAAGTATTTCAAAAATCCAAATATCAAAATCAAACTTACTCGAACTAAAATAAAACAAATACTAAAGAAGAAACAATGATGGAATAAAGTCTTTCCATATATGTCTTTTTGCACTATAACAATTATTCATAAACAATTAAATTTACTGGACACTTATCTAGAACAAACTACCATCATCAGCCAATGAAAACATATAATACAGCCAACTATTCATAATCATCTAACATAACCAATTAATCGTTGCCAAACATTTATGCTTTTGCATTATGTAGGCAAATTATATATTTGTGCATTCAAGCTTTGCGTGTTCAAATTTGAAGTTCTCAAAATGTTACTCTGTACTACAAATTAGACATTGTAGTTGTGTTTTAAAATAGCATGAAAATAGAAATTTGAAACATGCACGAAAGCGTTTTAAGAATGGATTGGCATTGCTAGTTTAATGAACTCTCATCATTAACCATCAACGTACACAATGACTTAATTAGTAGCATCATTAGTATATGCAAGTATGCAACGAGGTTCTCGCTGGTTAAAGCTACGTTCCACCCACCAAAAACTATATTTTAATTATATTGAAGATTACTTATTTAATTGGTTGACAAAAAGGAAATGTTGCAATTGATTATGATATGAGGTGCTTTAATTTACTAATTCCGAATGCAAGCAGCAGTGTACTTCAAGAAAGAATGACAAAATTATATATGAAGGTTAACTTTTGATCAGTAAAAATATGAGTAACGTACTTCGGTGTTGGACAAATTTAAGTGAACAAAAGTGGTACTGATTGAGTGATTGTTCCCCAATACCCCTAAAACTTATTTTCAAATCCAGCCTATCTACTTCCCAACTCATGGATCTCTTTTTAAAGTATTTTAATTTTATAATTTTTTTTCTATTTTTTTATTTTATTAATTTTATTTAATTTTATTTTCGTGTTTTTTATTTGTTTTGTTTTATTATAAATAATGTTTTTTAGAATGGGTATTATAAATAATGTTATGTTATTACTTTTATGTTTTAATTATTATTAAAATATGATTTGTGTTAAAACAAAGTAAGGGTAAGATCGGAAAGATAGTCATGTATAGGGAATTTTAAAGTTATACTCATATTCTAATCAAAGTTTGCCTTAATCCTGTTTGGTGAATTCCCCCTTTTCTTAGCTAGTCTATTTTTTAGTTTTTTAAAGTAGTCTTATTTTTATTCTTAACTTTTCTGTTAGTTTTTATTGTGAAATATATGTATATATACATGCATACTAAATTAAATATATATTGCCACACAAAAAATCAATCGTTTGTGGGCAATTTAACGTCTTGCAAATGTTTCAAATACTCAATGTGGTCACAAAATTCAACTTATTTTGAAGTTTAGTAAAAAAATCAGCTCGCTAAACTAGCTACTAGTCAGTAGTCATCTTGAAACATTATACTTCGTACATAGTATTAAGTTGGGTCCTCACATCTCATTTGAAAGGGATCACATAATCACATTGATCTAAAATGGGGTCAATAACTGAGTCAATTGGGTTAAGAATGTTGTCAAGTAAACTTGTTTCAACCTTGAACCTGATTAGATCAAATAAGATCATATAAAATCATACTGCGTATCAAATATAAACAATTAGATCAGACCAAAATATATATATTAAATTTAAATAGACCGGACCAAATAGTTCAATGCAATGATTTATACATTCAAATATAGATATATCTAATAGGTGAATGTGAAATTTACTCTCACATCTGATCAATAAATTGGGAGATGCGATCGAGGTTGTGTTGAAAGAATGGCCGAAGGCCTTTGTCCGACGTACATGCATGTAAAAGCTAGTGTGATTGTTTTTATGCAGATTAATTCAAATAGAGTCCACATGTGTGATGTGCAAACGTACAAATGAACTCTACAGCTCCAACGTCTTTGATCTATAAATCTTACATGAATTTAATTTAATTAGATTATCAATGTAATATACTTCCTCCGTCCCATTTATATTATTCCGTTTTACCTTTTCAGGAAGTCCCACTTAAATTGTCGCATATCATATTTGACAAAGTTTGTGTGGCTCTAAATCATTCTTACTTTATTCTTACTCTATCAATTAATATCAACCACACAAATCCACTTTTCTTAATAACTGTGTCATCCTCTTCCGTCCCAATATAAATGGGACGGAGGTAGTAGTCTTTAAAATTTATAATATCTTAAACTTCATCAAAGTTCTAGTCGATCAGCAAAACTTAAACATCAAAACATGAACCGTTAGAACTTAATTAGAAGTTCATGTTATATTATACGGAGTATATAGCAAGTTTTTTCTCCAAACTAGCAAGTATTTATTTATCTTTTCAGAGAATCAATTCTAAATGTATTAAAAGATATCAATATATACCCGTAATATTTATCTTTTCACAAAAGCAATTATAAATGTATTTTTTAGTCCCATTCACCTCTGATCATTTTGGACTCACCAGAATGCCCTTGGGCCAAGCCTGTTTGATGAGCTGCTTCCCGGTAGATTTTTTTATGAAATTTTGTGAGAATGTTCTCCAGAAATTGTAGATTATGCTAACGAAATTTTAAATTCAATCAGGAAAAATAGTTAATAATTTATTGAAAGACATTGCACATTTTATACATGTATATAGCGCGGTACTTTTCAATAATTTATTCATTGACTTCCTGATTGAATTTTGAGCTGAAATTTTATGTACATAATTTAAACTTCATGAGAAACATGCTAAAAAAAATCATCAAAACATTCCACCATAAAGCGCCTCAAATGGGCTTGGCCGCACGGGCCTTGGGATCAGTCTAGACCAAAGTGAAGGAACTCCTTTTTTTATTCTTATGCATTTGGGAAATTATCATTGACCTCCCTTGAGGTTTGATGCATTATCAATCACACCCCCATACTATCAAAAATATACTTTTACCCCCCTCCCTATCCTTTAATGATGATTAAATAACTTCTAATCTATATTTAGAGAAAACTATAGATATAATTTCATTATTTTTCATTAGGTCCGCTTTTAATACTGTAATTTTATTCAATCACAAATTTGATCCGGTAATTAATAAATTTGTCCATATTAATGACATTTTTATCGGAAGTCAAACAAAACTGACCCCACTCTAGGTAGTTCGTTTTATACCTTTGAATTTGTAAAAAGAGTAAATATACTCAATTGGCATGGAAATGATCAAAATAAGCTAAATTTGTCAAGAACTGAAACAAATCAACTTAATTGAACCAAACCGACTAAAAAGTGATGTTGACTACTCGATTTTACCATTAAAGATTGAATGCAAGAAAAATCCTATTTTGCACTCTAGAAACTTTTTTATCACTGAAAATGAGATCATTATAGGTATAATATAACTTGTAAATTAACATGTGACAAAATATGAACATGTTTACATGTAAAATACTGATAAATTAAAGATATTATAATTTATCATGAATTTCACACTCAAACTGGTTAGTGCTAAATAATTAGTGTGGCCCATGACCTTATCTTCGGTTCTAATCTCCTAATTTGTCTAGGTTCGCTCCCGATAATTTAAATATTTAACTACCTATTTTTTAATTTTTAAACGGACTATAACCAATTTTAAAATGTTTTCAATGGTTTTAATGAAAAAATGAACGGGGTCAAAACATGGGCTCCAATCCTGGTCCAAAAGTGAGGCCTGAGGCCTCTTGTTCACCGGTCTGGTCTTGATACCAAAATAAAATCTTAATTAAAAAATCGGTCATTCTCGAGACCGGGCCTTGTCCTCCAATAATATGAACCACAAAAGTAAGTACTTCTCATACAAATTTACAATAGGTAAAAATAGTCTCCTAAAAGTCCTTCAACAACATCTGTTTTACGTATAAAATATACGTATTAGACATCTTTCTCTCGTCAGAAAAGTTTCACCAAGATTTCTACAACCTCAAATATATTTTTGAACTTTTAAAAGTAACAAAGATTTATAGTTTTAAGCTCGTACCTTTCGATTGTGTCTGCTAAGTGTATAATTTTACTCACATGTAGATGTAGTTATGTACCTTGTCAATAATAAGGGCTATTTCATTGGAAAGTACGCGTTCTTGCAAAAAAGTACTTTCTGGTGGAAAGATTTTGAATACAAGTAAATTTATTAATTATCAGGTTAAATCTGCAAGTGAGTAAATTTATAAAACTGAATTTATACTATTTCTAAACGTAATTAAGAGTTATTAAACTTTCATTAAAGGATAGGGAGGGGGGTAAGTGTATATTTTTAATAGTGTAGGGGTCTAGGTGATAGTACGTGAAACCTCAAGGGTGGTAAATGATAATTTCCCTATGCATTTTTATCTGCACCATATCTATCTCTTACTCTTTCACAGTTTCACTTGTTTATCATTACTGAGTAAGGGGTGTTTGGATCTAATTCTTAAAACTGCTTCTCCTCCTTCACAGAGCAGAAGCAGAAGCTAGAGTGTTTGGGTGAAAGTGCAGAAGTGGTTCTGTTACTCGAATTTACTCCTAGAATTAGTTTTTTTAGAAGCTGGGGTGACCAGCTTCTGAAAACTGATTCTGATTCTGCTTCTGATTTAAAAAAGAAGCATAAACAGAATCAGTTCCAAACACCACTAACTAGTCATCTAACTTTATTCTTGAGTAAAATATACGTAGTATAAAGGAAAGGAGGCAAGGCGGCTAGGAGCATAACAATACAGTAATACACCCCTTTACTTTAGATCGATGGATTGCCAAACTTCGGATACCTTCTGTCTGAATTTAATATAAATAGATGCAGGCACAAGAAGATGACATAATTTTGAGTTTGGTAAAATAAATAAGATAACAATAATAGAGTAATGGGTTGATGTATGGCAGAAGATGCGGGCCTCGAAGCGTGACTTAGTGGCTAGTGATGTGTAGGGAGAATATCATGTATACATGCTTCTTAATTTAGTTGTTTCCGAAAAAATACATCTCAAGTCCTTAACCATTATAAAACATAACTTTAAACGTAATCAAATAAAAATTGAGAGAGGTACATTAGGACATTATATATTATTATTTTCGAGAACTTGATTAAAATGTTTTCTTAATTAGAAACTATTAATTTAATTTAGAATTAAATCAAAAGTCTAGTTTCAACTATGTTATTAAAATGTGATTTAGAGCCTTGGAGCCATTAACTAATTATAGCATAAGCGACTCTTACTATGTACTCCCCTGTCGTTAAAAAACGTATAAATGTGTGAATGATCTGATCAGATTGAAATTACTATGTAATTTAATGTGTCTCTATTCTTTTTTTATCAACAAAACAAATGGCTTAAATTCAAATCATAACATTCAGATAGGGGATAAAACGACAAAAAGACCACAGACAACCGTCAGCCCTCGAACCAAACTTAGAGTTAATCACATCCAAAAAAACAATATAACTCGTTGATCCTATAGTAGACATAAATGAGCCAACGACGGTTATAGCAGACCTCTCATCACTCAATCCTAATGCAAGAGTCTTACAACAATAAAAGTAACCAACAGAAAAATAAACAATATGATCATGAAAAATAAATAACAAGCTAAATAAACAGTAAAATTAAAATACTGCTTACAAACAGATCTGTGCATATGATGCAAATACATATCATCGGAATATATTGACGAAACTAATAATATAATGACTGTGATCGATGGGAGTCCACAACATAATTCAAAGTCCAAATCGATTACACAACAACGTCTAAACCCAAATGCTGTAAATATATACCTTCAAATTAAATCTAAACACTGTTAAACACTTCTTTGAACACAACATTTTGTGTTTTGTCTGTGGTTCTTCCATGATCATCTACAATTAGAATCTTCAAGCCGGATCGATTGGTCACCCTTGATATTGCAACTGCCCATGGGTAAACACAGGTTTTTTAAGCAACAACCCGACACGCGACAAAGACTGACCCTGGCTCTTATTTATTGTCATTGCATATGAAGGCATAATAGGATACTGCCGCCTCTGAAATTTGAAAGGCGAAGTTGCATCTGATGGTGTCAAGGATACTGCCGCCTCTGAAATAGACCCTTTCGGT
Source organism: Cuscuta epithymum (assembly GCA_945859915.1). Classification (NCBI taxonomy): domain Eukaryota; kingdom Viridiplantae; phylum Streptophyta; class Magnoliopsida; order Solanales; family Convolvulaceae; genus Cuscuta; species Cuscuta epithymum. The sequence goes on from CAMAPF010001068.1 coordinate 887,659, forward strand.
CCTTGCCTTGATTGCCCATGTCGTCTTGGTTTGGTCTATCATTGATAGTAGTATCTCACCCGGGACTGGATATTAGGCTATTCACATCCTTGCAATGTCTTAATACTCAAATATGGACACGTCGATATGAAAAATGGTGTATAGATTGACCTCGCCAATACCATTTCCCTGCATTCCAACATCGTTAGTAAAATACATTGATAGTATTTTTTACATCAATTTATTAAAAAATTAATTAAAATGAAATGAATTAAAAATAAAACTTTTATAAATTCTTCTTTGACCTTTTTATTAATAAAAATGAAATGAAATAGTGTAAATTCAGCTATTTGCGTGGCGGTGGATTGAGAATTTGAGTTTCATATTTTTGAGTTAAAAAAAAACGAACAATTGAAAGTTCAATGTTTTTTTAAATTATATGTAATATTGGTGTCATATAAATGAGATCGCATGAATTTGGTACACAATTTATGTAGTCTTGCTACACTACTATTACTAATTACGAAGTATAAGAGACTAACGTTAGTTATTAAGTAGGGATGACCCTCCTAGCACACATGTATTATAGGGAGGAGGGTGTTATCGATAATATATGGATACTTTACATCAAAGTGTCAAATGTTAAAACCTCAAGGGAGGTAATTAAAAATAACCCGAAAAACGATAATCCACTAGAACCCGCATCCAAGACTCCAAGTTGTTTGATTTCGTACATTTAGCTTACTTAAACTGAATATTTTATTCTCTTAACTACTACTCCCTCCGCCCCCCTAACAATGGGACAAGAAGGAATGACACCCAAATTAATGTATTAATGGAACAAAATTTAATGTAATCAACCTTAAAGAAGTAGCGCTTCAAAAATTCCATGGACTGAGTGCTACTTCAAAATTTAATGTTTTACCCTTGTACTAAAGCAAAAAGAGACTGTTTCCAAATGACCCAAAGTGTATAATACATTAAACTCCTTTCTACAAATCAAATTTTGTTCCATCACATAAATTTTATAAATACAAAATAACTCAAATAACTTGTAGTTGATTACACATATTTTACTTTACTATTCTCATGATATTTCTAATTATTAGATTTATTATGAATCAATAGAATGTAACAATGTTTTCCTAATATCTATACATGCGAACTCAATGTATTTTACTATTTTTTAATGTTTTGAAAGACTTGAAGTAGGCGTTCTATTCTTGCTACTATGATGACGAGTAACTTTCATCGCTCCCACACTACAATGCGAACACAATGTATTTTTTTATGTTTTGAAAGACTTGAAGTAGGCGTCCTATTCTTGCTACTATGATGACGAGTAACCCTCATCGCTTCCACACTACTATGATTTTTATGTTTTATTTATTACATGAAAATTTAAATCATCTTTTGTTCACAGTTCATTAGTTAAGTTTGAGCTTTGATGTTTAAAGTGATTAGAGCTTCAAATAAAATTTTAATACTCATGTTTTGAATTTTCGACGTGTTTATGTTGTTTGTAGAAAGTAAATTATGTATTAATTCTTAGATGAGAAAAAATTATTGTAGGAACCGGTAAAAGGAAGAACCGAACCGTTTACTACCGGTTCGGTTCCATAACGGTTCTTGATTTTTTATATAGGAACCGAACCGATTTCATTAGTTACAATTTTTGTAACGGTTCCACACATTTTGAGTAAGAACCAAACCGGTCCCAGCCCTAGTAGCCATCGCCCGTGACACTGTAGTCACCGCCCGTGTCACTGTAGTCACCTCTCGTGTCACTGTAGCCGTCTGTGTCACTTAACCGCCACCCCTGTTACTCTAGCCACCACTGCCGGCCTCCGACCACTGTCCTCCAATCAACTCCGACCACCTCTCCGCTAGTGACAACTCCCCAACCCCTAGACAACCAGACCCTGCACCACCACCAATTCACCACCCCCATACCACTGTCACTGTCCTCTACTCCCCAACCCCACACCACCGCCACTGCCCACCCAACACTAGTGTCACCGCCAGTGCTCACTCCACACCACCGTCGATGCACCACCTGCAAAACGACGATCCGCGAGAAGAAGAGAGGAAAACGACGATCGTCCAATCTTCTGCAAAGCATCAATGGTTGGAGCGCAGAGAGATAGTTGAGATGTCGGCGACGGCGCGAGGCGTCGGAGACGGCGGTCGACACAGTTGGAAGCTCTTTCGATCGACGTGCCTGGGAGGCTCCGACGAATGGGTCCTGATTGACGATGGACGCAAAAAGATCGCAGAGAGAAGGGGAGCGGTTTCACAGAAGAGAGAAGCGGATTGGTAAGTTTTTTGGAAATTTTAAAAAAGGTCATATTTTTGTCTAATGAAAGTTGGGAAGTAATATATATACCATTCTTTCAAAAAAAAGTAGGTCTAGTCGAGCTTATGTGTCAAATGAAAAGTGTAGGTCTATGTGTCAGGACACCCACTTACATTTTTTTTGTTACACCACTTACTTTATTTTAGTTTCTTTTGTTATTTTATTTTTTTTAGTTTTTTGTTGTTCCATTGCAAGGGTCTCCCAATGAACTCTCTACATTTTGTAAATACACGTGTGCAAAATCTGGTCATTTCAGCTACAATGATCCAATATTATTGAAGATGCCTTAAATGTTTGTGTTGCACTTTTTCGTGATATCATCAAGCTTTAGTTTATTTGTCAAACAGCATTTTAATCATATCCAGCACGTTTTTGGCTAATTTTGAACAATTAGTGCACCATACATGTAAACTTTATATATCATCAATTTCTTAATTGTAGACAAATTTGTAAGGTATTTTTCGGAATTCCACCATATTTGTACCCTAGTTAAAGAACGACTAATTGCACATTTGCACCCCATATCCTAGATATATTGTACCATGTTCACATGAACCAATTAAATATTTAAATTAGACAGTTAACACATACTCCGTATATAACAAATAACAAAGTCAATATAATGACATAGATGAATCGTAGTACGGTACGTCATTTATCAGTGGAAATGTGGAAAACGTAACATTCAACAAATTAAAGTGTGAATGAAAATCCAAATTCTTAGATTGGAACCAACTCAAGGAAGGTATCAAAAGCATGTAAGACCAAATCCAAGTACGTAATACTCACAGTTATGGTTTTAATAACATTATGATTCGAAGCTCAGCGTTGTGGAATCTTTAATGCATCAATCATCGGTTAAATTGGTCAAAGTTCATGAACTATATGTAGGGATGGACTCGGTTCGGGCCGGGCCCGGTTCGGGCCTTGAACCGGCCGGGCCTCGGTTCAAGGTTTGGGAGGCCCGGAACCGGCCCGGGTAGCCCCGGATCCGGTTCGGGCCGGGCCACCTCCCCGGTTCACGGGCCGAGCCCGGTTCGGGCCGGTCCTTTTAATATTTTTTTTAAATTATATATTATATTATTATAATAATTGTTATTAAAAACAAAATTCAAGTGCATTTATTTGAAATAGGAAGTACATTTGAGAATTGAGGAAAAAATAACAATATGAAATACATTTTCGAATAAATATCAATTGGGATTTCCGCCACCGTTGGTTGTTGTTTTACCTTTGTCACATGACTTCATATGTTTTATTGGCATCCCGACTCCGTGTGAACGCCCCAAGCAACACTCTTTCTTGCACCACTTGCAAGTTGCCCACCACAGTCCGATCTTCGGGTCCTTCCACTTATCAAAGTTGTTTTGCATAACAGAAGAATTACTTTCCATCTTTAAAATGGTAGATGTATAAGTAGAAATGTATGATAATAAGAGAAGTCGAGAAGATGAAGAATTGAAGATGGAGAAGAGTTGGAGAAGAGGTGTAGAAAATGGTAGAAAATAGATGTATTTATAGATTTTTTTGAACCCCACCCCCACCCCACCACCCCCGGGACCCCCCCTGCCCCCCACCCTAAGCCCCAACGGCTATATAGCCGTTTGGGAGCAATCTCCCACTTCAAAATGTTTTAATTTTTTTTTTTTTGAAAATTATACATATTGTGTATAATTTACTTAGAAAAGTTATTTGATTTAGAAAAGTGTAAGGAAAGTGATATGATTTAGAAAATTATACATATTGTGTAAGGAAAATGTTTTTAATTTTTTAATTAAGTAAAACTAATTTTTACTTAGAAAAGTGATTTGATTTATAATTTACAAATGTTACAAAATAGGTGTATAAGTTGTAACTTGTAAGTTTGTAACAAATTAATTAATTTACATATTAATATTACATATTTTAATTTAAAAACAGCCTTTACATTTTACAAAAAAAATTCAAGTTGTAAATTATAAGTTTGTAACCAATTAATTAATTTGAGAAGTGCTACATATGAAGTACAAGTTTACAAATTAATTTTATTGAATTGAATTATTGAATTGATGTACACAATAATATAAAATAATTCAAGTATTTTTATTTCAAATAAGAAGTACAATTGAGAATTAGGATGCATTTAAAAAATGTAATACATTTTGAGAAATGTAAAAATGAGCTAGTTTTTTTTTTTACTTTAATGAGCAATATAGCAATTAACTAATATTAATATACCAAATTTAACAATTAACTACTTTAGCTAGTTTATAAAATGACAAATGTAAAAATTTACTAGTTCTTTTTACCTTAATGAGAAATGTATACTTTAACTAATATCACCTTATGACAAATGTAAAAATTTACTACCTTTTTTACTTTAATGAGAAATGTAGCAAGTAACTAATATTAATATGAGAAATGTAACAATTAAGTAGTTTAACTAATATTATTATGACAAATGTAAAAATTAACTAGTTTTTTTACTTTAATGAGCAATGTATCAATTAACTAATATTAATATGACAAATAAAACAATTAAGTACTTTAACTAATATTAATATGACAAATGTAAAAATATACTACTTTAACTATTTTTTTTTCTTTAAAGAGAATTGTAACAATTAACTAATTTAATAGATAAATGAGAAGTCTAACAATTAACTACTTTTATAAAATGTATGAATGTGTATAAGTATATATAGTATATATAATGTGTAAATATATTATAAGTAATATATAATATAATGTTTATAGTATATAATATATAAGTATATTACTATAAGATGAGTAATACACTTATACTTAATACTTTAATATATATATATATAAGTATATATTAACTAAATGTAATATGTAAATATAAGTAAATAACAATAGTATGGATACAAACTAAATATCAAATAAATATGAATGTGTATAAGTATATATAGTATATATAATGTGTAAATATATTATAAGTAATATATAATATAATGTTTATAGTATATAATATATAAGTATATTACTATATGATGAGTAATACACTTATACTTAATACTTTAATATATATATATATATAAGTATATATTAACTAAATGTAATATATAAATATAAGTAAATAACAATAGTATGGATAATAACTAAATATGAAGTAAATATGAATGTGTATAGTATATATAGTATATATAATGTGTAAAGAATTATAATATGAATGTGTATAAGTATATATTTATAAGTAGATAATTAATATATAAGTAGATATAATAATTATATAAATTATATATATGTAGAAAGAATTTGGAGAAGATGAAGAATGAAGATGATTGAATATGAGAGATTGAGAGTAGAGAATTAGAGAGTAGGAAGAGTTGTAGAAGAAGATGTGTAAAAAATGTATAGAAAATAGGAGTATAAATAGGGGTTTTTTGTATACCCCCACCCCCACCCCCCCACCCCACTAACCCCCCAGACCCCCCCTCCTATGCTCCCAACGGCTAGAAGCCACTTTACAAATTAAAAAAAAAAAAAAAACGACCGTGGGAGGCCCGAACCGGGCCCGGCCCGGCCGGGCCGGTTCACTAAAATGGAGGCCCGGGCCGGGACCGCTATACCACCAGGCCGGGTGGCCTGAACCGGGCACAAACCGGTTCACCGGGCCGGTCCGGGCCCACACAGTAGCGGGCCGGTCCGGTTCCGGGCCGGTTGGCCCGGCCCGAGTCCATCCCTAACTATATGTCTATATTAGCATAAGGGCAAAATAGATATTATTAGTAATTTTATTCGTTGGAGTACAATTAATCTAGCTGCTTTAAAAAGTAAGTTTGTAGCTATAAATAGAATGCCCCATTTTATTTTTGTGTTCGAGTACTAAAAGCAGTCAAATACATGAATACATCTAAAGGGCAGAGATAAAAACTAAAAACGTTGATGAGTCACAATTTGCAAAAATGCAAAAAAAAGATAATCAAAGATTTACTGATACAAAATAATGCCCAGTATGCGTTCCTAATAAGCACATGTTATGTGCAAAGGGAAAGAAAATAAAATACAAAACTTACACCCTCTTGTTCCAAAATCCAAATATTGGTGAACAAAATAGCTTTGCCATCCAACAGGTAGCTGGAGAGTAACCAGAAGCCCTGCAGAGTCAAGTCATTCTGTGGTTGCTTTCTCTTTGCTCGCCATGTAAGTTAAGTACACATTCCATACATATGAAAATGAGTTGCTCACGAGCGGCTGTCGATCACAAATACGAACAGTCGTTAGCTTTCGTTTCTAGGCATTCTATACTTTTGAATGTAGTTTGGTTTGATAAAAACAAGGGAAGACAACTTTTTGTTATGGGAACCACTAATGAACGAAATCTCTCCATTTATGAGTGGAAATTAGAAAGAACAGAGCCATCTTCATCAAACTACAATCATAATCTAACTAATTCTTAGTAAATTACTGTAAATAGGATTAAAGCAAGGGGTATGTGTCCAAATAAGAGTATCGTTTTCCATCATTTGCAATGGAGCCAAAGACTCACTACTTTTTGACTTGGTAATATGATGAAATAAAGAAAAATGGCTCACTAAACTGTTTGCGCTTCATTGTTATGAAGTAGCACTCAGTCCATGGAAATTTTGAAGCGCATTTTCACTTTGGGTCATTTGGAAACAGTCTCTTTTTGCTTTAGTACAAGGGTAAGACTGCGTACATCCGACCACCTTAACTCACCACCGGTCCAAACACGCTAAAAGTCTGTCTATTCATTTTCTATTAACTTTCTCTCTATCCAACTTATTTTCACACTTCTCTGTTATCTTAACAAAGCATTACTTTAAAACCGTATACATGATCGAGAATAGAAGATGTAATTTTGTAGCAGGAGAGAGCAGACATCTTGCTTACCTGAAGATGGACAGGGATAAATCTGAATGTGATAAAATCACACAATGGCCAGTACATGACACAACTTTTCATTGTGGGGATAAAATCGCGTTTTAGCCGGGCAAGAATTTCATCTCCATTTTCACCTGTTGTCCCCCAGGCAAAAACTTCAAATCTCAGCACTTTGTCATACCAGATATCAATGAAATTAAGGAAAGGGGAAATTTTACTAAATAACCGCACCTTGCAAAGCAGCATTTACGGAGAAGAAAACAACAGTCATAATGGGTCCATATACAGTCTGGCCCAATGCCATCTTTGTAATGGTTGCTCTAAGATCTTGCTTTGGAAAAGCCATTGAAAGAAAGTTGAACCAAAAATGCAGGGAAGGTCCTAAAATCAACATCCCATAACCAGTCATGCGTAGTGTCCTTAGAATGTCATACTGCTCCAAGGATGATAAACCTGAAAGTGTCTGAAGATATGCCTTTTCACTATTTCCGCAGTGCAAATATTGCAGGTTATATAATTTTATATAGGAGGCCTCACCGCCTCTTTTGGATTGATTTGGTAGTTAGAATTGAATAGAGGGAAATTGAATTATTCTGAATAAGATAAAATAACTACCGGAATGACAGAAAATATGACAATCACATGAAATGTGAAGACCCCCCAAATTTCAAATTAGAGTGTTAGATGTAAATACACATCGTAATAAAGATTGGATTTTTTTCCATTATACTTCAAAATGCTCACATTTGCAATTCTGAATTGGGGGGTGGGGATGAACAAGGCAACTTAGAAAGATGTATAACATCACATATACAGCTGACTCTGCCACTTACTATTGGATGTTATCAAATTTCTACAAAGAGGCATAAATAGTAAAGATTGGGAATTTTTCCAGTATACCTAAAATATATCAAAAGCTACAGTTTTTAGTAAAGATTGGGAATTTTTCCAGTATACAAACAAAAAACAATAAGCCTAAAGCAACTTTTAGTTCTTTGGGGACAAAAAGGGTAAAGGAATATTCTTCAAAATGCTGAGAAGCATTGAGTTAGAATTAGAGAACCTGCGATGATAAATCGGCGGCGGTATAAATTACAGCACAGGTGACGCTCTTGGTGAGAATGGGCCGGGTCTTCAACAATTCCAAGTACCTCCCGACAAACCCGACCTTAACGGCGGCTGTCAAGCTAGTCCAGGAGGAGAACGGCAGTGATGTTATAGTGCGTATCGACAGTTCAGTCTCTTTGGCTTTTCTGTAAACAGATTGAGGGAATCGAGAATAGACTTTTGCTTGTTGGTGGCGGTGGTGGGTTCGGAATGTCGGGGCCCCGATGGAATCAACAACGGATTGTTCCTTCCATAAATGGTGCAGAGTTAACCGGGTTTTCGAACAGTTTCTGAGGCTCATTTTTTTGCATGAACGATAAACCCTCCCAAAACCCTGGTGGGTTCTTTTGATTTGGGGTTTTAGAGAGGGAGAAGCGTGTCAAGAAAGAGGAAGAGGAAGATAAAAGAAAGAGTCTTTTGTGTCAAAATCGAGATGGACCGACAACTAGGCTCTTTATTGAGCACGAACTGCAATGCAGGGTTTACTGTGTTCTTGGCAATACAAGTGTTGCACTGTTGCTTGAAACATATGGAGTATAACAATTTTTTGTTAAAAATTAAAATAATACTCCTCATCAAAGTCTTTTTTATTAACATAATTATCAATTATATGAAATCCTCTCTTCCTAGCGGCTTTGAGGTCGCGTAGGGTTTTTTCCATCAATAGTTCGTGCGGCTCTTCTACTCTAGACTTCTAGAGTGTTTTTTTATTGAGATCAATGGTTCTTTGGTTTTGGGAATTATGTGAGTTTTTGATTATTCACAGGATCTCAAAGCAACAATAAGTTTCTATAATTTTCATAATATTATACTAGTACTAATCAAAATCATGATCCAAATTTTGAGATTTAGTTAAACACTTTTGGAACGGAGGTAATATTACATAATGAAGTTAAATGAGTTGATATATTATACTTTTAAATTTGTGTGTATTTATATATTTAAATATATTTTTTACACACACAAACACAATACTTATCGTATTTATGCAATATCATTGATGAAAATATTATTTATATGTCTCATTAGTCCCCGACTAGCGCTTAACGCCTTTTAAAACATTGATTAAAATTACTAAACTTATTGTGTCATATTTTTATTGATTGTTTAAGCATTTAGGGGTGTTTGGAACTAATTCTACTTCTGATTCTTTCTTAAAGCAGAAGCAGAATCAAAATAAGTTTTCACCCATTTTTCTTAAAGTTAATTAGTCCTCCATAGCTTCTAAAAAACCAATTCTAAGATTGAATGAGAGCACTAGAAATATTTTTGTACTTTCACCCAAATACTCTAACATCTGTTTCTGCTCCATGAAGGAACAGAAACAGTTTTAAGAATCAGATCCAAACACCCCTTAACCTTGGAACCTAAACCGTAAATCATCACACTATATTTGGGCAATCTTTTTTAGTGGTCAATAGGTCATACACTCATACCCAAGTAGAGGCGTAGAGCTGCAACTTAATCAGCCTATATGCACATCTTTGATGCCCAGCCCCATTCCATGAGTTGCATTCTGGATTCTGGAAGATTGAGTGTCAATGCTCCTCCCTCTTACAGATTGTTACAGCTTACAAGCAAAATAAGAACACAGTGAAAATATTTTGAGCTACAAATTACACGAGACGAAACGATGCATCTCTCTCTTGCATATTGACAAGTTAGGGCATATCTGGTAAGGGCTCTTTGGTTTTTAGGGAAATGATATTAGTTCTTTTAATCAAATTACTGTTCAACGAATCCACAATAACGGAAGGGAGAAAAACATACCAAGACCAACAATGGTCATACATATATAAACGAATGCTTTAGCTAAAAAACGTGATCATCTAATTCGCAAATCAATTGGCATGAAATAAGCTAATAAAACTAAAGTTTTTAGGATGCTTTGATAATTTTGATTTGGATTGAAATTTACTTGTCTAGTCTGATACTTGATTATTTTGTCTGAACTGGTCTGGTATAAATGTCTGATCTCTGTATATTTTATAAATATGAAATCTAGCCTAGACTGGCATTAAAATAGTCCAAGTAAAACACCCTTACTCAAAGATATAATATTATCAATCAGAATACCTTGGATCCCTCTAAGTCTCTAACTACCTCATTACCATGGATTCGACCTCCACGTCGTCCCAACTTTCCTCTTGAAGACAACTTAATAGTTAAAACCTCTCTAATAAATAAATAAACATGTGTATTCTTGATAAATGGCCAAATATCCTGAAACTTTCAAAAAAACAAGTGAAGTGCTATGGTACAATCAATTTCAGCCAAATAAATACGCTAAATGTTATTTATTCTTGATAAGCAAAATAAAGATTATAAGCTTGATTAACAAAGAAGATGCAAGTATTATAGGGCTGGGACTTTGGAACCAAGAACCGAAGAACCGAACCGGACCGAACCGTTATGACCCGGTTCGGTTCGGTTCCAAAATTTATTAGTTATTTGTTAATGGTTCGGTTCCTACTTTTTATTAACGGTTCGGTTCTCGGTTCCTGTAAAAAATATGTACGTGGAACCGTTAAAGAACCGTTATATATAATAATTAAAATTATATATATTTCTTATTAGTATATATATTTTAATGTATATTTACTTATCTATTTTCATAATACATTCACTATTTTAGTTTAGTTATTTAACCATTTGAAATTATTTTTCATTTAACTGGTTTTATTGGGCTTCTTTACCGAGTATCTTGTTTTGTTTTTGTTTTCTAAAATTTGCAGTTTGTTATGTATTCATCTTTTAAACTCAACTTTTGAGGTTTGAAACGAAGTTCAACATATTTGTATTGTAATTTCAAGCGTTGAATGTGTTTTTGATACAAATTTAACCGTGATTTGTAAGATTTTTTTTAAATACTAGGAACCGTTAAATGACAAGAACCGAACCGTTAAGAACGGTTCGGTTCCTTATCGGTTCTACAAAATAATTTATAAGAACCGAACCGTTAGTAAAATTTCATATTTTCAAACGGTTCCACATATTTCGCCTAGGAACCGAACCGGTCCCAGGCCTAAAGTATTATTGCCCATTTATTCAAAAAGCATCATTACATAAAGAACAATATTTTGACACAAATATGGTACAAATAAACACAAAACCACAAGAGCTCCCGCATATAGTGACCAAGTAGCTAAGGAACAACCTTGAGAGCTTTCACCTTATCAATCCAAGAAACAAAGGCCTTCTTGGAATTCCTAAATCCCAAAAACCCATGCTCTTTGCTCTTGTTCATGGTATCTAGTGGGCAACCTCCACCCAAGATAAGATCCACAAACCACCACACTCCAACCTCTTCTAATTTCGTAGGCAACAACTCATTTTCCCGCACAATCTCCTCCCAAACAGCCCCTTTATCCTTCATGGCCTCCACCAAACTCAACCTCTTCCCCTCCTCAAATTCTCCAGCTTCAACATCAAACTGCTCAGCCAGAATCTTCCAGAAATGCTTCCATTTGAACACATCTCCATTGCTCACATTGAAAGCTTCATTCTTCGCGTATGGATCCACAGCTGCCCATATCTCTTGCTCTGCAATTAAATCTGCGTCAGAGCAATCAGAATACTCTTCCCAGGCAGCTTTCACACCGGGAAATCTCAATGGAACTCCCTCATGCTTACATATGGCTGCATAGACACAGAGAGTTCCCACGATGTTCATCATGCTGTAAGGAGAGAAGCCATGGATCGTGCCAGGGCGATGAACAGACCATGTTAGTCCTTCCTTCTTCTTCACCTCTTCGAACAGGATATCCTCAAGGGTGTAGTAAAAATTGGGTGCTTCCAATCGGGGCAAATCCTCATCATAGGGCGGGTCATGTGCTACTTGACCATACAACTCAAATGGACCCAAGTAGTGCTTTCGACCCGTTTGCAAGCAAATGTGGTTCAAATCTGGGCAATTGGGGATGATTGCGTTGAGAACATTCCTGAACATTCTCCCATTCGCATCGCAGTTTTCCACTTCGGTGGATCTGTTCGTCCATGTTACGTAGAAGACATGTGTGATGTCAGTGAGAACGGAAAGCTTGGAATTGGCATCATCCGGATCAGAGATATCACACTGGACGTACTGGATTGGGTGATCAGAGTTCCAGGCTGGTCTTTGGCGGCGGGCGACACCATAAACCTTCCAAGGGCCACCAGGTGTGTCAGCAAGTGGGAGAATTTCAGCGAGGCTGTTGCCGACTATACCAGTGACGCCGACAATGAGAGCCACGCTCTGGTGCTTCCGTGGTACGTCATCTTCATCAATCTTTTTCTGCACAAATCATAATCAAATTCACTACAAAAACTCATGAGCAATTACCAATCTAGTGTTGGAGGGAAGAGGATGGAAGGAGGACTTGCCTTGGCAGCACCAATAGCTCCGGCCCACCACCAGCTCATCTTTGAGATTTCTTACAGTATGGAGAGTGAAATTGTGGAATAAGATTGTTGAGAAGCGTGGAAGAGACAGCAGATCTCAACTGGGCGGATCTAGCATTTAAATCCAGTGGGGGGCAAATTTCAATATACATACAAAAAAATGTAATTGCAACAACTAAGTAAAATATAGAGATATATAATTAGTGTTTTAAAGTAATAAGAGTTTTCATCAAAGTCAAATACAAAAAACGCATCACAAATTCACCAGACTGATCGTTTGATCATGACATCATTGTCATTTTTCATGAAGATTATTGATCATACACAATAAGTCATTGCATAAATTCATTGGTCATACACAATTTTCATGAAGATTATTGATCATACACAATCTTTGAGCCAGTCATCACTCATTTGGTTTCTCAATTTATCCTTCACGATATTCATTGCAGAAAACATTCTTTCAACACTAGTTGTTGCAACCGGAGAAATCAATGCCGAAATCAAAATTTTATAAACTAAAGGATATGCACTACGTTTCTTAGTTTATACCAGCTTCTGGTCACGAGGTCCTTTCAAATCCTTATATAAGGAGTTATAGAAAATATCAAGAAGAAAATTTTCTACTTTAAGAGTAACAGTATCTAACTAAAAAAAGTTCTCATCATTAGAAAAAAATTAAACAATAGATAGCTTTATAATAAAGTTTAGAAATTATAGTTTTTCTAACATCCAGATTAGATATCATCAATAATAAAATTGCCTTTCTTTTATCATCTCCTCCGTCTTCTTTCTCACATCCAAATTCAACCATTTTTCTTGCAACTTGAAATTACATAAAATTATAAATTTAATTATAACTCAAAATGTTTACCAAACAAAATAACACTAATAAAAATCCAGATTTAATTACATGACAGAAAAATGAACTAAATCAACCAAGCAACTAAATCAGTACACAACGTTCAACATATCAATTAATTAAGAAATCAAGTAAACTCAACATCAACAAAGGCTCAAGGCAGAACATCAACAGATAACGATCAACAATTATGAATTATGAATATTATTATATGATCACTTCATAATTCATAAGTAATCGATAAAGAGTTAAAGAGGATTAGAGCCTTTAGAGGAGTACCAGTCTCCAGAACTCCCGAGAAGGCCGAAGAGGAAAAAGTGCGGAACTGCAGGGCCTGAATCTGGAAGCGGGAGAAGAGAAGCTAGGCAGCAACCGTGCCGCGTACCAAAAGGCCGAAGCACTGAGCACCGATGATAGACAGGGCGGCAGGCGGGCGTCCAAGCGTCGCGGCCGATGTCGATGAGTCGATCCTCGGTCCTCAAATCTGATTATCGGAATAGTTTTACTCCGTATTACGCTTGTTAAGCGGATACAATTACTCCGCGTCGCCGTCTTTTGCTATGGTTGGAGTAGTTGGACAGGGGCAGTTGAGCCGGACGAAAGCATCAAATTACTCTGCGTCCTAAAATAATGAGAAATTCCTTTTGTGCCCGTAAGTTTTTTACATCAAATTGTGTGTATAAATAATTTGATCGGCGTTTTATGAAAAAATTGATTTTCACAAAGATAAAAATAAAAATTTATTTGTACCACAGACAATTTATGAAATAATCCGATCTAAAATGTTTGTGATACAGACAACTCCTTACTTTTTATCTATGTAAAAATCGATTTTCTTCATAAAACACAGGTCAAATTGTCTGTGTAACTGGCCAAATTGTATGTGTAACGAAGCGAGACTCTAAAATAATTGTCTTTACACCGGTTTGCTTTAGAAAAAATTTAAGAAAATGGTTGAAAGGATAAAAATTGTGGTTGAGATTTGAGTAGGAAAAGTTGAATTGGGATAGAACCACAAATTGTTGCCAAAAGAAGAAACAAGATCATTATTGTGACACATTCCAAAGGAAAAACAAGACAATTATTTCGCGATGGAGGTAGTATTACATCAAATTGAACATTCATCATTCATCATCATCATTACTCCAATGCAGCAAAGGCTCCCACCTGCGGTGGGGTAAGGGGGTCAGATGCACACAACCTTGGGTTGGATGTACGCAGTGTTACCCCTGTACTAAAGCATAGAAAGACTGTTTCCGGGTGATCCATAATGAAAATCGTGTCCAAAAATTACATGGACTGACTGTTGGTTCTTAACAAAGAAGTACAGACAGTTTGGTGAGATATTTTGCTTTATCCTATCATACTCTCAAGCCAAAAAATAATGAATCTTTGACTTCATAACAAAAAAAATATGGCCCCATATTTAAAATTTATTATAATAAATGAAAAAAATATAACCGGCTCTCTTTACAACCGAAATATAACCAGATGAAAATGGTGAAGAGATACGAATGACTGAATGAGGATATTCATGAGTCATGAATGGGATATTTTGGCTTTATACCCTGTTTTTTTCGGTAATGTTGGACTTTGCACCTCATTTTCAAAACTCTTAGACTTTGCACCCTATTTTCCTTAAAATGTCTTTGCCTTTGCACCCCAATCAGAAATTTTTCTTCACAAAATGTTGTAGACAGGGTGCAAAGTCTAAAATTTTTGAAAATGGGGTGCAAAGTCCAATATGACCCAAAAAGTGGAGTGCAAACTCAAAATTCTCATGATCTTTTATTTCAAATAAGGGAAAAGGTGCAAATAGACCCATTTACTAACCAAAAAAGGTCAAATAAGCCCTTATTTAGAAAGTTCTGTCCGGCCGTCGTCATTTGGGGTGGTTCCCGGTGGATTTTTTTGATGAAATTTTTTGAGCATCTTATTCATCAAGTCTAGTTTTCTCTAAGTTAGACTGGATGAATAAGATGTTCAAAAATTTCATCAAAAAATTCCACCGGGAACCACTTCAAATGGCGACGGCCGGACAGAGACTCCTAAATAAGGGCTTATTTGACCTTTTTTTGTTAGTACATGGGCCTATTTGCACCTTTTCCCTTCAAATAATAATGCACATCCGGCATTCCGGCTCTCTTTACAACCGAAATATAACCAGATGAAAATTTTCGACCCAAGGAAATGGGATATGCCACCGATTGCATAAACAATCATATATGAGCTAATTATATGCTTTCCCATCGATGCACAAATAGTAATTCCAATAGTATTACCCAAAAGTTGTTATAACTTATAATGATAATGATAAAAATAGGCCTGGACTCGGGCCGGGCGGCCCGACCCGGAACCGGCCCGGCCCGGCCCGGCCACTGTAGCAACCGGCCCGGCCCGGAAATAATTTTTTTTTTTATTTTTTTTTGAAAATTTTTTATGTTTTGGGTTAGATTAGGTATTTTGGTACATTTGAGGTGATTTGGGGTGATTTGGGATTGAGAAAGAGGGGTAGGGGATTAAATAAAGAAGCCAAAAAAAAAAATAGGGCGGGTGGCCCGGCCCGGTCTGGCCCGGAACCGGCCACCCCTGGTTCGGGCTCGGGCCTCAATATTCTGAACCGAGGCCCAGCCGGGCCCAGACCCGAGGCCCGAACCGGACCGGTTCAGTCCACCCCTAGATAAAAATAATTATAGCAAATTAGCGATAATACTAATACTAATAATAAGTAGGCCTGGACTCGGGCCGGGCGGCCCGACCCGGAACCGGCCCGGCCACTGTAGCAACCGGCCCGGCCCGGTGGCCCGGTCCACCGGCGGTTCGGGTCGAACCGGCCCGGTGGTTCCCGGTTCCGGGCCCGGGCCTTCCAAATGGTGAACCGGCCCGGCCGGTTCGGGCCCGGTCCGGGCCGGATTTAATTTTTTTTTTTTTTTTGAAATTTTTTTAAAGTTTTGGGTTGGAATAGGTATTTTGGGCCATTTTAGGTGGTTTGGGGTGATTTGGGGTTGAGGGGAGGGGTAGGGGATTAAATAGGAGAACAAAAAAAAAAAAAATAAGTGGGCCGGTTCGGCCCGGCCCGGCCCGGCCCGGTTTGGCCCGGAACCGGGACCGGAACCGGCCACCGGCGGTTCGGGCCCGGGCCTCCCATTTCCTGGCCCGAGGCCCGGCCGGGCCCAGGCCCGAACCGGGCCCGAACCGGCCCGAGTCCAGGCCTAATAATAAGGATGTTTTCTTTTGGATTGAAATTTGCTGATCTGGTCTAGTCTAATCTGTTTAAGTCTAGTCTGGTCTGAACTGATCTTATAAATGTCTAGTCTCTGTGTACTTTATAATTGTCCAAATCTGGTCTGATCTATTTAAGTCTGGTCTGGTCTGTTTAACTATGGTCTCAGAGTCTCAGACTGAAAACAGTCAAAAAAGAAACATCCTAAGAACAGCAATAATTATTTCCTAATTATTATTGAAACCATCACCTAAAGCAAGACACAATTAACTTGTTAAATAGTGGCACTAGTCAAAATAAAGGAACCCATGAAGGTCGCAGAACAGGATTCCTAAGGAACACATGTCTGCATAAGCCATCAAACTTTCCTTTACAAAATTGACATTCTTTTCATAGGCAGCAAGCATGCACACCATTCATCTGGTTGTAATAATAATAATAATTAGAGAATGTGAGGACTAATCAACCCTGCAATATCAAGGAACCCAACCCGATCCCTTCCTCCAAATATTTTCTTCAGCTTTTCGTCACACACAATAATCCTCTTCTCTGTAGGATCCTGCAAAAGGTAAGCACATAGAGAGGCAGAGTTAGTAGTATAAGATCATGATGCTAGAATGCTAGCAGGCCTTGATGACCTACGGATTTATTTTTATGTAGGGTTTTGGAGGAGGCTCATTCTATATCATGATAAACATAATGCTTCTAAAAAGAATAAAAGGTTATTGAAACATTATTCAATAACATATTACATTAATCTTTCACCTTTTCTAAAATCAAATATATATCAAGCTATAATTGTAGACTAACAACCCACCTCCAAACTCCCACCCGAGGGGTCAGTTTGGTGGAGGGTTTCGGACTGGAAGGCTTTGAAGAGCTTAGAATCTATCTTGATAAATAGAATGTTAAGATAACAAATCGAGAGCAATTGAGATATTAAGTTGTGATCCCTCCAGAAAACTACAAACCCCTCCATCCAAATTCCAAACTAACCCCAAGTCTCCCCTGCCTCCCATTGAGCTAGACACCTGGAGCCCTGGAGGCAGGCAGGTTGCATACATCATACAAGGTTAGTTCACCCAATTTAACAAACTTTTTACTAGCAGACGTTTTAAATCTAGGTTCAAATTAAGTCAAATCTAACCTTGGAATTTAATCCAACCAAATTAAGCCTATCCATACTCATTTTATGACCTAATAAGAGCTACCGAATCATCAATATCATAGTTTTTGTCTCTGATTTTAGTGTTATTCACAATTGGCTATTAAACATTTTAAATCTATTTATGAGTCAAAGCTACCCCGGGAAAATGGTATATCAGTGATAAAGCTTAGCACTATCCCTAATTGCACACAATTTTCATTGGCAGAAAATGTGTAACCAGAAAGACCTTCAGAAATAAGTTTTGGAACTTCTGTTTCACACTTTCTCCAATAATAATCAAAATTAAATGAGTGAAGTGTGTTTGCATCATCTTACACTCTAAGCAAAGAAAGCCTTAGTCTCTTATATATATCTGAGATTTTACAAAAATAGAAAGATTTACTTAATACGGAGTATACGATTGCATCACATTCTAATCACCGCTTGTCCGTTCTTATAAACATTCTATTTGTCAAGATATAGTCTTTGTTCTCCAAAGTCTTACTCTTCAAACCTCTTCAAAACCCTCCATCCAAACGGACCCATGTATAGGCAAACATAATAAAAGTTTAACACAATGACCATTGGTCAATCAACAAGAGCTTTTTATTTTGCATATCCAGCCATTGATAAAATGGAATAGAATTACCAGAAAAAGCAAAAAGGAGTACATTACAAGATGACCAGTGAATGTTTAAAAATAGATAGGTTACACCAATTAACAATCTGAAAGTTCAAATTTTTGTATTAAAATATTACTAGTATATTTTATTACTGAAAAAGGAAATCTTATAATTTATTACGAAGAACATATTATATTATTTAGTGACTACCACAGCTTAAAGTTCATAAATACACAATATAAGTGTTGGGAGAGACGACAAAATCAACTTCAAACATCTTATGATCAATATATTGAGATTCAAGCCTGAGGGCTATCTAAGCGTCGCCAGGTTTAAAGCAAAATCTGCCTAACGCCCGACAAAATGGTTGGACGATTAGCTGTTTCATTCTAGGGCATTAAAATACTAAATTTATTTAGAAATTGTGGCATTGAATATTTATGAAATAAGATTATAATTTAAAAAATAAAAAAGAACATGGATTTCGTAAGTAATTTGTGTACTAAAGTGGGGAAGTGTTTAGTAACCAATAAAGTTTCATTAAAATAATATACGTGTAGTGCAGACTTCCTAGTTCCTAGGTTAGGTGGTGTGAAACCACTCCTGCTTACATACTCAGAAACAAGGCAGTTTGAAAAAATGCCACTAACAAATTAATTCAAATACCCCAAACAATGAGGATGTGTGAACTCAACTCCCCGAACTTTAGGGAGTGAAATAAATACCATGGAACTGTATATTAAATGATTTAAATCCATTCAACACCATGAACCAAGATTATTTATTTCAAAAATGTAAGTTTAGGATGTTTATGCTCAACCTGAATGTTCAGAGTATTCAAATTATGCGCTTGGCATGCTATACTTACATTTGTGAAAGAGCAAACATCCAACATTTATGGTGCAGAAAATGTATTCACGTGTAACATAAAGTTCAAAACGTTTATTTAACACATTAAAGCATGTAGTGTTCACAATTTGGGGTATTACAAGACTTAATTTTCCCAAAAAACAGAGCCATTAATAATCAAATGCCATAATAGAGCAAAACCAATTTCATACACTTCAGATTAACCTTCCTATATAGCATAATGCGATTTATTTATCTGATTACAAGTCTGTTTCCTGTTAAGAATATATATATTGAAAGGAAAACAAAAATATGAAATCTTCCTTTCTGACCAAAGTATTTATACAGGCAGTTCTGGGGCTTCTAATTTTCATTATCAAATTTCAAATACGAAGTATAAAGGGTATGGACTTCCAGTGTAAGACCAAAGAGGGCGAAGCGCATGTATTACCTGAAGGTTGTGCTTCTTAATGTGATCCCAAACGGCCTTCACAACTTGAGTACGGGGGGTCTCCGCAACTCCACCGAGGAACGCTTGCATTTCCGGGGAGACACGACGCGGCTTCATGAGGCCTCGTACGCCGGGCTTCTTCGTCTCCGTGATCGGCTTAGAAGAAGCGGCGACGATCACGGTGCGCGAAGTCTGCAAGTTAGCGAGGGAAGGCGCAATTCTCAGAGTAGACGCCGAAAACGACGGCTTGAAGTACGTCGTAGTTTCTCCGGGAACAAATCCTGAAAACAATCCCATAGACAGAGCCATATTGGTGGAATTCGGACTAATCGGTAATAGTCGCTAGGGATTTGAGAATTTCAAAGATTTTTGCAAGTATCTGCTTCGAAGAGTGGTGGAAATGTAGAATGAGGGAGTGAGAACTGCAGAAGATAAAATCTGGGAAACGGGTTTTGGGCCCTTGAATTTGATCGCAGATTCTAGCCCTTTAACCCCATATTTTCAAACAGGCTTTTCCATGAAATTGATTTGGGCTAAAGAAACACAGATGATATTGAAATAAATTTAATTTTTTGCCATTTAGTTTGTCTCAAAATAAAAATTATTTTCAGTTTAAATGAATGATCTTATCAGTTAAATTGTGTATTTTTTCTAAATATGTAGTAGCTTTCAACAACACAACTTTCATTCATATCAAATCAAGATATGAGATAATAAATGGGAAGTATTGTACTACATAAAGAATCGTTTGAGCAACGATGCAATTATGAGCTTGTTTGGTAATGTCAAAATAGCCAAATGATGCTGCAATTTATAAGGTTCTGACTGAAATGACTACTGCATCAGTTGATTCTGCTATTTATGAAAACTTATATTTAAAATATATTTTATTAATAATATAAAGAAAAAGTTATATGAAAAATAGCTAAAATGGTCATCTACAATAACTTCAACCAATACAGACAAAAGAGTAACAACAACCTTACTTTTTCTTATTATTACACAATTCAGCATGCGAAATCAAAATTTACGTGTTTGATGAAAATATTGGTTGATAAGCCTCATAAGCGCTGAAAACAGGGTTACTAAATGAGCTCTATATGATCTCATTTACGTTGATAGTGAGGAAATTTTCCTATTATATGTAAAGCCCGTTTGGTAGCACGAAAATCAGCTGTTTTGGTTGATTCTGCTGAAATTTATGAAATTCTGGGTGAAGTGGCTGCATTGGCTGATTGTGCTGATTTAAGAAAAAATTATCTTTAAAATATATTTTATTAATAAAATAAAGAAAAAATTATGTGTAAAAATAGCTAAAATGGTCATCTATAGTAACTTCAGCCAATACAGCTAGAAAAGTAACATCAACCTTATTTTTTCTGCTTATTACACAATTCAGCGCGCGAAAGCAAAAATTACGTGTTTGGTGAAAAAGTTGGCTGATAAGCCTGATAAGCTGAAAAACTTGCCAAACGGACTCGTAATGCACATATCTTTCTAGGATTTTCTGCATTTTCCCATGCATGTTGCTGCATCTTTGCCTACGTGTTCCGTCACTTTTTTTTTCAACTCTCACTTTTGTGTAAGAGAAAAAAAGTACTTTGTATGTGACTAATAACAAGAAGTAGTGTTGTTTCTCAAAAAGGAAAATCAGAATATAAGAGTTTCATATACGGAGTATTTATATATCCCTTTTAGGCTTAAAGAAGAGAACATGAAAGATATGAGCACGGAAGCACGAGAAAATGATCAACCTATGTAGCACCGATACCGGAAACGCGGAAACGCGGAAACGGGTACGGGGATACGTCAAAACAAAAAAAAGTAGGATACGAATACGGGGCCATATTTATAAATATTAAAAGTTATGGGGGTGTATTTACAAATATTAAAAGTTATAGGGGTCTATTTATAAATATTAAAAATAGATTTTTTTGAATATATATATATATATACATACATATAATATCCTATGATGTCTACCCATTCATTGCATTGAAGTATTTTCTTTTTTCAAGATACTTAGTAATAAATTCATAATATTTCTCATATACACTAGTGTATCTCGAAATATAAATGTAGTCAATAAGTCATTAATTTAAAATGTGAAATAAATCAAACAACTACAATCTTGAAAGTAAAAGTGCAAGTACCCACTTCGGGGTATGAGTTAATGACTTAATTCGGATATAGCCATATAGACCCATTATTTGATTACCAAGTAAAATGTAGTTTTAGATTTTCATTTTTTTTTTTGGAATTTTATTAAGTAAATTTTGGGAGTTTTTTTTTAAAAAAAATGGTTGATACGGGTATCCGTCAAGATACGAGTATCGGAAACTTTCAAAAAATTACAAAAAAAATGGAAACTTTTAAAAATTGCAGATACGGCCCGGGAACGTACGGTACGGGTATCTTAGAGTATCGGATACGGGAACGTATCCGATACGCCGATACGCTACCCTAGGGAAGTATCCGTGCTTCATAGTGATCAACCACAAGTAAAATGTTGCTCCTTACAAGAGTAACAAGTTATTTCCTATTATTATCATTTAAGGAGTTTATTAAGGAGTAGCAGAGAACAACAAAAAATTAATCACATATACAGTATATACTAAGGAGTTTAATGTTGGTGTTAAAGCCAAATGTATTGGCCGAAGTTACACCAACCTTATACAGTATTTTTAAAAGCCAAAAGGCACTTCTCACGTATACACCAACCTTATACAGTATTTTTCTCAACTTGGAGACAGCCAAATGTTCGCACATATGAAGTTATTTGCATTGTTGAGTCGTAGTAACTAAAATGTTATTAAATTTCGTTATTTAGTTGCACACAGGGGCGGAACCAGGGGGAGCGAGCCGGTACTGGCGCCACCCCTTCGCCGGAGATGTTAGGGTATATATATGTATAATCTCCCCAGCGCCCGGTCTTCTTCTTCCCTGCTCCTTGTGGTTTCCGGCGACCTTTGTGCTGCTTTTGGGAGATGGCCGATTTCAGTCTTTCAAAAGTCACATGAGTATAACATGATCCAAACGACACCGTTTTGAATAAGTACTAAAAAGAAATGAAACGACGTCACTCGTGCTGTTAATACGTTATCAAGCCAAAGCGGCCCAACCGCCTAAATGCTGAAATTGGAAATCCTAAACATGGGCGTAAGGTCTGCCGATAGGAGAAAGAGAAGCGTTTGGCCGTCTGTTACTCTACTGCGTCTCTATTGCCTCTGGTATACGTTTCAAAGTTACAGCCTACAGGAGTACACGTTTTTTGTTAATTTGTTCAAAACTTCAACTTGCTGCTACATATTATTTATTGTACTAATAGACTTTTAGTTATTCAATTTTCGATTATTTGGATTTGGGTTTCTTTCGAAGTTGCAATTAATATACGAAGTATTATGTAGCTAGTAATATTGAGGACAAAGTTGCAATTAATATATTTGGATTTGGGTTTGTTTCGATTTTGTAGCTATGAAGGTTGCGTTTCAGGCTTTGCCGCTTTGAGAATTGATACATAATTGTATAAACACTCGAAGAGAGTTATCCTTAATATCAATATTTGTCATTCTTTCTTTGTTTTTCAGACGAAAATCTCAATTTATTAGTCACTCTATACATGTATACATGAAGATCGTTAATAGTTCATCATTATTTGAGATAATTTGTCTTGCATTGATGAAATGACAAACTCAACTCACACCATTGCAGTTGAGTCACCAACTATGGTTGTACTCATTAGAGCATCTCCAATGTTATAATGTGCACAGTGCACATGTGGCATGAGTGATAGCCACATAAATATGAGCATATAAATTATTTATCTCCTTATTTGAATGATTTTATACAATTTTAGTAAGTTTTTCCCTGCAATGTCAACAATAATGTCAACATCTAGACGGTCTCCTTGACATTGTGGAGAAAAACTTACCAAAAATGTATAAAATCATTCAAATAAGGAGAGAAAGAATTTATTTACTAATATTTATGTGGTCATTTCTCATGCCACGTGTGCACCGTGCACATTTTACCATTAGAGTCACGTAAACCTGCATGAATAAATATTATAAAGGGAAATGAGCATTTGGTGAGTCGTCATATTATTAAACACAAAGCTAAAACTGTACATTCTTGTTAAGGGTCTGTTTGCAACAGCTTCTGCTTTTAAAAAAGTGTTTTTTTAAATAAAATGGGGAGAAGTGATTAAATAAAAGTTGATAGTGTTTGAGAAAAAAGTGATTTTGAAAAGTAAAAGTGGGTAGTGTTTGGTAAAATAAGTGCTTTTTGTGTAATAGAAAAAGTAAAAACACTTTTGACGCGGAAGTCGAGAAAAATAAAAGTTGTAGTGTTTGGGAAAATAAGTGCCTTTTTAAAGCCAAAAGTTGAGAAGTGCTTTTTTAAAAGCAGTTGCAAACCAACCCTAAATAAACAGTTTGTGATGACATGATAAAAAACCCTTGACATCTTTCCTATTATTTGCAATTGTTCTAATTTCTCTTCTAACATCTTCTACTTTTTCACTATTCACTACCCTATATTGTTTAACACTCAAACTCCATAAAAACCAACAGATACAACATTAGTCATTTCAACATTTAAAAACTAGTTTGGAAGTTCCATTATTGCGAATTGCCAAATTTTAAAATACGAAGAATAAATTAAAAGAAGTAAAAAAGGAAGACTTAATTAGCTTAGTAAACTAAAAGTAAGAATATAGGACACAAAATGGGACAGGGGAGGAAGGAGCTTTGTATGTCCGAAGTGTTTTGCAGAAAACAAAGTCGCTACTTAAACTGCATCTCGAAAACAAAAGTATCATAACTGTTGTTGTTCCACTGAGTTAATAAATCACTGAGTCCTTGTGATACTCTCCTCCCTCTAGTTTGTTCATCACAATATGGAACTATAAATCCATTATGCAAAATTTTCCTTATATAGCAGTATATGAAAAATAATATCCATCATCAAAATAAACATGTTTCGTGAAGGTCTAAACTATAGTGTTTGAGAGATCTCTCAACGCATCCGCATGAATGAATTGTACATCTCTTACTATGAACCCTGCACCCTTATTTTCCCCTTCTTCAAGAAATGACACCAAATCATTAGCACGAATGACTTGTACATCAGTGTTTATATAATGATAAAATTGAATATAGAAAGTGTCCATGACTCTTTCTATTTAAAATTCATTGACTACAAATCATATATACTAGCATTTGGATTTTTTCTAGAAAAATCATGCAATTTGCTGAAATATCTTATAGTTGAATGTAATCATTTTCAGAAAAATCATTTCTAACATCAACATAATATATTTCTGTTTCACGTAATATATGCTCTATATATAATATATTTGCATTACACAGCGAACTATTAAGCTATAGGAATTCATATATCAACCAAAAATCTCATCATTTCAATCAAGAAATGAACCCAAACTTAAACGAATCTATGCTGGTGAGGTAGTCAGAAACTTCTAAAGTAAGCATTCCGGTTGGTAGTCTTGTCCAATCAAGCATAAGTAAAGCAAACCGTTGTTCTTTACTGGCTGAATTGGAAGTGTCTAAAGTTAATCGGAACCGTTTAAATTTGAGCATCATCCTAACCTCACAATAAAAAAGATCCAAACTTGTGTTCTCTACTTTGTACGGTTGGCAAAATCGGGAGAAAGGGTAGCGTCTCATAGTCGAGAAGCCCTCTTTCCTTTCCTTCTTCTTTCTAGAACAACGCTCTTCCAACGGTCGAGGCATATGCCCGGATCCGATGAGATAGTAAAGACACAGAATAGTATATTAACTATGGGCAATGATTTTAATTATTATATTTGCATATAATTTATAAGTTTTATGTTTTTATGAAAAATATTTTGAATAAGAAACATTTTAATATAATTTGCATATTGAAACTAATTTCGTATTAAAAAATATCCTTGGTCAAAGCTGATTATCATTGACAAAGAAAAGTCAATTTGACAAACATTTTCGGAACGAAGGGAGTAGGAATTAAAGAAGTTGTAATTTATTACGGGATCTTGGCGGTTTTAGAGTGTAAGTAAGGGGTTGAATATAGAAAAAATATTATTATTCATATAAAAAAAATAAAAGTTTTGAACTTTTTAAAATAATTTTGAAAAAAATATTTAATATAAAAGTTGATATTATTCATATTATTCGAGAAAAAATTGATTTTGAAAAGTAAAAATGATAGGTGTTAATGTGAGGTCTTGTTTAAGGCAAAAGTTATGAAATTTTTAAGCGTTTGGAAAGGATGCCTTAAGAATAGCCCAAAATCCAAAATAGAAAAAGCCAATCACTTTTGAAAGCCAGAGTTGAGCGTCGATTCAATCGAAGGAAGCCTCCGTCCTCAGCAGTCGGCCAAGGCCACCTCCGTCCTCCGTGACCTCCGTCCTCCGTGACCTCCGTGTAAGCCTCTAGGGACGCCGTCGCAGCTTATATCAATTAATGGAGAATCCACAGCTTAAAGAGGTATTTTATATACACATCCCTGCATAATTCACCGGTGGTTTTCGGAAAAAATGGTTTTTTTTTGTTTGTTTTAAAGAAAAGTATGTTCTTTCAATTACGGGATTTTGTTGTGTTTTTACCTTCTTTGCCAGATATTAGAGAAGCAAGTGCTGACGGTAGTGAAGGCCGTGGAGGACAAGCTCGATGAAGAGATTGCGGCCTTAGATCGGCTAGATCTCGACGACATTGAGGTACTGAGGGAGCGAAGATTGCAGCAAATGAAGAAAATGGCAGAGAAGCGGAACCGTTGGAAGTCTCTCGGCCACGGGGAGTATTCGGAAATTATGTCTGAGAAAGATTTCTTCTCCATAGTTAAGGCCAGTGAGCGCGTTGTCTGTCATTTCTACCGCGACAATTGGCCTTGCAAGGTAACTGAACATGAAATGTCGATTTTTTTGATGAAATATGTGAGCATGTACTCCATGAAGTTTTTTCTTGAGAAACCTGAAGTTTAGATTATATCTGCCAAATTTCAGTTTAAAATTTCTACGGGAAGTCAATTAAATAAATTTCTGAAAACACTGCATTTTTATATATATGAAGCTGCACATTTTCCAATAATTTATTGAAAAAAATTCGACCAGGAAGCACTCAAATGAAAGAGCCCTAAAATTGTAACTTTAGGCCTAGTTTACATGAACATTTTCGTGTGTATATATATGTATACGTATCAGTGGTGAATATTCAATGTCTGTTATCTTCTAGATTCAAGCGGTTGACCTCATTTAAGTATAAAATTAGAATTAGAATTTTGTTATATTGCTTTAGAGAAATTTGGTGTGTAAATCTGCTATTGCTGGAAAGTTCTAGCTTTGGTTGCATTTCAGTTTTGAAGTTTCAATTTTTTTTCTTGAAATAAGCTGAAACTGCAATGTTGCACACGATTTACAGTTTTATCACTTTTATGCACATCAACTGACTTATCTGTTTTGGGTTCTTATTGAGAGATGTTAATAAGTACTGTATGATGACAGGTAGTGGATAAACATATGCGTATACTGGCAGAACAGCATATAGAGACACGTTTTGTTAAAATTCATGCCGAGAAAAGTCCATTCTTAGCCGAGAAGCTGAGGATTACTATTCTCCCAACAATCGCCCTCGTAAAAAATGCTAAAGTGGAGGATTATGTGGTATGTTGTGTATTGTGAAGATCTTTCATTCTTTGAATTATTTCGAGTCTGATAGTTTAAGGTTGCATTAGGCCAAAATTACTGAATTAGTGGTTGCTAGAGATGAAGTTTGCTGAAATAAGAAAAACTTTTAACTTGTATTTATCAAAATAAAGAAAAATACATTTACAAAGGCTGAAAAGATTATTTTTGAGCAACTTCAGCCAAGCAGTTACCTCATGTTACTTTTTTAGATAAAAAAATTACGTGGTACAAACTTTCAACAAGCAGATGAGCGCATTAGAGCCGGTTCAGTATACCCGTTGTCGGCTTACCAGCCATGCTTTTTACCACCACTAGCGTGTTTTACCATGCTGTCTGAATTGTCTTGTAATGAATGAAGTAATGCAGTTGTTACTTTTTTCGGACGAAATACTAGTCAAATTTATGAAAAGCACATTTCTATCTTCAACTATTTTTGTAATTTTTTCAAGAAATATATTTTATACAACATTTTAGATCAATAATTCTCCAAATCCAGTCATTTCAGCTAAAATGTTAACATATTTAGCAGTTTTCCACTTCAACCATTTTAGGTCTTGCCAAACAGAAGCTCTTAGGGTTTGGTATTAAGGGCAATGTTAAAGTGGGTATCAAACAACCAACTAAACTTGGCCATCCATGTGCTTTAATTGTGCTTGTTTTTTATACAGTGTATTGATTGTCATGTGGCTTCTGTTTTATGTGTTCTATATGTAGGTCGGATTCGATGAGCTTGGTGGAAAAGATGATTTTAGCACCGAGGAGCTAGAAGAGAGATTAGCCAAAGCTGGAGTCATCCATCTTGACACTGAATCATCTTTACATGCATCAAAATCAAAATCTAGGAGTGTTCGCCAAAGTTCAAATGTAGATTCGTCTGACTCTGACTAAATGGCAACTGAATATTATGTATTTTGTACCAAACTTCTATTTCGTCTAGACCTATTTAGCATAATTGTTTATTCCCCTTGTTTTGAGATTCTTAGAAAATATGGTCTTTCAGAAGTGATTTTGTGATTTCTCTCTGTACAACGTATTCATAATTCACTACTTCAATTTGTTTGAGATTAGGGGTGTACGTGTATCCAGAACCAGTCCAAACGGTTCTGGTTTCTCCAAAATAGGACTGAACCTGAAACATTCCCAGTTTTTAATTACTTTTTTCGAAAACAAGGTAAAGATGCTGACCAGAACTGGTCCAGGATCATACGGTACTGGTTACAGGTACTCCTATTTGAGATGTTATGTTTCAATATAAATGATTTGTATGAACATGACAGAGGATTCTTAGTTGTCTGCTGTCCAATTCGACCACAGTTTTTAGCCCAATGGTTCAGTGTAAGTAGGATTTCTCAAATCAAACAGCAGTGACCTTGAATGTAGTGACCCAATTAGGGGTGGCTCGGTTCCGGTCTGACCGGCTCGGGAACCAGACCGAACCGCCACTGTGCGGGACCGGATTGGCCCGGTTAACTGGGACCGTTTCCGGGCCTGAGACTGGCCTGAGGGATTGCTGGGGGTGGTTCCGGGCTGCACCTCCTTTGGAACCGGCCCAACCGGCCCAGGCCCAGTCCGAGTCCTTTTTTTTCAATTATTTTTTGGTGGTAGGCGGGTTGGACTGGGTGTTTTGGGGGGTGGGGGGTTGGAATTAATTAGAAAAGCTATAAAAAAAACCGATCCGAGCCTGGCCCGTAACCTACAAACAAAAAACCCGGTTTGGACCGGCCCGGAGCCCGGCCCGGAACCGGTCGATACCTAGACCCAATAGGCAATAGCGTGAACAGTAAACCTACATCCAATGACACACAAAAAATGTTAGCCAAAAATCTCGGGTTTAATGCATGAACCCCCCTCCCCCCGTGAAATATAAATTCGTCGCATTAGCGCCCTGCTATTTACTCCGCCTCACATCTAAGGATGTTTTCCTTTAGACTGAAATTTGCTGGTCTGGTAAACGTCTGGTCTGTATATTTTATAACTACGTAAGTCTGGTCTGATCTAGTCTGGTCTGATTTGATCTGGTCTGGTTTGAGACTGAAAACAGTCCAAAAGAAAATATCCTTAGTACATACTCCCTCCGTATCAAATTAATTGACCCGCTTTCCTTTTCGGGACGTATCAAAATAAAAGTCCCATTTTCCTTTTTGGAAATAAATCCACCCAAAAAGATGCTACAGTACTACTACAGTACCGCAACAGTACCAAAACCTCTTACTTTACATATATTTGCCTTAAACTACGTGAAAAATGATATGAGTCATTTAATTTGATACGAAGGGAATACAATTTAGGGTTCTGCTTTTTTGTCGCCTTTTAGAACACTGATATGGGATAATAAATGACTCTTGATTACCCCGGAGTAACATGGCATATGGATGTTCAAAAATGAGTAGGAATTTCTAGACTTATCTATGTTTTTAAGAGGTAAGGCCGTAACGCCGTTACGGTATGTCAATTCTTTGTCATTCCTTAAGTATCGTCGGTTGGAGCGGTGGAGCCCCAACCACCGTATCAGCCAACTCCCATTCCCGCGCTCTAGCTGCTGTTTTCCCTCCGTTTTTCAGACCGTTAAAACTGCTTTTCTTCAACATCTGCTCCTACTAAAACGCTTTTCGAAGCAGATTGGGAGCTAGCCATATCTTCCACCGCGAGAAAGAACGAAACCCTAAATTGTTTACGCTCAATTTCGGAATCTTTTTTCTCCGTTTAAGGTAATTACGCATCTCCCTTCCTTGGTTGGCTATATCTAATTTCGTTTCTTCCACACCATCTACTGTTCTGTAGCTAATTCTTCGACACATAAAAAATGTGTTGTGGATGAAGAATCCATAGATAGGAATGTTTCACTGATTCAATGACACACGCTCTTTTTCCTCTAAGAAGTTTTAGTTTACTATGGTTTTTGGATGATCTGGTGTTGTGGTATAATGGCATATTCAATTTTCTGTAGCACAATGCTTTTTTTGCCAGGAGTGCATCTATAGATTTCCTTAAACGACATTGGCGGAGCCTTCAGGTTAGGGGCGGGGTTTACAGAATTTATGTTGAGGAGCCAAAAATTAAATTTTCAGTATATTTTGTACTGTATAAATATTTATACACATATATTTACATCACACTTTTTTCATAGGCGGTCCTCTCCCGCCCCTCCCTATCTCCACCACTGGTCACCGGTCAATTTCAGTCTGTTTTTGTTTCAATCGGTTCAGATCCCCACTTGAAAGGACCTTAATTTGAATCTGGTAACAGGTATTGCGCTTCATGTCCTATTAAATCTGCTGACTGCTGGCCAGAAAACTTTTGGAAGTAGAACCAGAACCAAACATTGTAGTCCATGGCCAGACCAACTAGTATTTGCGCGCTCCTACACTAGTTCCAAACTACAATTTACGTTCATTTTCGGGCAAAAAAGTTGGATGGTCTTGGTTCTGTTTTCAACCCAATGCGCCACACAAGAACTTCTAGTATACTAGCTTGAAATGTAATACTCCGTACTTGCTATGTCCGTAATTTAAAATGTAAGTTTGACTGGCACAAAGTCTTGGAAAAGGAATACTGTGTGGTTGAATGTTTTTAGAAGATAGAGATATAATATAAATTACAAAATGCTTTCCTTAAAAAGAAATGATGGACAATTTTGGGACATACATAAGACTATAAGAGAGAGAGAGAGAGAGATAGAGTGGATAGTTTAGGGATGGAGGTAGTAAAAAAATGTCTTAGATAATTTCATCATCAATAGTAGCAACACTTCATTATAGTACAATCAGATAATTTATTTTATTTTTAGTGCATGACGTTATTTTAGATTGGTTTTTTGAAAAAAAAAACAGAACCAAAACATTTTTTATATGAGCTTGGACTTTTTGGAGAAACAAAAGCTGAAACAATTGAAACTGTGCATTGTGGTTCAGGAGAAGACACTTTCAATTGCTGTGACTGAATTTGATTGACAAGGCTCCGAGTCCAAGCTCTTAGGGCAGAACATGACAGAAGAATTTGATTTAGTAGATGGAATATCTCTTGAATATATAATGTCTGTAGATTCCAATGAAGAGCAGAAGAGAGCAGAACAGCAGATGTCTAGAGAAAAAACAAAGATGGGGGGAGTATCCTTCTGCCAAAGACATGACTAATTCTGCGGTCGAATGTTCAGCAGAACCTCTCAAAGAGTTGCAAGTTTGGTCTCAAAATTGCCAAACTCTCAGGACCATGGGATATTAGTCATAACATTTGAGTCTTCTACAGAGCATGCAATATTATTACCCACTGGACATATCTTTACGGATTCCATCATAGATAAAAAGTTGCCCCTCATAAAAAAGAAAGATAAAAAGTTGCCATTAAAAAATGTGGGTGAGTTCCACTACAAGTGCCATCTGAAAACAAGGATACATCTTCTCAAGTTGAGAATTCAGCAGAACCACCAAGCGATATGATTTTTGAAGGGTTTTGGTGTAGTATTATTAAACAACACCTCACCTGGGACAAGAAGACCAATAGACCTTGGTGCAAAAAATAAGGAAGGTGGAGTAGCTTACTCTTTGAAGGGTGAAGTAGAATTCTTTTTCCAGTCTGATGGCTCCTTTGCATCTGGGAAAGCACATGTGTAGATGTCGGATTACACTGTTGCTGGATTTACTCATGTAAGTTTCTTCTTTATAGTCATTGCATGCTTTGCCTATAAAATTTTGAGTTTATGATTTACTCTACAAGTCATCATACAAGCTTCAGCCTTTTCAATGTTTGCCAATCCATCTCCATTGTATTCTTTAACCCTTCCCATAAAAATGTAAGGTTTCGAATACTATTTTTTAGTCAGCTTGATAAAACAGAATTACTTGTTGTGTGAATGGTCAAAAGAGTCATAACAGATTCCGTAGGATAACTTAGTTAAACCTGCAAACTTACGGAGTAAAAAACAAGTATGACTTGTGAGTTATGATAATTGTACTTTACCAAAGTAATAAGTTGTAGTCAGACTTGACTCTTAGTTTTGGACAACTGTATGCTTCATTTTGCAATATTAATGTGTTATTTTTAACCTGAATCTGTAAGATTGCATACTGGCATCTTAATCCTTTAACATATGCAGGAAACATACAGAATTGCCTCTTCTGACTCGACCTTCAAAGGTTATGAAGATAATTCTGCCTTTAAAAGAAGAAAGCAATGTGACCAAGCTGCTCTAAAGTGATCTCATCAAGCTCCAGTAGTGCTCAACCCAAAGTGTATCTTCTGCACTACATTATTTCATTATCAGCTGATTCAGAAGCAAGTAATAGATTGACAAAACACTGCTTGACAAGGGATATAACCTTAAAGAAGTTGCCCTTCCATACAGGAACTTACTATGTTTTTCACTTCTAAAATGATAATATGATATTTCATATATAACACAGGGGGTCCACAGGTAAAAAAATGGTTTTAAACTACGTTGTGGTTCTTTCACCATTCATGATCAGAAACAAAAAAAGCCACACCTGCAGACCTGCTGCTGAGAAACGTCTCAATGGTAGATGCATAAGGGTTACAATAGAGTGATAGAATGGTAAAGAAAAGCATATTACCAGCCCATAATCCAAACATAGATCCAATGCTGCCATTGAACAGGCATCTAATCAAAGTTCAGGTAGTCAGAAGCCAAAGAAGCATAAAATCCAAGTTGATAAGAAGAAAAGCTCTCTGCCAGCACTAAGTAGCATCAGATTAAATGTTTGAACAGAAACTCATGTGTGTGCCATCAACATTTGACAAGCAACTGTCACACCCTCCAACTCGAACTCCATAATGTAGTGTAGAACTAGGCTACCAATTATGGTTGGTACTTTGGTCCTATTGAAGGGCAAAAGGCAATCCTAAATATAGTTACTATATAATATAAATGCAAACTTAATTTCTTATTACATAACCGTCCCACCTATTAAATGATGTCTTTGTGAAGGAATACAGGTTAATGCAGAAAACAGATCTGCAAATCTCCATCTTTTTCACTAGCAACTCAGTTGATTTTGGATGCAGATGTGGTGTTATTGTATCCTTTTACTTTTATACCTCATTTTTAAAATTTTGTCTGAATATTTTCTGTGCGGTTTTACCTTTTATATTCAGTTAAATTCTGGAGGATTTTATTGCTGCTAAACATTACCCAAATCTTGTTTGGTTGAAAGTTAATATATGACTTTTACGGATATGATTTTTGCGGAAGTAAACAAATAAAGCTTTCAGATATCTTACGAGTGCAGCTGAAGGTATGTATCTTCTTTGTATTTATGAGCTGTGAAAATGGTTTAAAGTCTTTCATCTTGTTCCTATTTACCAGGGGTGTAATTATTCCTCATGCAGAAATGACACGAAGGATTGATCTCATTTCGTCTTTTTTTATCCTTTTATTTTTTTAGTTTTTATTTTTCTTACGTTAAATCCTTTTATCTTTTTTATCTTATACTCCGTATATTTTTATCTTTTTTATCTTATCATTTCTATCTTTATCATATACGTAGTATTTATATTTATCTCATCTTTATCTTGACTTTATCTGTTATCTTTCTTATCTTTCTTATCTTTTAATTCTGCCTTCTCTTTGGTACTCTTATTAAGTTTCTTTTTAGGCATTTGCGCGCACACACACATAATATATATATATATATATATATATATATATATAGAGAGAGAGAGAGAGAGAGAGAGAGAGTAAGGATCATATGAGAACACCATCTTAGGAGAGAAATGAGAATGATTCTGGAGCGTTAGATTTCGGTGTCGTGCATCATGTAAGACATAAAAGTGCATATGAAAATTTGGAAAACGTGCATTTCAACTGTGCAAAAGTTTAAACGTAAATGTGCACATTAGAATATTGTATTATTTTAACTATAAATGTGCATTTTCATGAACGGTAAAGTGCATCGTTTTGGAGCGTTCTCATTTCTCACGTTAAGGAGTGTTCTCAACTGAACCTCACCCTATATTTATATATATATATATCAACAAAACAATACCTTTTATTCAAGGCAAAATGAGTATAATACGTTTATTCTAGGGAATATTCATGGTACGTAAGTGCGTTTGTTGTTTTGTACTAGGGAACATTTATTCTGTGTAACATGTATGGTCCGTTTGTAACATAAAATAGGGAAGTGATAATTTGAAAGGAAAGGTGGCATTGAAGAAAAAAGATAATTTAACTACATAGAACTAAAACATAACTGGATAATTATAAAAACTTGCAGGCTAGGACTTTTAAATACATGATGATGTGACTAAAATACTCTCATTCTAAAATTATTATCCACAATTGATTACTATATGGTCATCAACTTTATTGACTGCCACCACAGCTGACGCCAGATGAACGCCACCATCACCAGGAAATTTCCCAGAAAATTGCCAAACAGAAAAGTTGTTGGAAAAAGTCACCGGAAAGCTAACGCCGGAAAAAGTCACCATAAAACCACCACTGATCACCAGGCACCATCTGCCACTGCACAGCCTCCAACTTCGTCAATTGCAGTGAAATCTGTATTGACAAATGAGTTTAAGTATATAAACTTTTATGAAGAAAGCATAGATGTACAACTCTATTTGAGGAAAATAAAATGTCTTTGAGGTTAGAAAGTTTACTGCGGATTGATATTCTACAACAATTAGAGCTTAAGGTTCAAGTCAAGCTCTTCTGATTCTTGAGGACTAAGTTGAAAACTTCCAGACCATTTCAAGCCTCCCTCCTCCTCCTCTTCTTCCCCCTCCTTCGGGTTGGACTGCCATGCCATTCTGAACTGAGCATAACCAGGCTGTCTAAACCTTGCTGCAGCCTTGCAGTCATCTCTAGTTTGTTTATGCATAGTAGGTGAGGGAGGGACCAAAGCCATTCTTTCTCTTTTGTGAGCATTCTGGTGGCCACCTAATGCCTGGGAGCTGTAAAATTTTCTCCTGCAGTAGTTGCATGAGAACAGCTTCACAGAGACCATGGGTCTGGCTGTCACCAACTCTGGTTCTGAAGTGGCTTTTCTTCCCAAGCTCAAACTCAACCACTCCCCTGGACCAAGTAACTGATCTTCACTGCATGCAGCATCCTCACTTCTCATTCTGCAACTGTGATTGATTATCTTAACTGTTTCTTTAGTTCTGACTTCTGAGTGTAAGCTTGGGGGTGGTTTCTGTTATTCATAATACCACATTTTTGTTCGTGTTAATAATCCTGAAGTCGAGTGGGTAGGAAGCATAATGAATCTGGAACCCACCAAGACTAACTGGCTTTGTTTTTTTGTTACTTGAAAAGAATGGGGGAACAAAGAGTTTCACTCAGAGTGTATGTGTTGGACAGGTTGGTGGCAGTGCTGTGTGTTTGATTTAGTGTCTCCTGATGAAGTGGTAAGGTCCAAAATAGTTGGCATTTTGTTTTGCCAATAATGGTGATGAAAAATACAAGGCAGGGGAATGGTGACTGAGACATCATTTCTTTTCATTATGTAATATTTATGCTGAATAATAACAATAAAAATCTTCAAGTATGACTGGTTTTCAACATGAGTATCTATGTGGGTTTCTTTCGAAACCCCATGGTGGATTGGTGGACCCTCACTCAGTCACTCCACAGCCCAAACAACCCTATCATGAAGTACTTCTACTACTATATAGTAATTATTATTATTATTATTATTATTATTATTATTATTATTATTAATTATTAATTATTAATTATTACTATTATAAAAATATTACCTAAATTATTATGAGTGTAATACCATGATCAGTTAAATGTAAAAATTGGACATAAATACAGAGGCGGATCTAGGAATCTGACATGCCCTAGGCTGAATAGGATTTATACTAGGCTGAATACTAGCGGAGTTGGCTAAATATGAAAAATGAAAAATTTTACACTAAAAAAATTGAACATTTTCTAAGTTGTCTTGGGCTTCAGTCTACCATAGCCCGTACATAGATCCTCCCCTGCATAAATACCTACAGAGTATAACTAAAGTTATTATTTATTAGTATAGTCACCATACTTAGTATGTTACATTTTTGTAAAAGACCTTTAATTTATTTAATCATAAATGTGAGGTTATTTCTTTTATTATTATTATTATTATTATTATTATTATTATTATTATTATTATTATTATTATTATTATTATTATTATTATTATTATTATTATTATTATTATTATTATTATTATTATTATTATTATTATTATTATTATTATTATTATTATTATTATTATTATTATTATTATTATTATTATTATTATTATTATTATTATTATTATTATTATTATTATTATTATTATTATTATTATTATTATTATTATTATTATTATTATTATTATTATTATTATTATTATTATTATTATTATTATTATTATTATTATTATTATTATTATTATTATTATTATTATTATTATTATTATTATTATTATTATTATTATTATTATTATTATTATTATTATTATTATTATTATTATTATTATTATTATTATTATTATTATTATTATTATTATTATTATTATTATTATTATTATTATTATTATTATTATTATTATTATTATTATTATTATTATTATTATTATTATTATTATTATTATTATTATTATTATTATTATTATTATTATTATTATTATTATTATTATTATTATTATTATTATTATTATTATTATTATTATTATTATTATTATTATTATTATTATTATTATTATTATTATTATTATTATTATTATTATTATTATTATTATTATTATTATTATTATTATTATTATTATTATTATTATTATTATTATTATTATTATTATTATTATTATTATTATTATTATTATTATTATTATTATTATTATTATTATTATTATTATTATTATTATTATTACTATCATCATAATTATTAGTAGTAGGACTACTGTTGTTATATACTACGTATATTATTATTATTTGTTTTTTATTATAGTAGGACCTTTAATTATGATTATTATAATCACCCCTCCTGAAGTTTATTTTATTATTGTTAGTAATCCTTTAATAATAATAATATATTAATTATTATTATTATTATTAATTATTATCACTCTCTGTAAAGGTATGAAGGCCTTAAAATGAGGTCGGTGATGGGAAGCCCGGACGGAGGGGTGTGGACGGCTAGCCCCCACTGTATGCCTTGGAATGAAGTGGTTGATCCAGATGACTTTGTAAACTTGGCCCCCCTTCTAAAGTATTGTAAAATGAAGTATCAATTATGAAAACTCAATAATGCAAACTATTCCGTAATATTTATCACTAAAATAATTTTGCACATTTTAATGAAGTTGTAATGGATGTTGACATGTAGGTTATTCAAAATAGTGAAATTAATATTCTACTGTTATAATATTAATAGCAAAATTCTATAAATATGATTAAAAACATTTTGAAATTCTAAAATATTACTGTCATGTTTTTATTTAATGAGTAATTATTGTCAATTTTGAAAAATATTGTCATGTTTAAAAAAATTTAATGCCAAAATTGACATGACAGATTGACAATAATTACTCCTAGTTATAGAATAAAATTATGACAATTATTTAAAAATTCACAAATATTTTTGTTGTTGTCCATTTGCTATCGTTACTTCGACTTTCTGATGCTAATATACTGAGAGACTCAGAGCTATGATTTTTTGCCAACCTCTCATTTCCAATTTCAAAATTAGTTTCTTCAAAACTAATTTCAAAACTTATACAATGTAACTTTAAGAGTTTTGTTAGGTGTACACATTTTATGTACACAACCCATTTTTCTAACTTTAATGTAATAATAACTCTTATAACTTTAAATTTACTCGTAAATTAATAATACGGAGTATATGATACTACCTATTGTTTGACAATACTTTAGTACTTTACACATTACCAACTACGTACATGAATATATATGTAACGAAAATATTACGTACTACATAGTACTTTGTACCACTTCTTAGTCTATAAACACGTACAGTTATTTAATTCGTAAGGAACTAATTAATACTGGAGTACTATATAATCAAATGAAACATATTTTAATTGGAATCTCATTTATATTTGACGGTTTCTGTAAGCTTTTAATAAGTTGAACCAAACAATGTGTAGTTAAAAATGACTATATACGGAGTATTATTTTCGTCATATGTTCATATATTAATGTGATACCGAAGATATATGGTACGGGGTATTATTGTTGATATATATCGTGCAAGGAACACTTTCGGGGTAATTTGGAAGTGGGCTTGGGTATGCTTGCAACAGCTTCAGCTTTTAAAAAAGTGTTTTTTTAATGAAATGAGCAGAAGTGATTAAATTAAAGTTGATAGTGTTTGAGAAAAAAGTGATTTTGAAAAGTAAAAGTGGGTAGTGTTTGATAAAAATAAGTGTTTTTTGTGTAACAGAAAAAGTAAAAACACTTTTGACGCGGAAGCCGAGAAAAATAAAAGTTGTAGTGTTTGGGAAAATAAGTGTTTTTTTAAAGACAAAAGGTGAGAAGTGCTTTTTTAAAAGCAGTTGCAAACCAACCCTTTGAACGATTGGATCATTTTTCAGAGTTTGAGATGCTCAATAAGTAGAATTTTCATTTCTTAATTTCTTTGATTTGTTGTTTATCCTTCACTAACTTAGTTGTTCTCTAATTTTCTTCCTTCATTTGCATTTGTACTGTTTTTTTTAAATGCATTTGTACTGTTTTAATAAATTTAATAAAATATTATTTTTGCTTAATATATAAGAAGTATATATATTAGTGTTGTTCTAGTGTAAACACTCCTTAACATGAGAAACAAGAACGCTCCAAAATAACGTACTTTGTTGTTCACGTAAATACACATTTATAGTTAAAGTAATGCAAAATAGATTTAAGTTTAAATTTTTGCAAAGTTGAAAGACACATTTTCCAATTTTTCATATGCACATTTCTGTATTACATGATGCATGATATCCAAATCGAACGCTCCAGATCATTCTCATTTCTCTCATAAGATGCTATTCTGATATGATCCTTGCTATATGTGTGTGTGTCTATGATTGTTGACTACGGCGGAGTTATAACACTGAATCGGTACAAAGAATACTTTTGGGGAAAAAATTACACAGGAATTTTAACACTAAAAATATAGACTTTTTAAAATTTGGGGTGGGTCGGGATCAGAGTCAGCCCCCTAGTTATACCTTGAAAACAATTTATTTTAGCTTTACTAAGATTTCCTACACGGGCAAAAGTAGTATTGAGGGTATATCATACTCCCTCCGGTCCTTATTAAAGTTCTCACTTTCCTTTTCGGGATATCCTTTATTTAAGTTCACACTTCCATTTTAGGAAACAAAATAGTGCAAAACAGTGCAAAACAGTGCACTCCACAATAAAGTCAAATTTATTTTCTTAATCTGTGTGAAGTCAAACTCAGAACTTTAATAAGGACGGGAGGGAGTATTAGCATATGAACAGCCAACTCTACAAAATCCTTAAAGCCCATGACGTCAGAGTTCAGACCAAAGGTACTAATTGCCAACTGGGAAAAAACAATAACAGGTCAAAAGGGCATTAATAATTTAAGTAATTTGGATACCAAATAATTAAGGAGAATCCCTCTAGCTATTAGTCCAAACGATTGCCTTTCTAATGTCCTGCATTGTTTATAAGTGGACGAAAACTACAGCCTTATCCTTTTGGT
This sequence comes from Cuscuta epithymum, assembly GCA_945859915.1. Lineage (NCBI taxonomy): Eukaryota > Viridiplantae > Streptophyta > Magnoliopsida > Solanales > Convolvulaceae > Cuscuta > Cuscuta epithymum. The sequence goes on from CAMAPF010001068.1 coordinate 927,838, forward strand.
AAGGATGGAAAATGATTCTATTGGAAAAGGATTGTATGGGCTTCTATCCGTATATATGTCCGCGCTATCTTCTAAATTTCTAATAATAATTACTCAATTTAACCCTCTAATCCTGATATATAAGTGCCTCATTCCAAAAGATGGAACGGCCACCCCAAGTGCCTCCACACCTGAACACCCGATTAGGATGTCAAAAAAACCCGACCGGCAATGACCTGCCCTGGCCAGAGACATTTGAGGCAGGTCCGCCCCGCCCTATCTTGTAAATGGGGCGGGTCCGCCCCGCCCCGCCTATACAATGGGGCGGGTCCGGGTATTAGAATTGACCCGTGCCGCCCGCCCCGCCCCGACCCGCTCAATATATAAGTATACATACTTTTTTCTCAAATTATACTACAAATATACTTCAACATACATATGTGTGTATACAATAAATCATAAATTCTTTGATCTTATAATATATGAATATATATTAGAATGAGATGCACGACGGATTATCAATGTCTTCTAATATAGAATTTTAATACATATATTCAATTATGAATATAACTAATTGGATTAACTATTCAAGTTTGAGTAATTTTTCCTTAATTTTTGAAAATTTTAGCGTATCATGAATTTGATTTAATATATTGATTTTTAATTATTATTTAGAGATAAACATTATGTAGATTCAATTGGTAACAACTTTCCACAAATAAAAATACATACTAGCTAATTAGGTTGCGCCGGGGCGGACACGCCGCATGGGGCGGGTCATGGGTCAACAAGTTTGGACCCGTGTAGGTCACAGGACGGGGCAGACCCGCCCTGCCAAGTCACGGGGCGGGTCCGGGTCTTGCAACACCCGCCCTGCCCCGACCCATTGCCATGCCTATACCCGATCACCTGAATACAAAAACCAAGGCCCCACATTAATACAAAAAAATGCAATCTAAATACTTATTATAACAGGTACGTTATAATATGGGGCCTCGATATCCGTAGAAACTCATCTTTTTCCCAGTTTTTCCATTCCAATGGGTAAATTTCGAGAGTCAATTTCTCATTCACCCGTTATCCGTTTTGAGCGTACCACATATCGAATTGTAGCCCCTAACAAGGACAATCTGAAATCACTTTGAGCCGATCCAAATCGGAAGTGAACCCCACTCAAAATATTGCCCCAAAATTACCATTTAATGCAATTTTTAACACATTTTTCCAACATAAACAACTTTATTTTTTCACTTAATCATATTTTACTCCTATTATAGAATTATCTCTTTAAAATTAATTGCATGTCTAAAAAACTGAGTACTGTTTTTTTGTAAAGGTATTTTAAGTATTGTTGAGGGACACGTTTTAGTTGTAAGATTATTTAAGATTTTTTTGGGTGATAATGACACAGAAGTTGGGACAAAAAAATCAAGTTATGAGCAAGATCGAATAGAGGTGCTCAGAAGTTTGTCATTGGTAAATATGCAAGTTGTGTTATATTTTGACTTAAGATTTGCGTATTTGGACAAATAAAAATATTCGTACAGATCCTCCATGAAGATTTTATTGTTTTTTTTACCATGTTTCGTGATGCTATAGATAGCAAATGCATACATGAATATAATGGTGGTGTTTTTCTTTCCTGCCATGCATTATCAGAGCTAAATGTATACAACGATCGCTCACAGAGTCACAGCTACCATCTTATTTAGTTTTAATTTGACATGCAATTGTCAAAGTTTCTGCTAATTTTAAAATATTATTCAGATTATAATTTATATATAGGTGTTCAAATAAAAAAGTGCCACCAAAATAGATATGGAGTATGATACAAGATTTATGATTTAATGACGCTAAATATACAAATAATGCGTTAAATTGGATAAATGTGCGGCAATATTTTCGAAATATTATACTTAATATATATGTACATGTAGTGATTATAATCAAAATTTATATCATAATATAAAATACAAACTAATAAGAATAAAAATATAAAATAATCATTTTCAAGAAATTTAGTCTTTTTTTTTACCCCGGAAGGCAAACCACCAAAATCAATGAGGCAAATGCCCAGATTTTATTAGATAAATAAGAAAATATAAATGAAGGGGGGACTAGACCAAAACCCCCTCCGAAAAGAAATTTAGTCAGAAAAATAAATTCATGATTACTTATTTTGATTCTTATACCATTAAGTATTGTATCAAATCAAAAGTCTAACTAAAGTCTAAGTTACAAAATTATACTCGATATTACTAAACGAGCTCTTGGATGAAGTCTCATATTGATGTTGGGGGAAACCATTAAAGAAATTAAGAGCTTATAAAAATGAGAAGCTTGAAATTTACGTCTGTTTACTTTTAGAATACAAAAGTTTTTCAAAATATTATTAAAATAAAATTTATGGATAAAATGTGATTTTAGAAGTTATTTTAGCTAAATCAATATGGTTATTATGGTCAATGTAAAATCTGATAAAATCACAATCACTAAGAATCAGGTTGAAGACCCCCTTTTCAGCTCATCAATCTTACCTATCAGCATTTTTGCTATATACGCCCTAATTTTTTCGCGCGCTGAATTGCATAATGATTAAAATAAATAAGGTGTGTACAAAAAAGTTAAAATAGGTATGGTTGAAATTACTTTTCTTGCTGAAGTTGATTATTCTAGAGAATCTATTTTTTCATATATTATTTTCTTTATTTTATTAATAAAATATACTTTGAATACCATTTTTCATAATTTAACATATTCAACTAATTCAGACGCTTCAAATAGTATTTCATCAATTTCAGCATATCTAATCAATTCGGCCAATTTCAATTATTAAGGGGTTTTCTCATGAATATCACTAAAACGAAGTCATTTTCCAAAAATGTTACTCCGTATTACTTTTAATATTCATCAAAATGTTCCTAATAATTAAGGTCATATATTTGAAAAAACATGTCACTGCAAAAAAATTATGTCATTGTATTTTTTCCATGTCACTAAAAATTTTCATTGTCGGATTTTTCATGCCCACGACCCTGCCACAGTGGCAACACCGCTTAGTCTTAGACTGGGTCCGGGTGGCCCGACTCGATACTGGTCCGGGACCGGTTTTGCGGTACTGGAACCGACCCGGTAACTGATCGCTTTATTAGCGTGACAAGACCGGGCTTTAATATTTGGGACCAGACCGCCCGGTCCAGGGCCCAGTTTCAATCCCAACAACCATTTTTTTATTTTTTTGAACAGAAGAGGTACCCGGACCCGTGACCCGCCAGGGTACCTGGATCGGAACCGATATCGGACCAAACCGGGTAGGTATCAGGCTTTACTATTTCAGAACCGGGATTGGCCGTTCCCGAGATCGGACCGGTCCGAGTCCATACCTACCGCCACCGGTGACACCACCACCGGTGACACCGCCATTGGGAGTTGGGACACTTGACTCTGGCCACCGTGACACCGGACTCCAAAAGTAACTAACTCGGAAAGGAACATCCTCTCCGTGGTGCACCATATATGCCATTTCCGCCTAACCCGAATCTCTTGAGTCTATACTAAGCATGTCTTTGAGCTTGCCTACCTAGAGAGTAAACCAAAGTCCTCCCTCCATACTCGCTCTAAAATGCATGTCCTAAAATATTGTAGACCTTACATGGAACTATCCGTTATTTAGCTTTTCTCAATCAAAAGAGTGTAAAGTACTTCTATGAAACAATATCAAACATCATTTTAAAAAGGGGAAATTGTCAAATACCGAGTACAACGCAAGTCCTCATATTATAATATACAGAAAATCAATTAAGCTCCCATATTTTAATGTTAAATAGGTTATATCTTCAAAGAATGTAAATTTGGTCAAATCTGACATTTACAGGTAATCACCCAGCTAGCAAGTAATCTGCTGACACAACAAACTCATGTCTGTCCGGTGGCGCACACATGACAACCCAAATCACATTTGTCTTGTTCTCTTCTCTTCTTTTTCTTTATTCTTTTCCTACCTGGTATTCTTCCATATTACGCAGTTTGTGTTTAAATTTGTTTATTGTTCATTTCTTTTTTTATTTGAAAATGTAATAACCAATTAAATGCAGAACGACTTCTAAAATTTTGTTTATCTTCTTAAATTCCTTTCTAGCAGATTTCAAAATAAAGATATAGGAGTACCAAAATAAATCAAGTAAAACATTCTCATTTGATCTAAATTATATACTCCGTAATTATATAGTCCGTATATACTAAAGAGGAAATGTCATTGGACAGCAATTCGTCTTCGTTTGAAGGATGCCATATTGGGGGCAACAACAACAATGTCCTTTCTCGGTGAATAATGTCTTAACTTTTCCAGTCTAAGAGGCCTACCCTTAACTTGAAGACCAACTTCTCTTGTATATATACTACCCTGAGGATGATGACTCTGGCCGTGGCCGTGGCCGTGGCGATGGCGGTGATAACGAGAATGATGCTGGCTGTGAAGTCTACGTTCCCCCGTCCTCTTGATCATCATCTTTCTCTTTCTAGACACCCTTACATCGCCTCCATCAACAAATGAAGAGTCACCATCGAGACTGAAGGAATTATCTCCAGATTCAACATCTATGAAGCGCCGCCGTCGGCGGTGGTGACGATCCACACGCTGAACATTGATAAGTTTATGCCAGAGGAAACACATTAAACACCCAACGGATGACCAATAAGCCTTACACGCTGAACAATACATTCCGCATATAGTTTTCCCTATGCATTGGCATATCCCCAGTTTGAAGAACATGTAGAGAAACAGTAAAGCTGCCCAAGGAGAACTATTAGTTTCACTCAAATGGGAAATATTAGAACCTCAAATCTCTATAAAATATACTAGTAATTCTATCTAATTATTCTGGATTTCACACTTTTCACTATAGACTTTGACTGTTGATATATTTTACTACGTATTTAATTGGTTATTCATAAAATTATAAAATCTAATATGACTAATTGGTGAATGCTGTAGTACTACATAAATAAGTATGGCAGTTGTATCCACAATGCATTTGAGTTGGTCCAAATCATTATTTGATCATTTGTTTATGTTTGAACTACTCAATTGTAATATTCTAGTTGATTGTATGTCCCATTCATGACGGATTTTAGTTTGACAAATGAGTTTGAATACAATGAAAATAAGATACATAAAAATATAATTATAGAACAAAAGTAAACAGATTAATTAATGAATAGTAAATTGGAACTATGCGGACACAAAATATTTTTAAATACATTACTGAATAAAATGTAGTTAGTAAAAGTAAAAGTGATGCAACTTTAAAGAAAAGAGAGGTGTCTTTTTATGAAATACAATAAAACTGAAACTGCACAAAATGTAAGGCTGAGAGGCTGGGAATTACTTATGTAGCAAAGCACCAGAATCATAAATAACTTGATCAAATCCGAAACACAAAGGTGAGTGATGAAACACGACACATCCCAAACTCCGCTGCAAACATCTCTGCAAGATCCGTAACAGGTTAACAGGGGAAACATAATTTAATACAATACTCAAAGCGGAATTCATTGCATAACAATTTTATTTCTGGAGGATAAAAAAGTCATACTCGCAAGATCCTTCAAGCATAGCCTTGAAGGGAGTGGCGAGGGCATTTCCGAAGCCATCAGCAGCCTTGCTCAGAACACTGCCCATCTTCTCTTTAACACTAAACCCAAAAGAAGAAGAAGAAATTACTAATTGATCACAACTCCATATGCACTATGAAGTGTCTGCATCTCCATGAAGTATTTCAGAGGAACTGATAGAGAAGAAGCATTTCTTAGAGGATATAATTGTGAATTCATCATTCTTTTCTCAGGTTAAGAAAATATCATTTTAAAACACAACACGCTACGAGATGATAAAAAGTCTAGCAAACTAAGAGAGATGATTTTCAAGGAACATCCATTGTACATTTTGCAATCATTCCATCAAGTTCATACAGTATGTGTTTAATAGTTTTGCAATATTTACTAATATGTTTAAGGAACTACCTCACCGTCCAAATGTTTTGGACTTTTGGCCAAATAAATAGATTGATATGTATTTACTATATGCATAACATATTTCTTAACAAAATAAATTTATGATTTGCTCTTGAAAAACTATGCCTTATGTGCTGGTAACGCATTTGAGAATAAACAACAATGCCATGCTCCAGTACATTTCATGACCATATATTTTGTTTTGTATGAAGGGTGAAAAAAATAAACTCTATTGTTTAACCAAGCTGTCCTTAGTTTCTTAAGAATATGTTTTCCAAGATATATACATAAATGATAAATTATAAATGGCTTTGAAACAACCTAATGGTGAAATTATGAAAACTAACTCTTGAAATTCAAATAATTTTGTAGGAAAGAATTGAAATAAACCATCAAGAGTATTATTTTTATTTCAGTATAAACAAAATGATTTTGGGGTCAGGCTAATAGTTTTCAATCATTCATCATTCCATCTTATCATAAATACTTCGTATGTAACAAAATCTAAAAAATCAAATTGGCTTTAAAATGATGCTTCAGTATCCAAAATAGGTGGCAAGTTTATATACGAGTAAGTTTTGGAAACTAAAAATCTAGCAAATGAATAAACATATTTAGAGTGTGATTTATAACTTGCAGAGTACAAGTTTCTTAAAATAAAAACATTATTTTTTTCTGCCATTTTAGGATCTCAGGTTTTTCTGAATGGATCTGATCATCTAATGTCGCATGTGAATGAATCAAAAAGCTTTTTAGATCCGATCAAAATTACAAAAAAAAAAAAACAATGTGAAAATACTAATAGTAATTGCCTATCAGAGTTTGTTTAGGCTTCACCAAACACCCATATCATTAATTTAACTAAATATTTATAAAAAACTATGAATTAAAACAATTAATGAACTAATCAATAAAGGAGTGGAGGAATACCGGAACTACTGAAGGTGAATATTGAGAAGGGCCAATTGGCCAAACCGCCGAACGGAGTGCAGGCTACGGGCGTGAGGCGACGAATGAAGAGGCGTGCGGCGGTTCTGGCTCCTGGAGGAGTGGCGGTGCTACCGCGCTGCGTGCTGGCGCCTGCCGGAGGGTGAAGCGGCGAATGGAGTCGGCGACTTGGAGGGGCGCGTTCTACACTTCGACCGTTTAGTTCAAGTTTGAATTACTCCCCGCCTTTTATGATTATGGGCCTTTGGGCAGTTGGCCTGATATAACTTTACACCGGCAGATAAATCAGCCGACTTATATCTATGTACAAAGATAAAATACTAGCCCAAAACTAGTATTGTACTCCTCCGTCCCGGATTGTAAAACATGTACGGTTTACGATGTTTGACTAATAATAAAAGAGTCAATTCCCTAAATAGGACTAAAAAGTGGCAAAATTGCACAAATAGGACTACATTTTTTAAATTCCCTTAATAGGACTATTTATGTGTGTTTGGACAAATATACCCTTGTAACTTGTGAAATGTTTTAATTAATAATAAAATCATAAAAACATTAATAAAAATCGAAAAAAATACTAAAAATCGTAAAACAATAATAGAAAATTAATAAAAATATTTTTAAAAAAAATAAAAAAAATATTTTTTTTAAAAAAATAAAAAATAAATAAAAAAAATCATAAAATTAAAAAAAAAAACATTACCACCCCTGCCACCCCCCAGCACTACCATCTCCCATCACCGGAGAAAAATATGCCAACATTTTAAATAATGCCATAATGATGGCATATTCAATGAAAATGTTGGCATATTGAAGAGTAATTATGCCATCTTTTTGGCATTTTCAGAAAAATATGGCATTTTTTTACCAAAAGTGGAAGAAATTTCACCAATCGGAGGTGGTGGTGCTGGGAGGCGGCGGGAGGCGGTGAGAAAGGTATCCATAATTTTTTTCATTTTTTATGGGATTTTACTATTTTTTATTATTTTTTTAAAAAATTAAAAAAATAAAAAAATAAATTTTTTATTTTATAAATGTTTTATAAATTTTTTATAATTTTTTTACGTTTTTTAAATATTTTTTACGTTTTTTGTGATTTTATTATGAATTAAAGCATTTCATTATGAATTAATACTCTTAGGGGTATTTAGGGTAGAAAATCAATGTTTAGTCCTATTTAGGGAATTTTAAAAATCGTAGTCCTATTTGTGCTTTTTAGGAACTTTTTAGTCCTATTTAGGACAATTTCCGATAATAAAACAAATTGATCCCGTCAACACTCAAATTAGTTTTATAAAATAAAATTTACATATTCATAAACTACATTAAACCCGTTACAAAACGTGCAAAAAAAATAAATCATGTTTTATAAAATGTTGATATATAAAGTAAGATATTACAAATGAATAGGAAAGATATCTTACAAATGGAACTGAGGGAGTATTACTATGTATAATAACTATAAATAATGGTGCCAAACTAACACAAGAAACATAAAAAAGGATGAAGGTAGTACAAAATTATAAAGGGAACATGGAAACTAATAATCCAACCTTTTAGCGGTCTTTTTACAATAGTCCCACCTTTTGATTATTCATGAATAATCCAACCTTTGCACCTCATCTTCATTCACTGGTCCCTGATCGGTTGATGACATGCTATTCCAAGTTATTTTCTTTATCTTTGCAAAATATTATCTTTGTGAAAGGTGAGATTTATGGTATAATGGTTTGCAAAGATAAGAAAATAACTTGGAATAGTAGGTCATCAACCGGTCAGGGACCAGTGAATGAAGATGAGGTGCAAATGTTGGATTATTCATGAATAATCAAAAGGTGGGACTATTGTAAGAAAACCGCTAAAAGGTTGGATTATTAGTTTCCATTTTCCCAATTATAAACTATACTACGTTTTTACATCTTCATTAGAAAAAGAAAAATCATGTATGAAAAAATGTTGATTCGGTGATTACTGATTATATATCTAATAACATTATATTTGTGATTATGAGTTGGTAACGTTGAAATTATCTACGTCCTCGTCCCTTACATTTTGATGAGCTCCATGGCTGCATCCCTCTAGTTTTGCATTCAATCTTTCGATCTTGGCTTCATAAATTGTAATAAATTGTAAATTTTGCATTAAATGAAATATTAAACCCTAATAATAAATTGTAAATTTTGATACACTTTTTTTTTGCAAATATCAAATTATAAAAATAAAAAGCTATAGCAATTTAATAATAATAAAAAAATTAAGTTGGGGTCCCAAACATGTAGCTTTTACTTTCTCCTGATTGGCTAGTGTCCTTTATGTTTTCTGATTTTTAAGAAAGTCTTAACTAAGTTGTTTTGTTGATTCTATTTGAGTGGTTGTTTTTAAATAAATTTTATAGTACTTACTGCGCCTTTATTGACACTTTCAGTCAATAAAATTACGCTATACAGAAGTTTTATTAATTACATTTATGTAATTAATAAAGTTTTATTAATTACATATATAACAATCATATCGTGATACTAAAGATGGTTTTTAAGAGCTAGATAAATAAATTAAACTGTGTCTAAATGATCATTCTTTTACTCATGCATGTAACTTTAATATAGTACTATTTGATCATAAAATTGAGATCATTTTTCGTTTCTAAATATGGAGCATCTTTCTTTTTTATTTTTCATTGCATAATTTGACATACTAGTATCTTTACCCGTACCGTGCACGGGATAAAATGATCTTATTTTTTAGTTTTAGTGTGTGTGTACGTGTGTATAGTACCGGTATATGAATGCATTATTAAGTAACAGAAAGTTGCTTATTCAATCGATTATAACATTTGTTGGTAATGCATATTCTCATTTATTGAGTACTTATTTTTTTAATTAACTATCTAAATATGTTCTTCGGCTATATTTTCCGATAAATAAAGAGATAATTTTTTCTAACGTAACTCTCAGTTGCATCCAAACGAAAATATTCTTCTCAACCAACTTTACCTAATAAAAAGGAGGGGGAATTTGACTTTGCACCCCATTTTTGGATGATATTGGACTTTGCACCCCATTTCGCTTCAAAATCCTTTGACTTTGCAACCCCATTTAGAAAATTTATTTCACAAATGTTACTCCGTATATGATAGGGTGCAAAGTCAAAGATTTTTTAAAATGAGGTTCAAAGTCCAATAGCACCCAAAAAGTGGGATGCAAAGTCAAATTCTCCCTAAAAAGAAAGTTGCTCAGTGCCCATTTTATCGATTATATATATTTAATTCGTGGTTTACTGTTTTTTCATAAAGGACTACATATTTTTCTAATTTACTTATTTAATAATGGGTGTAGTCATTCTTTAAATATTAGGCCTTCTAGATTTTAGGATTTAGCAAATTAGTCCTTCGATCGCTGTGAAGTTAAGAATATATAATTTTGTGACATTCCGATTTTAATGAAGGCGGTGGCTGCGACAATCGTTTCCATAACGTGATTGGTAGGGGTCAATTCATTTTCATTTGATTGGTTTATATCTTACTAAGTAAAATAGGGGTTATTGAACTAACAAAGATTTATGTTTTAGACTTTCAATAGACAATTTTGACCTCAAAGGTTACGAAGCAAATCTATAAAAAAAATGACATCAAGTGGTAGCTAATACTCCGTATATAACATCATTATAAACATGTCAAACTATTCAGATCAATTAAAAAAACAAGTGTCCCTTTAAAAAAATGAAAAATGATCTCAAATTTCATGACCAAATTGTACTATATTAAAGTTACATCGATCATTTACTAAAAGGATTACAAAGTACCATTTATAAACAATCTAGCTTATTTATCTATCTCCTAAACACCACTTTTAGTGTTAGGTCATAATTACTATATATATCATTAATAAAATTTTTAGGGAGTTGAAACTCTGAGCAGAAATATATCAAGATCATATTAATATATATACTAAAGTAAACAAATACTCACTCTGTCCTATTATTATTATTATTATTATTATTATTATTATTATTATTTCACTCTGTCCCATTATATTAATATATATATATATATATATATAGAGAGAGAGAGAGAGAGTAGCTCCATTGACACAATGTGCACTATGCACGTACATGTGGCATGAGAGAGAGAAATACATAAATATTAGTAAGCAAATTATATCTCTCCTTATATGAATTGTCTTATATGTTGATGATGCGTTTTTCTTCACAACGTCAAGAAAAATGTCTAGATGTAGACATTATTGAGAAAAAATTACCAAAAATATATAAAACCGTGGAATTAGTTACCAAAAAAGAGAAATGTCATTTATGTGTTTTTATATGTCTATCTCTATCATATCACATGTCACAGAGCACATTGTGCCATTAGATATGCTCTAAGATTCCCACTTTTCTTTTTAGATGTCTCATATAAATGTTTCATTTCTATTTTAGGAAACAATTAATACTCTTAAATGATAATTTAATTGTCAAATATTAAAAATAATGCATCTATAGCATCAGAATTATCATCAATGACCCCATTATATTATATAACCATCAAAACTATTTCTCAAAATATACTCAAAACCTTTTTAATTATTGTCTAAATAATTGTGCCATTTTCAATGAGAACCTATAAGTGGGATAAAACATAAATTTATAATTTGTGTTTTATTTTCTACAATATGTTCACTTCAAACAATGACATACTCAAATAGAGGGATAGTAAAGGAAAAATAATTTTACCATCTATCACCTATAAATCAAGACCTATTTTATTAATAATTGGAATGAAATTTTCTAATTTGATCTGATCTGGTTCGTCTGATAATCTGATATGGTCTTGTATAATTTCTAATCTAACCTGGAGTTCTAAATTTTAGGCAAGACTCCTTTAAATGTGTTTTTAATTGGAATGAAATGTTATAGTCTAATACGATAGTATAATTCAATGTGGTTTGATCAGATATGATTTTAAGGGTGGTATAGTTCTTGGCTAGAATACTAAGGGAGTGTTTGCAACTGCTTAAAAAAAAGCACTTCTCAGCTTTTGGCTTTAAAAAGCACTTATTTACCAAACACTACTAATTTTTACTTTTTCTCGGCTTGCGTGTGAAAAGTGCTTTTCCCTTTTCTATTACACAAAAAACACTTATTTTACCAAACACTACCAACTTTTACTTTTCAAAATCACTTTTTTCTCAAACACTATCAACTTTTACTACCAATCACTTTTTCCTTACTTCTCCAAAAGTGCTTTTTTTTAAGCAGAAGCAGTTGCAAACACTCCCTAACAGGGCATTTTTGTATTATGAAGGGCGGTGCGGAATAAACGTTATAGCAGTGGCGACTTTTAGAGGAGTTAGGCCAGACATTTGCCTTGGCCCTTGAGCCTCGTTCCCTCACGATTGTGTGTTTGGCATGCAAACTTTAGTCTAGTCTTGAGGAAAATAAGAGTTAGAGTTCTGTAAAAATTAGGCTTAAAGTTATTGGATTGGGTTAATAATCTTAATATTGATTATCCCCCGCTTTTGGTATATTGATAATCAGAAGATACATAAAGTAATTTTTTATTTAATGCTGCCCCAAAATATCCTTAGAGCATCTCCAATGGTAAAATGTGCACGGTGCACACGTGGCATGAGAAATAACCACATAAATAGTAGTAAATAAATTCTTTCTCTCCTTATTTGAATGATTTTATATAGTTTTGGTAAGTTTTTCTCCACAATGTCAAGGAGACCGTCTAGATGTTGACATTGTTGTTGACATTGCAGGAAAAAACTTACCAAAATGGTGTAAAATCATTCAAATAAGAAGAGAGATTATTTATTTGCTAATATTTATGTGGCTATGACACATGCCACATGTGCACCGTGTACATTATAGCATTATATAATGTGCACTTACAATCCGTTACTTCATTATACGGAATATTATATACTCCGTATATAACAGAGTTAGTTATCATTTAAAAGAGTTAGTTATTTTCTAATATGAAAATGAGAACTTTTTAAATGCAGCATTATGTTGGAGCCGTATCATTCATAATCCTTGTATTTCCATATTTGCATGTACGCACTTTAGTATAGAATATTGTGTAGGCTAATTCTTAGGAAGATATTTTTATTCTTTCTTTATTCGTTTCTTTCCTTGTATGGCTTTATAGCCTCGTAGCCTAGCATGTTCCTATGTATATATATTTGTAAACTCATTCTGGGAGAGACACGAATAAAACCTAATTCCATACACCATAGCTTTGTTCTCTCTTGTTAGCACATAGCCACATACAGTAGCTCGGTTCTCATTTGACATGGTATCAGAGCAGTGACACGATCCTGCCAGCAAACCTCTCAACATCTCAACGACCTTCTCCTATTTTCTGCCATGACGACCCCCGAAACTAAAACCGCCCACTCAAACCCAGATTTGAGGAATGATACGGCTCCAACAATGATACGGCTCCAACACATTCAAAAGAGGAAAATTCATATTAATTTTAATATGCGATGGTGAAATTATCATTTAAAAGAGTTAGTTGTTTTCTAAAATGAAAATGAGACCTTTTTAAATGCAACATTCAAAAGAGGAAAATGATAGTTTTTTTGGGAGGAGGAAGTGTAAGTTTTTGTCCGATTTGCATTTGTTTACATTTAAAATTTTACGGAGTATTATTTTGATCAAATTATATGATGCACTTTGAATATGCATTGTTTTTCACATTGTCTGATTTTATTCAATTTATCACATGTTATTTTGTATGACTTTTGTGTTGTAGAAATCACATTAATATGATATGTGGTGTTAACTGTTTTTTCATTTGGAGCCTCTAGAGTTCTAAAGACGCCTCTAGGTTGTAGTTCTGAGATTATGTAGCTCTAGTGTGGTTTAGAGAAAGTCAAAGTTCTATAGTGTACTACATATGTATAAGGAGTTGAGTATAATTAAAAAGATCTTTATTACTCTTATTAGTGTTATTTGAGGACATTAGAATGCGTAGAATGTTTCAAGAGATTTGTTGAATTCTAATCTAATATGGATTTCTAAATTTGTTTTTAATCGGACTGAAATTTTCAAGTCTGAACTGGTCTGTTTTGCTTGATTTTTTTCAAATTATGAAGGACGGTGCGCAATAAAGGTTGTTGTTTTGGAATTATGTAGTTTTTATGTGGTTTAGAGAGTCAAAATTCTAGATTATATGATGGGTGGAGTTTAATTAAGAACATCATTATTACTCTTATTAGTGTTATTTGAGGACATTAGAATGTGTGGAATGTCTCATGAGATTCAGGAGATTTGTTGAATTCTAATCTAATATAGAGTTATAGATCTGTTTTTAACCGGATTGAAAGTTTCTGGCCTAACCTGGTCGGATTTACTTAAATTTGGTCTTGTCTAAATTGGTATGATAGATGTCTGATCTATCGACATTTGAGAAACTTTTACATAAATAAGGTGTAAAACTTTATTGAATTCTAATCGAAACACAACACAGCTTACCATAATTCATAACTATATTCGTGAAATTTTCGAGAACCATGTTTTAAGATTTTTCTTTTGAAAGGTGGTCTAACTTTCCATGGAAGAAACCTTACGCCGCAATTCGATCTCCTAGGGCAGCCGCCTCTAGGTTTTTTCCGAATTCGATCATATTGATCGAAGTTCGGCTATTCTTGTTCGCATATCTGGCCGCGGAGCAGTGGTCTGCTTTTGGCTAAGGTAGAGCGATCACGAGGTTTTTTCTCTAGGGCTTTGACTATGTCGGTCGCTGGAGCCTTTTTCCGATTTCGACTTTATCGAAGATCGGCTTTGTTATCCCTTGGTCGCTAGTGCTCGACTGGAGTCCAGGTCAGACGCGGAGGGCGGAGATCGGTGGAGGAGGGCAGATTTGTTGTCATGCCTCGAGGAGATCGGCGCTGTGGTCAAGGTTCGAGGATGCGGCGTTGCTGTCGTCGTTGGAGAAGATCGGCGCCGCCTGTCCGCTTACTCTGGTCGCTCGGAGCATGGATGAGTTTGGTTATGCAGGGACAGAGGATTGATGAATGGTCTTTGGCAGCCAAAGGTCATGGAGGATCAATTAGCATGGTACCAGTGGTACGACCTCCTCCTGAACCACCACCATGGGATGCACGAGGTGCTAGAGTTCTTGAACGTTTTTCTTGTAGTTTTTATCTGTTTGTTATTTGTTTTCTTGCGTCCATTTTTGTTGTTGGGTTTGACAGTTTGTTTGAGTTTTTTGCCTCTCTTTATGTCATTGGGTATGGTTGGATCTATTTATTGAGTAGGCAACTGGTTCCTCAAAGCCAACCAAACATTAAATGAAAGTTTCGGGGGGATATAGGATTTCAAAATGAAACTCATCGGAGTCCTAGGGATCCCTTTAACTCGTAGAAGCTCGTAAACCTTGGCGGAGGCAAGTTTGCCATCAATGCTTCTAGAGTTAAGGCCCAAAATCGTATCATTCAAATTATTAAAGCATCCATGGATTTTATCTCTAATTTGCCCCAACCTCTTCATCAATTGTGAGTCACGACTGTGTGGGATAAAATCCCACACACTTTTCCCATGGAGATATATGTCATTAACCCACCTTACCCATAAGGTGTCTTTTTTATTATGTACATCCCATAATGTGCGAGAAAGGAGGCTATCGTTCCATATTCTAGCATTATGGATTCCTAACCCACCCTCCTCTTTTGGGAGACAAATGTCATCCCAAGCCACCTTTGAGAACTTGCCCCCCATAAGAAAATCCTACAAAACGAAACAATCCTATCCAACACGGTTTGTGGCACCGGGAAGACTTGGAGCCAAAACGATTGGACCCCTTGGATCACCGATCGAATTAGCTCTATCTTACCAGCATAGGAGAGTGTCTTCGTATTCCAAGCGTTAAGAAAGTCTTTGACTGTATCTAATAACGGTGCGTATTGTGCAATCGATATTTTTAAAGGGGCAAGGGGTATTCCAAGGTATCTAACCGGAAACGTACCTTGCCCGAAGTCGACGAGGCTCAAAATGTTTTGCAATTCAAGGTCCCTCACCCCCCCCCCCCCCCTCCCAACGAAGATATTGGGTTTTCCGTGGTTCACTCTAAGGCCAGATGTAGTGATGGCAACCGGGCGGATCGGGGACGGGTACACATAAAACCGAAACCGCCCCGTTGGATAAATGTTTGCCCCAAAACCGCCCCATTACCCATTCGGGTAATTTTTATTTGAACCGTATCCACCCCAATGGGGAATCAGTTTATCCACGGGTAACCGTTTCCCCAAATGATACCAAATAATCATTTTCTTTAAAACAAATAACCAATTTCTAATCCTACTTGATATTTATATATCTAAAGCACCGTACCCTAAAACATACAAAAGTAAATATTAAGCAATCAAGCAGACTAGCCTAAATTCATTAGTATGACATGCACCTAATATCTCTTGTAACATAATAAAAAAGTAGTAATCATCCTAGAATCCAAATTCCAAAAACAGGTTTAGGCATATATTTAGTGTTAGGCCTAAAAAAGTAGTATACCTTTTAGCATTATTTATATGATATATATTGTACTATTTAGTATACACAATTTAGCATATATACTTATTATTCTTATATATAAAAAGTAATAATTCATTAATAATGTTACGGATCGGGTAACGGTGCGGGTACCCGCACCATTAGTGAACGGGGCAGTTTCGGGGCGGATTAGTATAGAACCATAACCGCACCATTAACCATTTAAAAAAATCGGGTATTCCCCGCCCCGTACCCATTCCCTAGTCAAACCGGTTTTCCCCAATTTGACCAAATCAGTTCGGTGCGGGTATCCAACGGGTCGGCCAAAATTGCCATCTCTAGCCAGATGCGTCTCCAAACTCTTTAAGAGATTTTACCAAAATTTCTATGGAGTAGGTATCCCCCTCGAAAAGAGCATTTACTTTTCTGTGAGGCCGTTTACAACACTTTTTTTCGACTTGATTTTTTCGTGCTCTGAATTGTATAATAAGCATAAAATGTAAGATAAGAATTACTTTTTTGACTGTATTGGTTGAAGTTACTGTAGATGATCATTTTAGCTATTTTTATATATAATTTTTTCTTTGTTTGATTAATAAAATATATTTCAAAAATAATTTTTTCTTAAATCAGCAGATTCAACCAATGCAGCCACTTCAGCCAGAACTTCATAAATTTAAGCAGAATCAGCCAAACCGGCCGATTTTTGAGCTACCAAACGGGCTCTGGATCTTCATACATGATATATACAATGTTTTTTAAAATAAACGAAATACGACTTCAAAGTTACAAGTTCACATAGTACCATATTTTTGAATATTTTTAAACCTCAAATGTACACGAGATATCATGACATAGACTAACCATCCACTTCTCCTACGGAACATCTCTAAAATCTCCCCTCCGGCCTCCTCCAAACAAACCTTAACAGTACTCATGTTCTTAATTAGAATTATGAAAGATAGCTAATTAACGCATGCATTCATCAAGGCAAGCTATATATTGGCACAATGTAAATTGTAGTACAATTTGTACAAAGGTGAGACCTGTTACAATATTGTATGCATGCAAAAGAGAATAGGAAATTCAATTTTTTCAAAACAATTAACAATGCACGGTTAATCGGTTAATCGACGATCACTGCTGTTATTTTGTGTTTAAAGACGCTCAACCGCGAGAAATTACAAGTGTCACAGAGCAACAGCCTCTTTATCATAACTTCACCAAGTGTTATGATGTTTAATGGTGGAAACAACTGCTTCAATGCTCTCGAAATTGCGCCGTTCTTTCAAAAGCAATTTTGCAAAGTTCAGAGCTTGCCTTTCACATTTAGCTCGTTTCCCAATATCGGAAATTGATTCAAAATCCTCAACATGAGCTACACCAACAATTCTCCTGTAGTTCAAGTCATTTAATAAAAATTAAGCAATGAATTTCAAGGGCGTTCAGATCCAGTAATGTAACATGACCTAGGTTTTTTATTTATAGAATGTTATGATGTAACTAGGTAGGGTAATCTGATTACCTCAACAATATAACACTACCTTTCATGTCTCTATTTTTACAACTAGAACGGAGAGAATAAGACTGCATCCATTTTCTTATGCGTTTATACGATAACCACAGTACTACCTCCGTCCCAGAAACAGTGTTTCCTAAGGTACATTTTTCTTTGCAAGGCTTAAATATTGGAAACCATCAATCCTAACTATATTTTAAATTTATTTATTGGTTTAACTATACTTCCTTGACATTTTTATACTTTTATAAAAAATACTACTCCGTAATATAGTAAAAGTTAGATTATTTAGTTATCTTTAAATGTAGGTTAGATTAGTTAGTTCAAACAGGGCTATTTTTGGACAAAAATTAAGTATTCAAATAGGATTTTTTTTGGACCGAGAGTAATATATACACTACTCCGCGCTTGGCCTTAACCTTTTGAGAATACTTTAAGATAACCTCATACAATGTGTAAACTTGCATTTCATTACATACAGTAATGGAAAAACATGCGATAATATCTCATAATCCATAAACCAAAAAATCCCAGAGTCACTGGTGAATCTATAGTGTTTGACCTGTGTAATAAGCTGAAATCCTCAACACAGTGATTACTATGCAATTTGTTTCAGCGTAAGAAAAAAATTATTAGCGACCAACCATATAATAAACCAACTTCCTAAAATGCATGAATCTTAAAAAATGTACCTTATCATCTTGGCAGCGCCGAATCCAAGGGTGTCATGAAATACATCTTTCATATACTTCTCTCTAACCAGATTCTGAACCTCAGAATTGTTATATATATCAGAAAGATACGCCTCACCGGGCCCATCCTTCTGTTCATCCCATAAAGCAATGAACTTTTTGTGGAAGAGGCTCCAAGTATCTGCTATTGTCTTCAAAATCCATTCTTTATATAACTGCACATGAAAAGACTCTTATGCTATGTTTGGAATGCGGGAAAAGGTACGGGAAGGAAACAAATGCTATGGAAAATAACTATTTTTGTTTACCTTTATTTTGGAAAAATACTAAGAAAAATCAAATGTGATTAAATCTTTTTAAAATTTTACATATATATTTAATTCTTTGACTTTATATCATACAAATACAATAACAACATCCAAGCCTTATTCCCAAAAGATTTTGGGGTCGGCTAACATGAATCAATCCATGTTAGCTGGGCCGGCTTGGAATGAAAATACAAATAATACAAAAATATTCTTTACAAATAATACAAAATATTTGTTTTATATTTTTATATAATACAATATAAAAAAAATTATTTTGAACAAACATCTAAATCGAGTTTGAACACATTCTTTATTTTCCTCAAATGCTCTTACATTCTAAAGTCTCCTCTATTTTCATTCCCTAGCATTTATATGTTCCACACAGTAAAAATGCATAGGGCCTCTGCAAGTAGCAGGGACTATAGTCGGATTGTGACTATAGTCCAATTTACATCCTCCCATCGTGCCGTCCGGTCGGTGTTGGGGGCCCTAAGGGATGGGGTGTCATCCTTTTTTTATATGTTCCACACAGTCTATACACTTAATAAATCAGTGTGAAAATTGAGACATGAATGGGGCCCGCCCAATAATAGTACTGATACACGTGCAAGTGGGTGGATAGTATATTCTAGGAAAAGGAAAGGCAATCAAAGGTTTATGGAAACAAATCAGGAGCAAATCAATGAGGAGACATAATATAAAGAAGAACACAATTAGTGGGATTAATCATTAATGGCTACAGTAGCACAATTTAAGGGATGTGACATCTATATTGATACACTTACTTTATTTATGCAGAATAATCTATTATAAATAAGGTCCTAGACTAGAAGAGGAGGGGATCGGGAGTCATTACAATAATTTAGAATAGTTGGGCAGAGGTTCATCTCTGTTGGAGGTTGCCTTCTAGGTACCTTGTCGTTGTTATCTCTTTTCATTTCCAGAATAAAGAATAAAGAATTGCTATTGTGATTTGAGTCTACCCTGCCTCTTTACTCTATCAAGTACTCTGTCTACCCCAAACAAAGGGTCATGTTTCAAGATGTCCTTTTTCTGAAGAAAATACTAGTTTTAAGAGTCAACATTAAATTTTAAAGTCATGATAATCAACCATTCTTGAAGGAACCATCACTGGACGACAACACCACTGGAATGAAATAAATACTCAGGGTGTTTGGTGTCCGTGTCTAGCATAGGCATAGAGACAGTGGTTGACTAAAATGATAAATAAGAATCATAGGGGGATAAGTGACCACTGGTGACAAAAGCAAAAACTTGTACCTTGATTGAGTTGACTAAAACTAAAATGTGGTAACTTATTCAAACTAGACTCTTTTGCTGGGAGGGGTAAGGAAATACAAAAGCATGACCATAAAATTTTATAGGCAGCACAAACCTCGCGGTCATTACCCTGATTTGCATGTCCATCTTGAGCATAGTAAGACAAAACTAAGTTCCCAATAAATGCTCCAATATCAAATCCCATTGGGGCATAAAATGAAAATTCAGGATCAATGACTTGAGTTGACTCGGGAGTAACCATGACAGAACCTGTATGGAAATCGCCGTGTATAAGAGCTTGTGTTCTTTCACAAAACCTGAAAAGTATCACCAAACAAATATACAAGAAGCTTCTTTAAACTTAAAGCATAGTATTATTTTAAAAAGTGAGGTGGAAAGAGCTAAATAAACATATTTTCAGTTGGAAATGTTACTTTGACTTTAGCTCTGCAATTTCAAGCTTCAAAATATTATCATTTCGCACTGCCTCTGCATCAGCATCTAGATATGGAGTTGTCCAGCGGTTATATTGTGAAACTTTGTATGGATCAGAGAAGATCACCTGTTCTGTGAGTCTACACATTTCCACATTTCCACAAAATTCTGCAACTGCGTAGAGGAATAAATGGCTTTAGGTTGACAAGTCAAAGATACTGAGACTATGACCCTGTTTGGGAAATGGCTGAATCTGCTTAAAATGTGGCAGAAGCGGCTAAGTATGTGGAATTATCTAAAATCTATGAAGAAAATGATATCTAAAATCTATGAAGAAAATGATATCTAAAAATGAAGTTCCAAATTTCATTTTCATTAGAGTCATCCCATCCAAATAAAGTTAAGTCTAGCACTATTTTTTTCCCATCATCATCCGATTCAAAAGTGGAATAAGTTAACGATTAGTGAAAAATCTGCCTTGCAAGCAAAAACAACTCCAACCAATCAGGAAGGCACTAATTCAGATATCATCTACATCAAGGAAACATAACACTTGAATTAAGATAATACTACCAAAGCTATCAGCAATGGGCATCAAAGAAGAGAAGTCTTATTACAAATTAATAATATGGGGGCCTAAAGAAGCTATTTGAAAAAAATATGGATCACTAATTCGATATATACACATACCAAATTCAAGCAAAATTAGTGAAATTTTAAAATCAGTTACCTGCACGTTTGTGGTCGGTAGTTGTAAGATAAATCAAGGAAGTGAAAAAAAGTGTCTTAGACATGTAGTCTGATATATGCTCAGCAAGCAATGGATACTCAATCCCTGCAATCAGTCCTTTCCTTAAGATTATATGAGGCGGTTCAATGTAGCGCATGCCAATTAAACACATGGTTCGGTCAAAATGGTAAACTTCAGGAGTATGTTCAGGGCATAAGCGTCCATGCTCTTTTAAAGTTGTCACCTCAAAATAAGCACGTTCCTTTGACATTGGCCAGGACTCGCCAATACATCTTACATATGGGATGGCCTACAAACAACAATGATACTCAGAGGGTTTTAATGAATGATCAAGTCATCAAACCATAAAAATGCTTGAGATTTATCCCATGTTTCATTAACATAAAGCACTCAGTGTCTGGCCAAAATTTCTTTAGCACTATATTATGTAATCAGACCATTGCACACTAATGATTATCCAAACCTGCATTTTTAATTAGTCACTTCTGAATTCAAATTTTACGATTCATATTATGTAACTACCTTAACTAACAAAATTTACTCCCTATATAAGCACTTCAAATTGATCTCTAAAGAGTAAAGACATTGTAAAGCTGAGATAAAAATCGCTGAAAATATTCTAAGAATTTAAAGCAGTAAATTTAGAAATTCAGGAACTCTTTAAGTAATCAACATCAAAGAGCTGGACATTAGAACGATCGATCAAGGCGATAACTCAGGTAATCGGTCTATCTTATCACTTATCAGTCTACACAGGGGCATAAACAGATTTTCATTGCAGAGAAAAGAATAAACCAAAACGATAGCGTTTTTAAGCAAACTCACTGAAGGAAGGAAAATTAGGTACCTGTTTGATGACAAGAGAACCAGAAGGACCGATAACAACGTAAACAAAGTTAAGATTTCCATCACCGACTTCTCTAATTTCCAGTTTATCGAGCTGATGTGGTTCATTTCCTACTAGTATTGAAGTCAGAGACGGAGTCGATTTTATGTACTCCGCCACCGATTTTTCGTCCAGGGGCCGGAATCCATCAGAAGCCATTCTTCTCAGAGGCGGAGTAGACGGCGGTAATGGCGGCAATTTAGTAAAGTATAAAAAATGATAGCTTTGGGGAATATATTTCACAGTGCGTTACATTGAACCTGGACGATGGGGTGTTTGGATCTGATTCTCAAAACTGATTCTGCTCCTTCATAGAGCAGAAGCAGAAGCTGGAGTGTTTGGGTGAAATTCCAGAAGCACTTCTGGAGCTCTAATTTACTCTCAGAATCAGTTTTTTTAGAAGCTGGGGGGTACCAGCTTCTGAAAACTGATTCTGATTCTGCTTCTGCTTTTAAAACAGAAGCAGAAGCAGAATCAGTTCCAAACACCCCCGATGAAGAAAAGTCAGCTTCCTAAAATTTAGATTCCTTTTGTATTCTGCAGACGGGAAGATTCTTTTGTTTCGTGGCAGTTCTCTAATTTTAACCCACTATTACCTCTTTCCCGTGTATTACACAACTTCATCTCAAATTCATCTGCAAATTTGATTTTTTATCGAAGAGCTTTGTTTTATTTACTTAATTAGAATGTCAGTTTTTAATTATACTCTAAATTAGAATTATCAAATTTGAAAAGATTTTAATTTAATTTTTTGAATGTGTAAACCTTAATTATTAAAAATTGAATGAATTATCTATATGAAAGATATAATTTTAATATTAATTGACAAAAAATATTAACTTTACAAACCGATTTGGAACAGGGGAGAGTTTAACTTTAAGTATATGTAAAGACTAAAGACAATAACAAAATGCAAAGATAGCCAAGGTGCAGCCATGTTGGCTCAGTTACTGACCTAACCGGCTTATGAAATTCTATTGTTTAAGACTTTATAACCGGCATAAATTTTGGATAATGCTTGAATAGAACTCTTTTAACAAAGAGCTTTAGTTTGTAGAATAATTTCATGTTTAATTGTAGGTGTGCTGAGAAAAATAATAGCATTCGTTGCCATTCGATCAAACATTGTAAACACAATAGAAAATAGATAACACAGTCTCACTCTTTAATCAAGCTTGTAACTCTTTTCTTATACATTTCATATAGCTTAAGATTAAGATAGTAGTAGGCCTTCTACTTGTTCCCACCCAATGGTATATTTCCATCCAAATGAAACTAACAGGGTAGTAATAAGACCTCACTTACTCGAATTAATGTAATAGTACAAACGCCAAGCTCTTTCAGTATTCACATGAAAAAACGTTATCAATAATATAATTGTCCATCTATTCCACAAACTCAAACATAACATCAAAAAGAGTTTAGGAGCCTATTCGACATAAAAGATGTCAATAATTTACTTTACATTTACTTCTAAGTACATTACACACTTTTCTTGCACAAATAACTTTGTTAATACACATGAAGTTGGGAGTATATGGTTTCCCACTCCCCACCAAACACTTTTAGGAGATAATCTTTTATTTTGACCAGCATCTTCAATAAAGGCGATGTTGTATTTGGCACTTAGTCTCATACACTTGCTTCCTTGATATAGGCTTCATGGATTGATTTTACTCAGTGTATAATTTTCAAAGTGAATATACCATATTGTCTTTGCAACAAGAACTAAATTTGGTCCATACTTTGCAAACCTTTAGTTCAGGCCCACATCCTCTTTTGATTTTCAAATATCAACTCAAGCCATTTTAGCACTATGTGCATCCTATAACAAGTGTCTACATTTGGGAACACTTGCCGTCAGTAAGAGTGGACACTATATATGAATCATTTAGGACACACTTTTAGTTTTTCATTTTTAGATAAACACTATGTCTTTTTCAATCATAGGGAGAGTTGTGATATAGAAAAAAATAACTTATATTGGTGCTAAAGGGATTCCCAGATATCTCACGTAAAATTGGCCTTCAAGAAAGCCAACTAAGAATAAAAGAGATGGTTCATAAAATTGTCAAGAAAACATTGTATATCTCAATATTAATGATCATTTCGAATAGACAAACACCTTGTGAAATTTTTCGAAGCAACTGATGAGGACACCAATAGATGATAAACCCCTTCTTTTTCCCCTCTTGCATACAACATGAGATCATCTTAAAAAATTGACATATATACTTAGCTTCCTATTGACCCGGTTTAGCAACTGATCTAGTGGCATTAAAATTGTCACCCCATTTTTATCATTAGGCCATAGAATTAGAATAGGATGGATAAAATGGAGGAGTGCGTCCGGACTTCTATGTGATCGTGATATGCTAATTAGACTCGCCCTTCAATTTTACCAAACAACAATTAGACTTGAATTACTGTATGACGTAGAGTGTTGGACGGTGAAACGATGTTGCATTCAAATGATGAATGTGTTGATATGCACATGTTGTGTTGGATGTGCGAACATACTAGAAAAGACCACTTGAGGAATGAAACAATTCGGCAAAAGGTGACAACAACACATGTTGAAGATAAGATGTGGGGAGTTTCAATTGAGTTGGTTTGAAAATGGGGGTAGAAGACCATGTGATGCAGATGTTAGACAAATGGGGGTAGAGAGAGAGAGTGAGAGAGAGGGGGGGGGGGAACAAAAACCGACGTTAATTAGAGGGGTAAGTCGGCCAGGAATGATGTGGTATTTCAGGGATAGGATGAGAGTATGACATCGGACAGAGGAAGGGGATGTTCATGTTGAGATTTATCTCATTTTATCTTTTACCTCTTTCTCATCCTCTTTATTTTTTCTTTTTATCCTATCTTTTTATCTTTTTTTTAATCTTATTCTTATCTTTATCTTATCAATTTTCACCTTATCCTATCTTTTATTCGGTGGCGGCGAAAGAGTCTATCGAGCTCCCTACAATATGTCGGTTTCTGGATTTTTCCATCGCTAGTTTAATTTTTCTATTGATTTCTCGTTTCTTCGTCCGTCGATTTAGTTTTTAAAATTGTTAAACTCTTCTATGGGTTGCTAGTTTCTCGTTGAACTGTTTTTCGTTTGTTACTGGAGTCATTTTTCCGTAGGAATTGGAGTGGAGGGAGGCTACATCTTTGGTATCCTGGGTCGGTATAGATGTGGGGCAAAACTACATCAATAATTAATATGCTCATTTGGTTTATTGGCAAGGAAGTGGGGCTTTCTCCGGGCGGCAAGAGTGGCTGGGCAGAGTTCTTTTCTTCTTGTGTTCCTCTAGATTGTGTTTCGCTTCTAGAGGGGGCAAAGATAGGCTCCATTAAAGACGCTGTTGAGTAGGGCTTCACGATGTCAACCTATGTAGCACCGTAGCACCGATACGGGTACGCGAAAACGTGGAAACGCGGAAACGGGTACGGGGATACGACAAAACAAAAAAAGGTAGAATACAGATACGGGGCCATATCATGTTTGCAAATATTAAAAGTTATAGGGGTGTATTTATAAATAATAAAAATACAATTTTTTTTGACAAAAGATACACATATATTATCCTCTAAAATCTACCCATTCATGGCATTGAAACATATTACATTTTCAAGATACTTAGAAATAAATTCATATCTTATCTCATATACACTAGTTCATCTCGAAATATAAATATAGTCAATAAGTCATTAATTTAGAATGAGAAATAAGTCAAACAGCTACTGATGGATAGTGTACCCGGGGGTAGCTTGTCCGAGGGGTTATTGCGTAGAATAACTAGAGAGAAGTCAGAGCAAACAAGTAAGAGAGAGAGAGAGAGAGAGAGTCAGATGTATTAAATGATCTCCGCGTGCTTTACAAGGAGAATAAGGGCTGCTATTTATAGCAACCATAAATGCTAGGGGAGTACACGTGTCAAACATCTGACGGCCGAGGGTCACCTCAATCGGGGTGGCACCAACATTTGCATGTGCACCGCATTAAATGCGGTGGTTGCCTGTTCCCAACGGGAATCTTTGCTGATTGGGTTGTTACCGAAGGCTCTGTGCAGCCGAAGGCCCTGTGCAGCGAAGGCTTCGCTAGCGCCGAAGGCGTCTAGGAGCCGAAGGCTCCTATTTTCTGTCTTTTCTCCCAGCGACTTTGCATGCTTGAATCTGGCTGCCCTGTGGAATTTGAAGTCCTCGGCCATAGGGCCGAAGGCACCCATACGTGCATTGTGGGCTTCTTAACACTTAGGCCGCTGTGTCTGGGCTTTGTGTGATCATTGGGCTTGATGGGCCTGAGTAGGAGAAGTAGGAGTCTATGGGCCGGGGGTCCCTGGGCCATATACTCCATCAGGAGTCCCTCACTCCTTTTGCCGAAAGGTACTTGAGGGAAAAGGAGTAATTGTGTTGATGCGCTAATTCTACCGAAGACTTCCTTGCTGCGGAAGGTGACTCTGAAGGGTCTTTGCTTCTTTGGTACTTGTCGGGGGCATTCCCTCAGCTTCCCACATGCCGAGGGCTGAGGGCCTCCTGGGGAAGTGTTCACAAGTGTGCGTCTTCTATTGGTGCGAAGGCTGCTTTGTCACCCCTGGTTCATTTGTGAAACTTTCGACAATTTGTATTTTCCCGAAGGGTGTATTGACTGTGTATACCCAAGGGGTTGTGTTTATTATTTTGCCCGGAGGCTACACGTGTTATTTGCCAATGTCTATTTTGTTCATAGTTCCCCGAGGGGTTCTCCCAGTCCCCCACTCCTTTAAACTGAAGGCAAGTTCGAGTTGAAGGAGTTTAAAGTGATGTTCTATTCTGAGGGCATGTTCGGATGACAGATTGATGATGTGTGATAAGCCGAAAGGCTTATATTATTTTTGTTCGAAGGCATGTGGGACCCGAAGGCATGTGTTTCGAAGGGTGCCAGCTGATGCCACCTTGGTGCCTTAGAATATAGCCGTTGGGATATGACCGTTGGAGAGGGGGTCCACGTGGCATGCGTCTGTTAGCCGAAGGAGGGCGGGTGCCACCCATTGGCTGAAACCGCGGCCTGTAATGATGGGCTTTCAACCCGAGGCCCAGTTTCGAGGCTAACCCTGGTTGGGGGGCCTATAAATACCCCATGGCCGAACTCATTCCCTTTGTGCGATTTTGAGTTGAAGCGAAGCTCTGTCAAAATTTCTAGAGAAATAAACACCTGCCTTCGATCAAATCCAAGTTTTCAAGGTCAGTTCTTCATCTGTTCTTCGCTTCCCTAGCATATTTTGCTTCCTTGCCCTTAGATCTAGTGTTTAGGGCCCTTAGAACTTTTTCCTCCTATTCTTCTCTTCTTGCAATACCGAAGGATATCGTCGGCAAGTGATTCCCAAGACATTTCCGGGGAGATCCCAGTTTAGTCAGAGAGCTATTCAGAGGTAGAGTCCTCGAGTGAGCAGTTCTCGGCTGGAAATGATTTAGCTGTGGCCGAAGAGGTTCAAAACAACCTTAGGACCGATTTTGAGGCTGAAGAGTTTGAGCAAGTGGCGGAGGACGAAGAGTTAGCCCTCGCCGTTCAAGTCGCCGAGGAGGAGGAGGAGAAAGAAAGGCGGGAGGTGACCGTTGTTGTGCTCCCCCCCCCCTCCCCCGTGATGCTGGTGAAGCAGGCAGCACCCGGCCTCTTGGCCTAGAGCCTCTTAGGGTTGCTCCCGGGAAGAGAAGGAACAAGAAGAAAATGAAGGCGGAGGGGCCTTCGAGGAAGAAACAGGCCGCTGTGGACGCTGGGCAGCCAGTCGGAATACCCGAGGGGCACTCTTATTTGGATATTGCTGCCCTTCAGGTGCAGGAAAAGGCCGGGGAGGCGGAGTACCTTAAGACCCAGCTTCTGGCTAGCCCGGCGGCGCAAGTGGTACAGCTGGGGGCTGACGATGTATTGCTGCGCGCACCCAAAGGGTGTTTCGCGGTCCATATTCTCTCGGTGGAGTTGGGCCTCCGGTTCCCACTCCACCCCTTCGTGTTGGAGTATCTAAGGTTCGTCGGGTTGCCCCCCTGTCAGTTGACACCGAACAGCCATTTCTACCTGGCAGGCTTTCTCGCCTTGTGTCGTTCCCGGGAGGTGGAGCCCACATTGGACCAGTTCTTCCTCTCTTTCAATTTGTGCCAAGGAGGTCACTCGCACGCCGGAGGGTTCGCCAACCTTCATCAAGTACCCGAGTGGAGGCTCTTCTCTGAGGTTCCTTCATCCCACAAAGGATGGAAGGATAGATTCTGCTACATCCGCATGGCGGAGAACCCTTTTCCGGCTCCCCTCAGGAATAATTTCAGAAGGCATCCAAAAGTTGGGAACGCGGACCTTGCGAAAAATGGGGAGAAGCTAGTGGCGAAGCCGGAGGGATCGGACAAGGTAATGACGATCAAGGATGCCACCCTCTCGGATGAGCTATATCTTCTTGGCTTTCGGCGATATCGCTTGGCGGGGGAGAAGGGGGAGAAATATCCCTTGATTGACCGGGGCTACCAAAGTGCCGGAGGTTGTTGCCGAAGGCCTATATCTTTAGTACTTAGTAATGTTCCTCCTTGCTTGATTTTCATTGTGTGACACTTGTGTTTCTTTTCTCTTTCAGGTCAAGCTATGGATGTGGCAAACTTCTCCAATTTGAAGAAGAAGTTGGCCAAAGAGCCATAGAAGAAGAAGGAGACGAGCATCCAAAAACTTGTCGATGAGTTCTTCAAAAAGCCGGAGGTGGCGATGAACCAAGAGGGTGGTCCCCCCTCGACAGATGATGTCGTCGGTACTGATGCCGGCACTGAAGCCGGGGGCTCCAAAGCTGAGGAGCTGATGGGGAAGAGGGCTGGAAAAGGCATGGTGTCCCCAGAAAAGAAACAGAAAAAGGGGGCGGTTGAGAAGAAAGATGCCCCCGTCGTCATCGTGGAGGAACATCTTCCTCTGAACTCCCAGACCGGGCAGCCCTGGGAACATGGCCCTGGGAAAACGTGCAATTCTCCATCACTAAGGGGACCGCCATTATGCATGGCACTCTGGACCCGAGGGAATTCTTGAGGGGTGCCACCCCTTCGACGGATAAGTCGGTGCTCTCCCGGTACAAGGACGATGCCCTCGGCTCCAAAACCCTCCAAGCTTCTGTCATTATAAGATCCTTCTTTCCTTTTTCTCCTTAGTCAATCGGGCTTAGCATATTTCGCGTAGTAGCTTAACTCTCGTTGTTTGTTGGTTCCCTTTGCAGGCTTGCCTCGGCCTCAGTGAATTGCTCCAGAGAATGGAACAATCACACATCCAGAAGCTGCAGGCCGACGAGGCCCTGGCCGACGAGGCCCTGGCCGAAGCCCGAAGGCAGCTCCAAGAGACCCAGGACGCCTTTCGCTCGGAGAAAGAGGCGTTCCATAAAATCCTTGAAAATACCATGGTGGTGTCCAGGGCTAAGGGCAAGGCTGACGCTGAGAGGGTGGCTGCTGAAGAGGCCAAGGAGGAGGCCATCGTAGGGTAGGCGACTGAAGAGAATGTGTGTTTGATGCCCCATGCCTCTAGGAGGGCACAGAAGGGGGCCGCCTCAAATTGAGTCCCATTGTCGGAGATGATTTGTTGGGGGGCGCCAAACCTTGTGAGAATGTTCTTGAGAACGAAATGGCGGCATCTAGCCTCGGTTATGCTGGCGAGGGGCTCGGCTTCCACCCACTTGGTGAAGTAGTCGATGGCCACGATGATGTACCTGTTGTTGGAGGTACCCCTCGGCAGAGGACCTACTAGGCCAATGCCCCATCTGGAGAAGGGTATAGCCATGTTGATGGGGGCGTAGTTAACCGCTGGCTTCCCGGGGGCCTTCTGGAAGTGTTGGCATGCGGTACACCTTCGGGTGAGGTTTGCACAATCCCGGGCCATCGTAGGCCAGAAGTAGCCTTGGACTATGAGCCTTCGGGACATGGAGAAGGGTCCCTGGTGAGCTGAGCAAGTGCCACTGTGCACTTCCTCCATCGCGACTTCGGCTTCATCTTGATGGAGGCCCCGAAGTAAAGTGCTGTTGTAGGATCTTTTGTAGAGCCTTCCATTCTCGAGGTTGTAGCTGGGAGCCCTCAGCTTTGTTAGTTTTGCGGGGGCCTCATCCTCGGGTAGTTGCCCTGTGGTGATGTTGGAGATCCAGTCCTCTGGCCTTAGGTGTATGTCCATGACGGGGCTCACATGTATGCTTGAGAGGCTGAGTTCCTCGATCCTTTCAATTTTTGAGAAGTGTTCAGGGGACTCAGCCGAGAGCTTCGACAGTATGTCGGCCTCGGAGTTCTGAGCCCTCGGTATTTGAGTGAGAGAGTGTGCCTCAAATACCTTAAGCAACTCCTTGGCTGCTTCTTTGTATTGCTTCATCCTTCCCTCTTTGGCCTCATATTCCCCCGAGATTTGGCCAACGACTAGCTTGGAGTCGCATTTAACATGAATTTGTTTGGCCTTCAGGTTTGCTACCAGCCGAAGGCCACAGAGAAAGGCTTCATATTATGCTTCATTGTTGGGGACCTTGAAGGAGAAGCTGATGGCATAATAGGTGCGGAAGCCTTCGGGTGTTATGAGGACCACTCCTCCCCCCGCATGCTTTGGTAGCAGAGGAGCCATCGGTGTAGAGAGTCCACCACTCATATTTTCATCTCTTAACTGATAAAGTAGCCTTCTGCCCTCCTCCCAGCTTAATTCTGAACTTTCCCATTTAGCATTACTCCCTGTGCCTGTGTATAAAATCAAAAAGGCAGAACAATGCTTTGTAGGTCATCCCCTAAAAAGGAAATTTCAGAAAATAACCACTGCCCACAAAAATCTACCAAACGAAATAACCCCCCCCCCCCCCCCAACAAAAAGCTACCAAACGAAAATGCTTTGTAGGTCATCCCCAAAGATTAGATTTTTAGAAAATATTTATTTTCAAGAAAAATCCCCCAACACGAAAAACAATTTCATACAACTAGTTCACAATCACATACTTTCCATCTCTGACACCCATAGAACTTCCGGCCACTTTCCCTTCCCGCACACAAAGGTGCTTTTAATATAATCCACAATCATAATACACAGCAGGTTCATAATAGAGGTTTGAACCCATCCTTGAATTCGAGGTGAAAGAACTTGAAGTCATTTCGATCCTGGAGAACTTGAGCCGAGCTTAGATATGAACCCTAGTTCTTCTTGGAGACCAACGTTCATGAAGAAGAAAGCTTCTGTCAAAATTTACGATAAGGTCTAAAGGGAGTGTTCTCAAAAACGTGGGTGGGGGAGGTCTTTTAAAATTGAGGTGACATGGAATAAAAATAAAAAATTAACTAAAAGGAGTGCCAGCTAATCAGAAACCGGGAATGCAGCTTTTTTAATTGGTCATTTTGCCACATATGACCGTTTTTTAAAAGTAAGTGTACGTTGGTGACACTTTTACGATTAGAAGGCCTTATGTGAAGATTTTAAAAAAGTAGAAGGCCTTATTTGACCTTTTTCTCAACGTTCTAATACATATTTGCGTTGGAGTTATTAATTTTTAGGGATAATTAGAATTAGGGATAGGAGGATGGGCGAATTAGAAATATGCCCATTAGTTGTGTACCACATAAAAGCAAGGTAAAAATTATATTTACTTTTTCAATGTTTAAGAATTTTATTATGTAAATTTTGAGTGTTTTTTTAAAAAGTTTTTTTGGAAGATTTTTTTAAAGTTCGTGTATCCATCGGGATACGAGTATCCAAAATTTTAAACTAATTACCAAAAAACGGAAATTTTAAAAAAATGCAGATATGGCTCGGGAACGTACGATACTGGTATCGTAGACTATCGGATACAGGAACGTTTCCGATACGCCGATACGACACTGTAGTGAAGTATCCATGATTCATAGATGTCAACTATGGAGGATTTGGTGAATGCGTACCAAGGAATGATTTTATAGGAAGAGAATGAAGGTCTCATCGTGGAGGTGGCCGAGGGGCCGACTGAGGGAGAAACCAGATTTCAGCTTTCTTTTTTTTTAACCCAGATTTCAGCTTTCTCAATGGTAGGATTGCTTGTCACTGATACACAGCTAAAATTTCCTTTCTTTAGGGATGTCATTGCATTGATTTGGAGTTCAGCAAAGGTGTTTCAATTAAAGAAATTTGTGACAGAAGGCACCTTCTTACTATTTATCATGTTATTGATATGAAAATGTGATTGAGAATGGCCCTTGGTCATTTGAAAAAAAAAATGTTAGTCTTGCGTGTTTTACAAAAGGGTGAGTTACCTTTGACAGTCTTGTTAACTGATGTTGATTTTTGTATTCAAATTCATAATTTACCAATGAGTTACTTTAATATGAAAGTTGCAAAATGTATTGGGACTTCATTGGGAAAATTAGTTAATGTTGAAGAAAGTCAGTTTGAAGACTGATGAAGACCTTATATGAGGTTGAGAGTGTGTCTGGACATGAGGAAATCCTTAAGACAGAAATTGAAGTTAGGAAAAGATGAGAGAGAGTGGTTTTGGGTGGATTTAAAGTATGAAAAACTTCCGCATTTCTGTTTTATTTGTGGTTTGATTGGTCATGTTGATTGATTTTGTCCTCAGGAGTATAACAAGGGTAGTTAAGTCATATAGCCCATGACTTCATGCTAGGAGTGGTAGAGGTAGAGTGATGGGGCGAACAAATGGTTAGTCAAAGATGATGTACATGCAGCTGGACTTGGGGATCCTAAAGGCGTGGCGACGAGAGAAGTGTATGCAGAATGTATAGTTGTTGGGGTTCAAGAGTCATATTCAGCTGTGGTTCTAGTGCAAGGTGCGACTTCAGGGGCGGAGGTAAAGGGGTGGCCAACCAGGCTATGGCCCGCCCCAAATTTGAAAATTCTTTGTATTTTTTTTTTTTTGCAAAATTCTTTGTACCGGCCCAGCCCAACCTTCAATCCTAGCTACGCCCCTGCAGTGACTTTACAGAGTTTAAATGTGGGGACAATTGTTTGCTACGTGGGAGAGCCAAAGAAGAGGCGAATGTCAGAGAATCGCGAACACGAAGATCCAATTGAAGGGGCTATGATTGTGGACGAGTCAAAAACGTTGAAGAGGTGGGCCTAGGACTCTAGGCTCTCCTAGGGCTTCTCCAAAAGTTTGTTTATTTAAATGCTACTCCTATGTTTTTCCTGTTATTCTTTCGATTAATGATTTTATTTTCTGCTTTTGTAGGGTTGTTTGTTCCCGGAATGACTTTTATTTGCTCTTTATTTTTGTTTTGGGTCAAGTTCATAGTAGGATAGTGACGAGCACTTTTGTCGTGGTGCGTCAAAATAAAATACTAACACTTATACGTAGTATAGTGAAGTAGAATTCGTATCCACGGGGAAGGGCATAATTCTCTTTTTATAAAATTAGTAATTAAAAGGGGGGTTTTGGGATTGTATGATTTTAATTAATTAAATACTAAGATGAATTAATTAATTAATGAGATAAAAGACTTGGTTTTGCTACTTTCCACTTGTTAATATGTTTGTTGATCCTTGATATATCTATAACTTATCCCCTATCGAATACTCAATCGAGGAGTATCTCCAATTCATCGAGGGTAGTTACTAACAACGACCGTTCATTAATAACCCTTACTATTAGCCAAGTATAGAACACCGCCATATACCGACTTGATAGTAGCATTTAATCTCTTAACCCCTTGATGAAATCAATTGAGATTGATAACCTTAACACAACGGTTTCGGTTTAACCAACACAATTAATCCCTCTTAAGATTATTAACCACGACCGTGCATTAATAACCCGAAGTTACTTACGTGTGAAACCATCAATGATTAACCATCGGTTCATTGATCGTTTCTAATAGTAATTAATGTCGAGATGTTAACTAATTGTCATCTTAGCAACACTCCCTAACATTAATATAGAGATAGATTAAGGGAAGAATTAATATTCAAGGGAAGAAGTAAGAAAATAACTCACAACTTGAACATTCAACAAGCTTCAAGAGCAAAACCAAGAAATGCAAGTTTAACTCCTCATTTGGAGACTAAACATACTAGAAAATATAAAGAAATAGCTATTCTAAACTGAGCTTAAAAGTATATGTGAATTGGTGCTCCAATGGGAAGGAAAACAGGTGTATTTATAGATGTTTGGAGCTACCAGGGCCATTTACCCCGACCGGGTTTTTGAGATAGCCGATCAGGTTTCTTCATGAGTAAGTGCCCGGAACCTTCATCTGTCACATAATACCCGACCGGGTAAATGATTTATGCGATCGGGTAAAAGACAAATCTTTGCCTGCACGTTAAATTGCCTCCAAATCAGATATGATTTTCGGATCAAGTCAATACCCGATCGGGTAAATACTTTACCCGACCGGGTAAATGACTATTTTTCCAAATTTTCACTTTATCTTGTTCCCTTGCACTTTCTTTGACCTTTCTAAGGATCCTCTTAATGATCTTCACCTAGTTAAAGCTCAGAATAATCTTAATCTAAACAAATTACAAACAAAATAGGGAAAAAAAAATATTACACCAAAAGTGTGTAATTTCCCAAACAACAACAAATAAAACTAGTTAAAATTACAGACATAAATAATAACAATTCTATACTATCAGATAGTGACAAGGATACTAGATCGATCATGATTGGCTTACACTTGCCCATATGGCGATTAGCGAGTCACACTGCTTCTGAGTGGGTTATTGACTCAGAGTCTGATTCAAAGGCGTATGATTGGGCTATGTGTTCTGATCCTACTGGCTTGTTTCGAGGATTTGATCTTATTGTGACCTGTATGGATTATAATTTTATAATATAAGCCGGTTTCTCTAAAAACAAATCTTACCCAATCTTTTTTATCTTATTTTTTTATTTTTTTTTCTTATTCTTATCTTTATCTTATCCTTAATTTTCATCGTATTCTATCTTCTGATCTTATTCATATTCGTGTTAGTCAACTTCATTTTTTTTAAACTAAAACTTGGATATTGTTGATTTATCCATCATTCTAGCTAGATGAAATGTCAAACTTATTCTTATATCCTACTACTAGAGTTACGTTTTACAATTCAACGCTAAATGAGACAATAATAAGATAGCAAACTAGGGTAATAAATGGGGTGTTTCGCAGGAATGTTCCGAGAATGGTAATACACCTTCCAAATACTACGTACTCCGTGAGTCCGTATTAATCAATTTCGGATATTCCCTAATCCAAATTCATCATATTCTCATATCGCGATAATAGTCAAATGATCATACCTTTAATGATTATTACGACAAAGTGTAAGCACGATGGGATTAAGTCCTTTCCCATTGATAAACTCGGTGTGTGAAACCCCTTCTAATATCACAAAGAAAGGCTAAAGAAATAATAATAAATCAATTTGCTATATAAATCCGGGAATTGCAATGAATGATTTTACATAGAAAAATATGCATAAAAGCTACGCAAATAACGTAATATTTTGTAAAAAGTGAAAAGTCGTGTTTAAAAGTCATTATGCTTTAGTGAAGTGTAGCATGAACGCTTATTGAAAATGTTTGGGAAAAGGTGCAAATAGGCGCATGTACTAACTAAAAAGGTCAAATAAGCCCTTATTTAGGAGGCTATGTCCGGCCGTCGTCATTTGGAGTGGTTCCCGTTGGAATTTTTTGATGAAATTTTTTGAGCATCTTATTCATTAAGTCTAGTTTACTCATACCAAATTTCAGCTAAAACTTCAATCGGGAAGGCATTCAAATGAATTCTTGAAGATAACTGCGCTTCTAACTGCGCAGTTATTTTCAACAATTCATTTGAAAGTTTTAGCTGAAATTTGGTATGGGTAAACTAGACTTAATGAATAAGATGCTAAAAAAATTTCATCAAAAAATTCCACCGGGAACCACCCCAAATGGCGACGGCCGGACAGAACCTCCTAAATAAGGGCTTATTTGACCTTTTTTGGTTAGTACATGGACCTATTTACACCTTTTCCCAAAATGTTTCTTAAGATTTTGTTAAATTTCACCCCTCTTTTTCTTAACAATTACACATTTCCGATATACGTCCAAACATGCTAACGACATCAAAGAAATGGGGTTGGGGAGGCAGGGAGCTGGGGTTGGGGAGGCAGGGAGCTGGGGTTGGGCAGGTGGCAATAGGCGGTGTCACTGGCGGAGGGAGGGGGGTGATGGTTGTTGTGTCGGCGGCGAGATCAAATGCAAAGACAGTTGAAAATTAGGTCATTGTTGGGGTTGTAACTGTATTAGACCGATGGGGGTCACTATTGTGGATGGTCAATGTGACCGGGTGTGTTCATTGTGATGGGTGGTGATCACTAATTCATTAGGATCATCGTTGGTCACTGGATATTAGGTGGGGTAATAAGGCAAAATGCCTTTAAGAATTTTCAAATTTGATGTTAAATTTGTCTCATTTTTGAAACTTAATAAAAATGTTTCCTTTTGTTCGGAGCCTATTTATTAGTATATACCCCCGAAGCTACGACACCTAGAAAATCAGTATTTCCTAAATTTGAAATGCATAAAATTTGATTGTAATAGTTAGTGTATCCGTTATATTCTCAAATTTTAAAATAAGCTTTTATTCTCTCCTAAATTACATGAATGTTAAATAATATATTTATTACATATATATATATATATATATAGATAGATTTAGGTTCAAGTGAGAAAATAATCTTAGGAGAGAAATGAGAAAGAATTCCCACCATTAGATCAAACCACTTACAAAGATAATCATAAGCTAACCGTGAGGGCTGTTTTGTGATTTCACTTTGGACACTTTTTTAAACGGCATCTAAAAGTTGTTTCTCCTACTTTTTTGTTGCTCTTCATTTAATGCTTTCCTTAATTGTGAGAGAGTATGTATATTAATACTACGTATACTCCTAGCAATTTCTATTATCTAGAGTATTAATTTATTATTTCATAATTTATATTTTATTCATAGGCATAATAATTTAAATAAAAAATAATTTAGCGATACATTTTTATTTATGGGAGTAAAATTAATAACGGAACATTAGTTTTTCTTTTATCTACTGTTTTTTGGACAATTTTTCATTCACCCATTTTTATTTGCATTATAAATATTATGATGGGTAAGTTTTTAATGACAATTTCTATTGCATCGTGTCGAAAAGAATAATGCACTCACTAAGTGAAAATAATGCACTTTATTTTAGAAAAGTGTGATATAATATTGCACTTTTGTTCGTATTTATAATGCACATGAGAAAAGTGCATTCATTTTGTAAAAGAGTGCTAATGTAACTCCGGTGTTATAGTGCACATTTACATATATTCAAAATGCACAAATTCATTTGTATACATGTGCACAAATTCAAGGATAAAGTGCAGATGATTCATGATATAGAAAGTGTAAATAAGAAGCAGTAAATTATAAATGAAATGCAAAGCTATATAAATAATTTTGCACCAACTAAATACCTAAAGTGCATTTACCAAACCTTTAGTAAACTAATTAAGCTAATTTATCATCGTAGCACTATTTAAACATAAATTAAAGAGTTTTTTTAATGGAAAGTAATTTAATGGGCCAAAGTTTTAGGGTGGTACTTTCCCATTTATACGGAACTTCCCGTACGTAGAGTGGAATTGAGAAAAAGAAAGCATTTAATGACTATTATATTTAGTGGGCACGACTTCTTTTATTTTAATTAGTAATTTACTAACTTGTCCTCACCACTAATACGGTTAGTAATATGATTAGAATTGCCATACAAGTTCGATTTAATTACAAATTACCATCACTCATTTATGCGTAATCTTGACCATTGATGTTATGTATTTGATGGTTAGATTTTATTCTCATTTCTCTCCTGGGACACCATTCTCACATCACTAGTTCTCTCTATATTTTTTTTTGCTCGAAGAATCCTTAATTCATTAAAGTAGCATTTAGCAGGAGGATAAAACTAGAAAAGAACCACAAATAACCATCCGCCCGTGGCCGAGACTGAGAGCTAACCACCTGTGCAAAAGCAGTATAGCTCGCTAGACCAAATTTGGGCAACAAAGAGCTAATGACGGTTACCGCAGCCTCTCCCTCCCCCAAACTAAATGCGAGAGTCTTACAAGGAAAAAACGCACAACAGAAAAACAAAACAAAACACTGCGGAGAATTAAATTCGAAACAGAAGAAGATAAAGAAACCAAAACAAGTTTTCTTCCCCACAAACTGCCAACACAACCTCGGCGGGTCTAGGGAGCCAGACCCGCCCCTCCTCCGTTTTTTGTCCCCTCCATACCCATGTCTTCATCAACGGCGTTTTGTTCAGCCTGAGTTTACCAGGTCCTCCTGCGCTTGAGCTCCCCAGGCATCTCCTCTTCGTTGTTGCCCTCAAAAAGTACCGGTGTGATGCCCTTGGGCTCGGCCGAATACTTTCCTCCAGTATCAGGGTTCCATTGGCTGCCATACCCTTCAGAGCTTGAAGCTCCTGCAGAAGTCCATTTGTATGCTCCTGTAGGGCTGGTCTTCACTCTTCCTTCAGCTCTAAGTTCCACTCCAAATGTTTTTTCAGCAACAAAACCCTCTTCATACTTCAACGGGCAAAATTTATCCGAATGACCAATAATGCCACAAATGAAACAGAAACCGGGCAACTTCTCATATTTAAAGTCCACCCAATGCTTAACACCATCATGTGTCAGATTAGTACCTTTTCTCAAAGGCTGACGAACATCCATAGACACCCTAATACGCAAATAGGAAGTCTGCCTCCCATCAAATTGGCTCATCTCAAATTTAATAAAAGAGCCCAGAAAATTACCAATTCTTCTAGCAGATCTCAGATTCCTATACTTTATAGGAGCATGGTGAACCTGTACCCAAAAGCTAGCCTCATACAGATTCATTGATTCAGGTATATCATCAGGCTGAATAGCTTTTAGTAAAATCAAATCGCGTTCAAATAGCCAAGGGCCATCTTCAATAACACGATTCATATCCAAACAGTGATTAAAAATTAACAGATACCTTTTGTTGCCGATTTCCTTGATAGTCATACCTTTAACTGGTTTCCAAACCGCGATCATCATCTCCTGAAACCCTGCCAGTTTAATTTTGCGATCTGAAATCACCACTGCTACCGCCGGAAAACCAGTCGGCCTTGCCTCCTCCTCGCCGTCCTCCACTGCATCTTCATCAAAATTCAACTCGTTCTCTTGCTCGTTCATCGAAAGTCTCTTGTATGAATTCACAAAATCTTCCATCCGTATTTCTTCGTCCCGTCCAGCCAACTCCGACAGCCGCTTGCTGCCGCCACCCTCTCACGATCCTCGGCCGACCGCCGAGATCGGACGCACCAAAGCCCTAGCGGCGTAGAGACGCCCTAGGAAATACTCGAAGATTTAGAGAGGAAATACTCTCGCTCCGATCAACACTTGTTCCACTAGTTCTCTCTATATCTTATTTAAACTAATGTTATCCCATAAATTATTTAATTCAAGTATTGTGTCAAAATGATTCGTTTTTTATATCAAATGCCTGACTTTTAGTTTTGCACGTTGAGTTGTGTAATAATCCAAATAAGTAATGTTAAAGTTGTTTTTATACTGAATTGACTGAAATTATTATAAAAAATCATTTTAGCTATTTTTTTATATTTTTAATGTATCATTTAAATACTCCCTCCATAATATTAATATCTTTGCGCTTTCCTTTTGTCAACCATAACATTCATATCTTTCGATTTCTAAATCTTTTCATCATGTCCGATCCTCAATAACTTTATAAATAATTCAGAATATGTACACTATTATAACTATTTTTTTAATTTATCTTTATTCTAGCACACTATTTCATTATCTTTTCTCACACCCCACACCATCAATAATTTATATCTTCTTCCACTATTTATGATCTCACATACTTTTAAATGAGAAGATATGAATGTTGAAAGTAGTACTCTCTTTGTCCTTTAGAATTCTTGTATGACTAAGATTCATTTACTTTTTTCTGACTCAACCACAACCATATATTTATACTTTAATTCAACTTTCTTAAATTCTGATCAAAATTGAACCGGGAAGGATTTTAAGGGATTACGAGAGTATATTTTAAATATATTTTGAATTGCTCTAAAACCTAAATGTTAACCTAATACTTCTTCCGTTCATTAAAATTTTGTCAACTTTCCTTTTTTTATTGTCCCGTTAACTTTTCCATTTTCTCTTTTTAGTAAAGAATTTGTAGTTTCAATTAATTTTCTCTCCTTTGCAGAAACAAATTTTACTTTATTAATCCGCATAACGATTAAGTTTGACAAAATTTTAAGGGAATGAGAGTATGTTTTTCAGCTCCGTCACGACACGCTGCACACGCCCATATAGAATTTATCCTCCTGTATCCGTATGCAACACATATCATATGCGCTGGGGGCTGGAATAATTACGGTTGAAACTCACTCTATTGATTTTCGAAGCTGAGATCTTATAAAGGAGATTGAGTCGGCGACCAGCTGAGCTGAACCGCTTCCTCACATATCATGTCATCATGTGCATTAATTAATGAATGAATACACAAATACGGATTAGAAAGTGCAAAGTATTATTGAACCATATTCGACCATGAATCATCTCTGTCACATCACTTCCTTCAATTAATACGTACTAATAAAAACCACACCATAAATAAAAATTTCTGCGCCGAGGAGATTCAACGGCTATAAGGCCGCCAGTTAGTTCATTTCTTCCCAATGTCTCGATCGGACGAATTCATGCAAGTTCCGACACCTAGAAAATCAGTGTTTTCTAAATTTGAAATGCATAAAATTTGATTAGAAACAGTGAATCAGTTATATATTATTAAATCTTAAAATAAGCTTTTATTCCCACTTAAATTACATGAATTTTAAATAATTTATTTATTACATATATATCACATCAATTATTTAACTCAAGTATTTTGTCAAAATGATTCAATTTTTTTTATATCAAATATTGTCTTTAGTTTTGCACGTTGAATTGCGTAATAATCAAAATAAGTAACGTTGAAGTTGTTTTTATTGCTGAACTGATCGAAATGATTATAGCTAATCATTTTAGCAATTTTCATATTTTTTAATCTATTAATTAAATACTCTCTCAGTAGCATTAATATCTTCTCACTTTTCTTTTACAACTGTAACATTCATATTTTCCAATTTCTAAATCTTTTCATCATATTCTCAATAATTTTATAAATAACTCAGAATATGTAAACTATTATAACTTTTTTCTAATTCATCCTTCATTGTATCACACAATTTCATTATCTTCCCATCACACTCTCACACCTTCAATAATTTATATTATCTTTCATTATTCATAATCTCACATACTTTTAAATGGAAGGATATGAATGTTATGAAAATAGTACACTCTTCCTTTAGAATTCTTCTCACTTAAACTTTTGAGTCATCATTTTTTTCTCATTACACATTTTGAAAGGTTTTGTGTGGTCATTTACATTTTTCGTACTCAACATCAATCACACATTTCCACTTTAATTCAACTTTCTTAAACTCTGATTCAAATTAAAATCGGAAGAATTTCAAGGAAGGATGGATCATACCAGACTAGTAAATTTCAGTCCAAAAGAAAACACTCTAAAGAATTTTTTATACAGTTAATTTTCTATTTTTTTACAGTCAAATTGTCAAAATTTTAAGGAAAGGAGTATGTTTTTCAACTTTATGCCTTTATCACGACAGCTGCACACGCCGAGATAGCCTTTATTTCCCGTATCCGTATGCAATACATATCACGTGCGTTAATTAATGCGCGAATACACAAATAGAAAGGATGAAAGAACGGGGGTTCCTTGGCAGTTTTCCAGTGCTCTTTTGCCAAGGCTTTCTGGGTTCTATTGGAAAGGATGAAAGAACTGCTTTTCTAGGGGAAAGAAGGAAAAGCCTTGATAGACTAGTAGACTACTGTTTTGCTGATATGGTATTATGAGGAAAAATGCAGAAAGTTTTGACTTCTTTACTACTGATGCTTAGGCAATTGTTTCTGTGATGCTTAATTAAGCTGATGAGGGTTATGAGGAAATGTCTTTTGGATGTTGTATACTATCGTATATTTTGTGGCAGTTAATTTTATGTTGAGTTTTGCTATAGGTACCCCCAAAATGGGGTACCCCATTTGTCTCTCACCCTATTGAGTGGCCACAAATGAGCCAACCCATTTAAGTGGTGCCCCACTTAAATAAGTTGCCTCATTTGTGGCCACCCAATAGGGTGGGGACAAATGGGGGTACCCATTTTGGGGTACCTTTAGCTTTTTCCTTTTATGTTTACCCTTCATGGAAAAATCAAATAGAAAGTATTATTGAACATATTAACAACGACCATGAATCATCTCCGTCACATCACTTCAATCAATACGTACTACTAGTAATAGAAACCACACCATAAAACAATTTCTGCGCCAACATTTTCAACGGCTATGAGGCTGCCAGCTCATTTCTTCCCAATGTCTCCGACGAATTCATGCAAGTTCCGGTCAGAGGACCCACCTTCCGCCACCGCTTCCTCCGCCTTCCTCTTCCAAATCAGCGCGTTCTCCCTCATCTCCGCCGCCTTCGGCCCGCGAGTCGCCTGGATCAGGCACTTCTCCACTTCCTCCCTGCTGACGACTCTGTCCTCTGCAGAACCTCTGGACAGTCGGACCCCAACCTTGAAGACATCCACCAAGTACTTAGCATCCGTCACCTGATCGCCCCACTGCGGGTAAGCCACCACCGGGACGCCGCTGGTGATGGCCTCCATTGTCGAATTCCACCCGCAGTGGGTCACGAAACAGGCGACGGATGGGTGCGCCAGCACCTGTTCTTGGGAGCACCATTTCACTATCTTCCCATTATCCCCGACTTTCTCCAAGAACCCGTCGGGCAAAACCGACTCCGGGAACGTCGGCAGCGGCGGCTTCCGGACCCATAAGAAAGGGACCCCCGAATTCAACAGCCCGTAAGCGATCTCCTCCACCTCCTCCTGTTTCAATGCCACCACGCTCCCAAAGGAAATATACACAACGGAAGATTCCGGTTTGGAATCTAACCACTCCGTGCAGCTGTCGACCGCCACGAAGTCTCCACGGACGTCATCGGTTTTTCCGCCGCCACTTTTTCCGGCTGAGTTGATGAGCAGGGGACCTACGGGTTTGATGGGGCAGAGCTTTGACATGTACTCAATCACCTCTGGCTCCAGTTCATGAAAAGTTTCCATCAATATGCAGAATGGTTTGGAGAGGTTTTTGAACTGGGAAAGAATGGCCCGAGCCAGGAATTTGTACGGCGAAGAAGGGTGCAGGAAGCTCGGAATCTCGTCGTGTTTCAACACCGGAATGCAGGGCAGGTGAACGTCGATGAACGGCTCCGATTCACTGGGAAATGGAACTAACTGGTTCTGGTAATGATAATAAGAGGAAAAGCTGGCACAGGACTGGACCCAAAGAACAGCGCTCGGAATCCCGTGTTTCTCGGCGACATCTGAAACCCAGGGAATAAAGGGATTGTTGATTAGACAAGAAACAGGGGACCCCTGTTCTTTGTATTTCACGATCATTTCGGAGATTCTCTCTGACCCGATCCGTTCGATCTGGTCGAGCTGGAAGTCAAGGTCGTGCCCGTGAGGGCCCGACCTGTCCAGCTCGTCGTCGAAGAACTCGAATCGGATGAACCCGTCGCCGTAAGGAGTGGGTTCTTCACTGATTTTGGCGTTGGCCTTTCTCATCTCTACTCCGACCGATTCCGGGGCGGAGAAGCTGACGAGAAGGCCTTTTCCGGCGAGACGCTTGCCGAGGCGGAGGAGAGGGTTGACGTGGCCTTGGCCGGGGAAGGAGACCATAAGAACGTGGAGAGGAGGATGAGAGACGGCGTTGCCGTTACAGAAGTCTTCGGGATGAGACCCCATTTTTTTGTGGACTGGGAAAACAGAGGAGGTAGTTTTTTAACTTTTGATCGTCTTTGCCAAATCTGTGGGACGATGATTGGGTTATTTAAGGAGTAAAAATGGCTCTGTTGTCATATCAGCTTGGAATCTTTGAGAAGTACACATGTTACTGATGTACTAAAAACTGTTTTGGTTTTAATTGTCAGTCTTCTCCAGAAATGTTCTACCTTTCATTTTTGGACTGTTCCACTGATATTTTCTACTTTCCATATCTTCTCACTTTCCATTTTTAGATATAATAAAACGTTTTGTTATAATCAAGGTAGATTCTATGGTACTCATAAAGTATTGTACATTTGTCCACATGGATCAATTAGAATCATGCAATTGAATTATTTAAATCTAAATTAAAAGGG
The DNA here is from genome assembly GCA_945859915.1 of Cuscuta epithymum. Lineage (NCBI taxonomy): Eukaryota > Viridiplantae > Streptophyta > Magnoliopsida > Solanales > Convolvulaceae > Cuscuta > Cuscuta epithymum. The sequence goes on from CAMAPF010001068.1 coordinate 972,413, forward strand.
ATTTAATGATTTGGACCAATCAAATGCATGGTAGATACGGTACACCATTTTTTAAATGGGTACCGGAATTGTCACCTATAATTAATCGTACATTTAAAGTCATAAATCGTGCATTATCAGCGATGTCATCCGAATTGAATATTAAAAATAGAATAGTCTATATAAATAAGAGATATCAAACTATTCTTTTAACACATAATTAGCATATAATGAACCAGGTTGTGCTATTTTTTCTCTTCTACTCCTTATTTTTCTAATAAAATTTAAAAATCTCATATAGATCGAGCATTATAGATAAACATTGTCTGTTAATTAACATCTCTGGCACTTTTATATCTATTTGTGAAACGCTTATAACAACCTTTAATTTAATTTATTAAGTTTTCATGTTCAATTTTATTACCTTATGTTAATTTCGTTATTACTCCATCGTCGAAGAAATTCAAAACAAACTCCAGGTTTTCTCGAAGACGACTTTTTAAATTTATTGTTGGGCCCAGGAAAAATAATTATGGGCCTGTGGGTCAAGTATTAACGACATGGTGTTCGGCCCAGGAATTTAATGAGCAGTTCGTGCAAACAAATAGGAGAAGAATAATTCAAAATGGGGATAACGATTGAAGATTAAAAAGCCTATTTTGGAGGAGGTGCCACCTATTTCGGTGGAGGGTTAGAGTTGGAGCGTGCATAGCTTTAGAATAAATAGAGGAGTATTACACATTTGTAAACACACGGTCACTTGCAACTAATAGATATAGTTTTGTTCTTATCTTTCTTAATACGAAGAATCATATCCCACTCCTCACATAGCTATAATCATTATATATTATATATAGAGAGCTGGAACTTTCCACCTCAATAATTATCAATAGTTTGGTCTTTGATCTTCAAAAGAGATTTTTTGGGAACAAAGCTCTTGAATTCATATCCAATTGCTATTAATATATATTTATACTAGTTTATATCTTGTACGTAGCCCAACCATCATTTTCATTCAATTGATTGTTTAAATTAGCATAAAATTGCTAAAACAATTTGGCGCCCACCGTGGGGCATCGTGCAAGAAAAAGATCACATATGGAAGGAGCAAATCAATTGTTGATTGAATTCCATGAGCAATTAGAGACGGTCCGAGATGAAATCCGGCGCGAGATGGCGGAGAAGATGGCTCATCTCCAACGGGAAAATGATGTACTTCGGTCCCAGGTACAGTCTGCGGTGTCAATAGCCTCAAAGTCAAAGCTCAACCGGAGGAGTGACACAATGACTGCCGTAACACGACTGGATCTTTGTTTCTCCCCAGCTGTGACGGATCCACCCGCAACATCGACGGATCCACCAGCATCATCGACGGATCCAGTCTCTCTTACATTGGGTCTGTCACTGACACCGACTGGGGAGCCATGCTCAACGGTAATCTCGCAAGTCATTCCGTATACGCCACTCTTGCCAACGACGACACCACCAGCCAACATACCGGTTTGTTTCTTCCCGGAATCTCTTCGGGTCAGGGCAAACGGATCAGGCTTGCAAGCAGCAACTCAAAGCCTGCCTACGACGACTCTGTACTCCACCATGACGGAACCGTCGATCCCCCATTATAGGAGCAGAACCAGCGGAGATCCCGGTCCATCCAACTCCGATCCGTCAACTGGTGTGACCCCTATCCCAGCAGGGCCGTCAATCCCACATTACAGGAGCAGGAATGGTGCAGAAGCCGGCCCATCAAGTTTCATGCAGGACGCCAGACGAAATGGGCCCAGCGTGTCATTTCTAGAACCTCAACTGCGACGCTATGACGGATTTGACGCGTTACTAGCATCGACGTTTCCTGAAAGACGTCCTGAAATGATCTTCACTCCATCATCAATCTGTCATGAAGTCAGCCAGATGGCAGCACCGACATCGTCGTTTCCAGTTCCCCTCCATCCGGATATGGCAGATCAGATGGCTATATTGAGGGAGCAAATGCGACAGATGCAGGACAAACTCAACGGATTGCCAAGGGTACCAACGCCCTTGGGCAGAGCGTCACGAACGTGTTATGAAGATTCACCTTTTGACGAGTCGATCATTCATGTCCAGCTGCCGAATAAATTTGACGTACCAACCATGGAGCCATTTGACGGAACCACGGATCCTGGAGAACATGTCGCGCGGTATAAGCAAGTGATGTCGACCATCTCCGTTAGACTTGAACAGAGAGAGGCATGTATGTGTCGGGGATTTGGCATAACACTGGCTGGTCCCGCTTTAAAATGGTTCGTCAATCTTCCGAATAGAAGCGTCAGTTCATTTGCCGAACTCGTCAATCTTTTCAATCGACAGTTCGCGAGTAGTAGGGTATTGGAAAGACGGACCAGTGACTTGTATCAAGTCACACAGAGGCATGGTGAATCACTTAGAGATTATTTGCACAGATTCAACGTAAGGAAGGTGTCGATCCCAAAATGTGACGTCTCTACCGTCATTGAAGCATTCAGAAGAGGTTTATATGAAGATTCAGAGCTATACCGAGAACTGACGAAATACCCTTGTCGATCCTTCGAAGATGTCCAAGCAAAGGCGTTAGCTTTCATCCGTCTAGAAGAAGACTTACGATCCCGTCTTGGACATGTTGAGCATGAATGGGGGCATGGGAAATCAGAATCTCCTAGGAGGCTTGATTACAAGTCTGGAAAACCATATTCAAGACCCGAGGAACGAGTCGTCATTCCATGACGAAATGAACAAGACAAAGTGATTGATATCCCGGACGGGGGGCACATCGTCCGATGATAGACAGATTCTAAAGAGCTGCAATACGGTACCCTTAAAAGTTGTTTCATTTTTAGTTTGTTACTTTCTTTTGCATATTGTCGTCAATTCCGTGACGAGTCACTTCTGTGACGGATCGCTTTTGTGACGAATCACTTTGATGACGAATCACTTTCTTGACGAGTTACTTCCGTGACGAGTCATTTCTGTGACGAGTCACTTTCGTGATAACTCACTTCGATGACGAAATGATTGAAATCGTCAGACGGGGGGCATATCGTCCTACGGTAGACATGTTATGGTGATAACTTATCTAGATTGGTATACATATTCTTAATCTATTATTTTCATTTATCTATAAACGATCACCTACTAACTTAATCATCGGAGGGCCGTTGGCTTAAGGCCAACGACCAATCCTAACGACGTTTTGAGCGCAGGAAACCGAATGAGGCGCCAGGTAAATCTCTTTGATACGTCGCACAATAAGTCCATGACGTATCGGGTACAACGAATCTGTCAAAGCGTCATGGTCATTGGTCAGTCTGTACGTCACTTTGAGGTCTTGTCTTACTTTGATCCCTGACAGATCAGTGAGTTTAATTTGAAAAATCTCATATCATTTATAAAACCGAGTGAATGATTTAGAATAGATTGAGTCTAGTTAAAATTTGGTTTCTTTAATAATCTATGCATTTTCCTTTGAGTTATTTTGTACATGATTAACTTATCTCATTTCTAAGCTTGAGTTCAATAAATTTTGGATCCTTTATGGAAACATTATGTGGTCATCTTGTTCATAGAAAGTTGTGACGTATTCGGTGTAGAGTATACATTTCCGCTTCAAGATATATTCATTGCTTTTACTGACTTAATCATCAGAGGGCCGTTGGCCCAAAGCCAACGGCCAGCTTCGATGGTTTTTAATGGATGTAGGACTATCTCGAAGCACAAGATCAAGCAGTTACCGAGGCAACTAAGATTTCAACCATGCTCATGCCAGTTACATATTATACACTAACATCAAAGGGGAAAGGGCTGGGCTGCCCATGAGAAGATCATGGATAACAGTCCCAGCCGGCCCCTACAACATATATATTTTTTGGCCAAAACCTACACACGTATATGACGCCGCACGTGCAACCAAAACATATATGACAACACACGTACAACAAAAAATACATACGCACATTCTCCAACATAAGGAGTAATACGAACGACATCAACACAAATCACAAACGTAACGTTATTTAAAGTTTTTGCAGGTTATGGCCACACTCACGGAGCCAAACTCGTCATGTATCCAATGAGGGACAAAATCACCTCTATCAACTGAAGTGTTGACGTCAACCTGGACGAAGATTCATCTCGTCAGCACTGACTAGTTATGATCCATTAGCACAAATTTGGAGGAAGCGGATAGGAGATTAGCCTTCGTTCTTTGTCGCTTCAATCAAAGAGATGGATTCGATCAAAAATTACTTGCAAGGAAAGTGACAAGTTGACGGAAGCATCTTATCTGAAGGTTGACGGGTTGACGAAAGAGCGCCAGACAGATGACAGGTTGATAGAAGCATCGCCTCATATAAATGACGAGTTGACGGAAGTCGTCTCGTCAGACGGGTGACGAGTTGAAGGAAGCGTCTCACCAGAAAAATGACGGATTGATAGAAACGTCTTGTCATTCGAGTGACGGGTTGACATTTGACGACATGTCTTGTAAAACCGATGACTAGTCTATAAGTGCAACAATCAGTGATGACCGTTTATGTTCTTTCAAGATTTCGACAAGTTGATGCTCGACGGGTTGACATGTGCGTCCCTACGCCTCAACTTCTCAAAAGGGGGCAATTGTTGGGCCCAGGAAAAATAATTATGGGCCTGTGGGTCAAGTATTAACGACATGGTGTTCGGCCCAGGAATTTAATGAGCAGTTCGTGCAAACAAATAGGAGAAGAATAATTCAAAATGGGGATAACGATTGAAGATTAAAAAGCCTATTTTGGAGGAGGTGCCACCTATTTCGGTGGAGGGTTAGAGTTGGAGCGTGCATAGCTTTAGAATAAATAGAGGAGTATTACACATTTGTAAACACACGGTCACTTGCAACTAATAGATATAGTTTTGTTCTTATCTTTCTTAATACGAAGAATCATATCCCACTCCTCACATAGCTATAATCATTATATATTATATATAGAGAGCTGGAACTTTCCACCTCAATAATTATCAATAGTTTGGTCTTTGATCTTCAAAAGAGATTTTTTGGGAACAAAGCTCTTGAATTCATATCCAATTGCTATTAATATATATTTATACTAGTTTATATCTTGTACGTAGCCCAACCATCATTTTCATTCAATTGATTGTTTAAATTAGCATAAAATTGCTAAAACATTTATAATGTCTCACCTTCTAAGTTTCATATTCTGGTAACATTGTCTTTGTTTTCTTAATCTTCCAATCATAACTTAGGAATAAATGGTGAGATTGAGTGAATATACGGAGTATTTCATATATTAAGTATTAACCCTGTTTTTTTGGAAAGATTTATGACGTCACCTTAAAACATAATTTTTTTAAGATGACGCCATAAATCAAACAGTTATGTATAATTTGGTTCACTTATACAAGTATTTTTTATATATAACATAATACCTAATATATAATCAAAACAATATAATGACGAAACTTTATCTTATAATTTTAATTGTGTTAAAAACGTTATCTTATAGTGGCTACAAAAGTATAGGCATAGCAATTTTAGTTACATTTTGACATGAAATTTTCTATTTGTAGTAATATAGAAAGTCTCTCTTCTTATATTATACGAAAAGCAATTAAGTTGTTTAATAGAATTAGGGAAAAACACTTAAAAGCATTATTCTCCCTCATTTCCAAGTTTAATTTCAAATTTCTTAATTTTAAATTAAATACTCCGTATAAAAGAGGGTTTTTAGGGTTGTTATTTTTTTATAACAAAAATTTGGAAAATTGTTTTTTTGTTATTGCAATTTGCAATCATTCCCTTGATTAAGTCCACTCCGTCATAATTACATGTAGTGGCCGACCTAAGTAATTTCCTGAAATTAGGCACCATACTCTTTGAACGCCGCCATAATAATTGTAAGTTTCAGCGCAGGGGTCCCAACGCTGCTTGTTGATAATGAATGTCGCGATTTTGTCGAACTTGGCCGTGTGTATGGTACTCCCTCCGTCCCCAATTAAATGTCCGATTTTACCATATTGGGATGACGCTATTTAAATGTCCCATACCTCATTTGGTAAAGTTTGTGTGGTTCAAAATCATTCTTACTTTATTCTTACTTTATTCCTACTTTATCAATTAATATCAAACACACAAACCCACTTTTCTTAAAACCCGTGTCACCCTCTTCCGGGACTTTTAAAAGGGGACGGAGGGAGTAGACGGGTAGTATTGAAAATTGGTTGCATTTTACTAATTCAGAAAACATTATTTTTAAATATATTTTATTAATAAAATAAAAAAAAATGTATATGTAAAAAATAGTTAAAAGGGTCATCTATCATAATTTCAGCCAATACAGTCAGAAAAGTAACTTCAACCTTTCTTTTTTCGCTTATTAATATGAGAATAATGGAATAACTTACCAATATGGTAGCCCTGGATATCATCAGGCTCAGCCATATGCAAGTGCAAGTGGTGCTGTTGCATAGAGCCCCATTTAAGGAAGGGCCCCAAAATTTAATCTATTTATTTAACCTAGCTATTAGAGAAAAAAATCAACATTTACGAGACTTTGTAAACGGTATTGACTCTTAAGAAGTCGGAAGAACGAACTCGAGTTACGACATCCTCGATTGAATTGATGACTCTTCAAAAGAATGAATTTCTCAAACAATTTCTTCCATATTTAAGACTTTCTGAAATCTCTTCTTGAGATCACTTCTATTTTTTTATCTCATTGGTCCGTCTCTTTTGTCAAATATTTAAGCCTCTGAAGCTCTAGCCCTCTGCTCTCCACTTCACTCCCTACGATGGGGCAAATTATATTATACACCCGGGTGTACATGTACACCCGGTTTTTAAATGACGTGGCAGGCTGAATCATCTGTTCACTCCCAGTTGCTTTAATTTCTTATTCCGCCGCTATCGCATATAAGCCAGGAGCAAGGCTTCGGAAAATCAAATTCGGTAGTCCTGTTCAAATCTGGATATCAAAGTCACGCACTCACGCCACCATGATAGTTCGTTTTACACAAGCAGAGCAAAATAATAAACACATGCGTTTCCTACATACTTGGTTTTCTATAACCTTTTTAATTTTGTGTTTTTGATTTTATGATTTTCGTTACTTTTGTATTTTTACTTTCTTTTACTTTGTCTTTTATCTTTTATTTCATTTAATTTCTTTATTTGTTGTTTCCTTCTTTTTTTGCTTTATATATTACTCCGTAAATACCGAGCATGTTAGAAATGAGTTTTATTTAAACTCAAATGAGTAAAATGCCTAAATAAAATGAACATACACAAACGAGCTTTTGATTTTTTGAAAACTCATTTTGTAAATTACCATTTGGTACATCTGTTATGTCATTTTAAAATGTTATATCAATGCATATTACTACAACCTCCGTTATTGAGTATTAGAATCGTGTGTTTGAGTATCATGATTTGTGGTCTCATCTTGTAAGTTACATATGCTCATTTGTATAGGTTTGATGTTCATTAAAAATTCATTAATGCTCATTTAATAGAAATCATGATTTTCATTAATCTCGATAGAGGGGGTTTGATGCTTAATGAAAATTTCGTGATGCTCAACTAACAAAGCAACTAACAAATTCATTAATACTCATTGTGTAAGTTACGTATGTTCATCTGATACTGATCATACGCTCATTTTATAAAGTTGCATATGCTCATTTGTACAGGCATGATGCTCATTAAGAATTCATTAATGCTCATTTAATAGAAATCATGATTTTCATTAATTTCAATAGAGGAGGTTTGATGCTTAATGAAAATGTCGTGACGCCCAACTAACAAAACAACTAACAAATTCATTAATACTCATTTTGTAAGTTACGTATGCTCATCTGATACTCATCATATGCACATTTTATAAATGACATGTAAAAAGTTCATATTTCAAAAGTATCATGATACTCAATATTATACTTTTAATACTCAACAGAATAAGTGTAATGCTCAGTAAAAGTTCATGAATGCTCATTTGACAAGAACCGTGATTTTCATCTCAAAAGAAGAGGTTTGATGCTCAATGAAAATGTCGTGACGTTCAAGTAATAAATCTTACGATTTTCATATTAATGCGCATTTTGTAAGTTGTATATGCTCATTTGATACTAATGTTATGTTCATTTGTAAAATGTCATATAAACACATATTTCAAAAGTATCATATCACATTAAAGTCGTATATTGAAATTCATAGGAATTGCATGTTTATACATAAAATTTAACAAGTTTCTATAAAAGAAAAAATAACAAAAAAAAAATGAATTAGAAGTTGTGAAACAGAGACCACGATTCTGAATATTAGACTCCTAATACTCAACATAATAAGTATGATGCCCATTAAAAGTGCATTATTGATCGTTTAGCAGAAGATGGGTTTGACTCAGTCAAGATTGAATCTAAAATTTTTAAATTCGCAATCAAAAGTAGCAATTTGGTCCTCTTCGAAATTAAAAATTCTCGGCTGCACAAATTGGAGGTCAATCTTGACATCGCTCCCCTAATCATCTGTTTCATGTCTTAGCTCACAAATTTAGCACAGCCAAATTTTAAGTAATCTAGACGATTTGGAGATATCACGGTTTCTTTGGAAATAAACCGATCAGGCTACTACGTGAAAATTGCCAAATACAAGGGAAGCTCAATTAATATTCCTGTGGGCCATAAAAAATCAAGTTTGCTGCAATTTATCAATATTTTCTCTAATTTTGTAGGGATGAAAAAATTTGTGCAAGATGACTTAATCACTCTTCAACTAAGGAGTACATTTGAATCCGAGGATCCTACATCCATCTCCAAGCTGATCTTCAATTCTCAGATTCAGGGTCAATGCACCGAAAATCAAAATGTCCTATCTTCAAAGAAACAACCTGAGATGCCACTTCAGGCTTACTCAGATGCCTCTGACAGTTTTGATTATTCTGATGACTCTTTCTTCGCAGACGACTTTCTTGGACATGCAACTGAAAGCGATCGTCGTCCGCCTATTTCATACCCCGAAGAGATTAGGAAATCCAAATTCAACAGGGAAATTTGCTCCAAAGCAAAATTTGTAACTTCTGAAAATTGTTTGCCAACAGACAACCTTAACACGCAACTCAAGATCTACAGGAAATCTCAAAAAAATAAAAGGCGCCACAGCATGAGGACTAGGTCACAGTCCAGAGATTTCCCTTGGGAATAGCTCTTTTTTTCTTTTCTCTTTTATGTATTTTTTCTTAAATTTCCTTTTTCGCACTGTACTATCTCCTTTTATCAATAAAATCTTCTTTTCTTTAAAAAAAAAGCAAAAACTATGATTTTCATCTCAAAAGAGGAGTTTTGATGCTCAATGAAAGTGTCGTGATACTCAACTAACAAACTTGACAATTTTCATATCAATGCGCATTTGGTAAGTTAATTTGCTTATATGATACGAAGTACTTTTGAAATATGCATTAATATGACATTTTACAAATGAGCATAACATCAGTACCAAATGAGCATACATAACTTACAAAGTGCACATTGATATGAAAAATACAAGGTTTGTGAATCTAATGTAAAATAGTACTTTAAACCAAATGCATTGATATGAGATTTAGAAAATGAGCATAAGATCAGTACCGGATGAGCATTAAAACACTTTCGATGAGCATCATGCTTATTTGGTTGAGTATTAGGAACTTAACAAAGTGAATCTAATGCCATATGCAACATTTAAAATTTGCATGAGTATGAGATTTTAAAAATGAGCATAATATGATTGCAAATTGAACAAATGTAACTTACAAAATGAGTATTGATATGAAAAACATAATTTTTTAAGTTTGTCTTCGAGACATATTTATTGAGCATCAAACCTTCTCTATTGAGTATTGAAAACATGCAATTGAGTATTATGGTCTGTGCTTTTATATCTATAACCATCTCCTACATGAATCTAAAAAATAAACAGAAGCATTTAATACTATTTTATTTTAAAAGTAAACTGAAACATTTAATTGTATTTTATTTTATTCATTAATTGAATATAATATTAAAGTTGAAGTTTTCTAAAGAAAAAGGAGAACAAACAAAAAACAAAAAAAAGTAAACAAATGAAAAGAAAAAAAAGGAACGTACGAAGTGGAAGTGAAATAAGGACAAAAAAACGTACGAAGGGGAAAAGTAAGGACTAAAGATGTGCACCAGTGGAGTCGTAATTGAAAATTAAAAGGGAGTTGCTCCAGCGCCTCAGCTTATCAAAGTTGCAACTAATTGCAAAAATACCGGATGTATACGTACATCCGGGTGTAGGATATAGGCACTCCTACGATGGTGTTTTTTGGCGTATGATAAGCACAATAATTACTTATGTTTTACATAAGTAATTATATTTATCTGTACAAAAATGTGAAGCAAAAACAGGTAAATATTCCCGAGTGAGCGGAAACATGAAATACGGCTTGGAGCAACAAAAATAGGGTCAAAAGTTAAAAGGGGTCGAAAACCGGCACTTCCGGGTAATTTTGGGCAGAAAAAGAGAAAGAAAAACGGAGTATACATTTTGGCGCAAGAACCGGCGCCGGTCTTCACATTTCTGGCGCCGGTCGTATGGCATTTTTTGACCACTTTTCCGCTTGTTTCCAACCGGCCCAGACAACCGGTGCATTTTTGCACCCAACCGGCAATGGACATGCTATAACCGGCGCCGGTTGTTCCGATTTTCTGCTAAAACAGTCCGACCTGCAGAAGATTTCTGATGGGAAAAACCCATCTTCCTCCGTATCTGATCAAATATTGCTTCCATACCCGATTGTTAGGCTTGAATAGACTAAAAGATGCATTTATTTAGCCTATATAAAGCCCTTAATTCATCAAGCAATAACATTCCATTCCATACTTTAATTCCTAGTTTTCATACTTTGTTTTTGCTATTGTTCTTCAAGTTCTTGAGGAGGAAACTTCAACCTCCGAAACCATTGGTGTTTAGGTATTATTTCCTTTGTAATTTCATGTTCCATTACATTTCAATATTGTATTGTGATTAATATGAGCATTAGAAGCTAATTCCTTAGCTAAGGCTAGGGATGAACTTCTATGCCCACTAGGTGTTTGATAAAAGTTCTAAACCAATAAATTGTGATTTATCCTTTACATTTTGATTGTTTATGACTATGGTGTACAACATACAAGTATGTTAAACTTAGTTTATGCTTGCAATTAACGTTGAGGTCTAAACTATGAACATTAAAGGATAAACATATATATTACCGAGAATAGAAATATATCCGGTATTATATGATACGGGTGTGATGTCTTGATATTCAACGGGGTTTTCGGTAGATGAATGTAAGCCGTACCGGGACTTACACGTAACGAAAACCACGCTCTCGCTGTCTTAACCGGAATTGAGAATATATTAGACATTTTATTCATAATTATTGGTAAAGAACTAATATTCAACCCTATTAAAGCATCTAAGTGATTCCCGAAGCCTTAGTTGTTCTTATCAATCATTTTAATCAAATTAATTTAAGTTATATCTCTGAAAAATTAAAAAGAAGAACCAAGTTGTTGTTTTCACAACAACACACAACTCAAAATCCCTGCACTTTACTCATTTATTTATTTAAAGTCATCTACTCTCGGACTAAATTAAACAACGTTTCCCTGTGGATTCGACCCGGTATTTTACCGGAATTTATTACTATATCGGCACTTGTACACTTGCAAGTTTAGCCCGGTCAAGTTTTTGGCGCCGTTTCCGGGGAAACGGTCTTGTTTAATAAAGTCCAAACAATCAAAAATCCTGAACTTATTTTATTTATTTCTTTTCGCAACTTCACTTGATCTTGGAAGGGTTTATTTTTGTGTGTGTGTAGATATTCCTTTGTGTTTGCATGCATTTGAGAAGTCAAGGTTCTAAATTTCTTGAACCACTTGATCTCGAAATAGAAAAAACTTGCAAACACATTCGGAAGGAGCGAAAAGCCACAAAGATGATGCCAACACTAAATGAGAGGAAGAGACCCATTGTTGCAACTTCCCCTTCTTGCATTGTGCTAAGCGAGGAAGCAAGAGACTATGAACTAAAGCATAGCTACTTCAACGCTATGCCTCAGTTTCATGGTCACTCGGGGGAGAATCCACTGAACTTTATCACGGAGTTCTATGGATTCATTCAAGGGATTGCAAGGAACAAGCTAGCCGAAGACGATCTCAAGCTCAAATGCTTCCCCTATACTCTCAAAGGGGCAGCAAGAGGACGGTTCCTAGAGCAGGCCCCGGCAAGTTACACAACATGGGAAGGTATATACAATGCCTTCATGTCTAAATACTACACGCCCACCATGACTCAAGAGCTTAGACAATGCATTTTCAATTTCAAACAACAAAATGGTGAGCTCTTTCAAGATGCATGGCGGCGTTTCAAATCATTGCTAAGGGAATGCCCACATCACCGCATTCCCCTAGACCTTCAAATTGACACATTCTACAATGGCTTGAACGCATCTTGTCAAGCCATTGTGGACAACCGAGCCGAGGGCTATATTGGGAACAAGAATGAAACTGAGGCACTCTGAATCATTGAATTTATTGCCTCAAATCCTCAACTTCAAGGAGGCGATTACAAGGTGGTCGGGATGAATGAAATCTCTATCACAACCGAGATTAACAAAAGGCTTAAACAAATGGAATCAAAAATTGAGCAAAAATTCCAAACGTCCCTTCAAACCGTATTGGGAGGAGTCAAGCAAATAGCTAATGTGGAGAGCATTCAAAGTCCGGAAGGCAATTTATCTCAACATCTTGAAGAGGTAAATTTCATGAACTCTTATGGGAACCGGGGAAACAATAATCCTTCTAATCAACAAAGGTGGAACCAAGGGAGCAATTGGAAGCCACAACCCCAATCCGGAGCACCTAATTTTGGGCCGTCCAAGGAAACCACCATGGAGGATATGATGCAATTCATATCCAAGAGCATGGAAAGCATGAAGGCTCAAAATGAAGAGAACCATAGTAGAGTGGAGGCATCCATTGAGAATCTCCACTCTCAATTCGACAAGTTGGATCTTCGCTTTGAAGATCAAAATATAAAGCTCAACCAACGCATCGACACCATTGAGCAATATACCAAGGCGTCAATCCGAAATCTTGAAGTTCAATTGGGGCAACTCGCCCAAAAAGTGAGTTCTAGAGAGCAAGGTAAACTCCCTACAACTACGGAGGTAAACCCGAGGGAGAGCGTCGTGGCCATTACCACAAGAAGCGGGAGGCAAACGGAGGATCCCAAGATGCCGGAGAGAAGAAAGACACCGGAGGAACAAGAAGAGGTTTCACATACACCGTTGCCACCTATTATGCCTCAATATGTTCCTCCCATCCCTTATCCACAAAAGTTGAAGAAGAAAGGAGATGAGAAGAAACACAAGAAAATTCTTGATATTTTCAAGAAATTGAGCATCAACATACCTTTTGCGGAGGCCATTGCGGAGATTCCATCATACGCAAAATTTCTCAAAGGCATCATCTCCAACAAAAAGAAGTTAGAGCAATTCGCAACTGTAGCACTAACGGAGGAATGTAGTGCCATTATTCAAAACAAACTTCCTCCAAAACTCAAAGACCCCGGAAGCTTTACTATTCCATGCTCTATTGGAAAAATCGGGGAGGTAAGGTCTCTTTGTGACCTTGGTGCTAGCATAAATCTTATACCCTACTCCCTATTTAAAAAGCTAAGTGTGGGGGAACTCCAACCAACAACGGTTGCTTTGCAATTAGCGGATAGAACAATCCGCTATCCGATAGGTATCATGGAGGATGTCTTTGTGAAAGTTGGAAAATTCTACTTCCCGGTAGATTTTCTTGTTTTGGACATGGAAGAGATGGAAGTTCCCGTCATCCTTGGGAGATCATTTTTGGCCACCTCCGCAGCCGTCATTGATGTACAAGCGGGCACCGTAAGACTAAGAGTGGGAGAAGACGATGAAACATTCCATGTATGGAAAACACAATCCATTCTAACTCAAAACATGGAGGTCAACACAAATCCTTTTACTCCTCCCAAGGCCATAAACATCATGGACAGCAAGAAGGCACAAATATTTGGGCCCAAGGACCCAACACCCCGAGAGCAAAAACAACAGACCTCCAACTCCATGGCCTCCCCACGATCTCAAAAAGGTAACATCGGTCAAACGCCTTCGGGAGCACAATCACACGTGAGAGGTACGTTGCGTCCGGCTTATGACGTTAAACTGAGCGCTAATTGGGAGGCAACCCAACAAATTCAATTATAAATAAATATGTTTAGTTAAATACATATTCATATTTATTTATAATTGATACCCAAAAAAAACACAAAAAAAAACAAAAAAAAAAAAGAAAAATAAAAAGAAGCATCATCTAAACTCATGTATCATGCATCTCCTACTCTCACAAGACGGCCCATTCCGCTATTGAAGATTTCATCCTCCATTACATCCTCCAATGTACATTGAGGACAATGTATCTCAAGTGTGGGGGGGGTGCATCTGTAACGCCCCTCTCAGGGTTAAAGGATACGCTACACTAACTTATTACTTTTAAAAATAATTGCAATATAACGACCGTCTATTTAAGAAAATAACCCTGATAAAATCTCAAGAGTAACTAAAACAACTCCAAATAAAAATTTAATAAAATATAGTTATCACCAGCAAATGTGACAACCACCTGGATCCAGGAATTTATTCAAACTTCAAATTCTCAAATAAAATACTTAATAATAATCTCTTTATTATAATACTGAAATACTGAAACGAAACGATAACTAGCTAGAAGCCGTCAAGGTCGTTCCCGTTAACTCATTTCGGCACACGTTCCACTCCATCATCATCTTCCTAGGCCCTGGCCTTACCCTTAATATCTGTACATGCGAAGAAAGAAAACTGATAAGCTTTACGCTTAGTAAGTCACTATGGATCCACAAAAATATGTAGAAGTCTATGCCAATTTATCAATAGATAAATTTAGGCTATAAGCATGCACTGAACAAATAACTAACACACAACTTCTCAAATACATTCTGAGAGAGATCTCAAAAGGAAAATATTTTCTTAAAATAATTTCTCAAAACTGCTGGAGAGATCTCAAAATTTCTTTCTCAAAACATCTCTGTAAAACTTTCTGAAAGAGATCTCAAAAACAACTTTCTGTAAAACTTTCTGAAAGAGATCTCATTAAACTTTCTGTAAATCTCTTTGTGGCTAATTTTACTCTGTGGGCCCGTGATATGTACTCAAAGGCGCCAATCCGACAGCTCAGGGGAGCGACCCACTAAACATATCGGACTCTCTGAAACTGATAACTGATAACTCTGTGGGAACTTGTTCCCGAGTACATATCACTTAATCTTTCACTTTAAGTATTAGTTCTTTTTATAGTGATGTTTGGATAAAGACATCATTAAATCAGAAAATAAAAATACTGACAAACTCTTGACTATGCCAGATAATAATCATAACTTAATACAGCAAATAAAATAACTCAGCAAATAACTCACCAAGTTCACATAATAGCAAATAGGCTAAAATCAACAAGACTTCTTCCCTTTATTTGGTTGAACAAACATGTACAGGTGGTAGTGAACTTACCTGTTAGAAGCTGAATTTAAACTACTCAAATACTTGTGGCACCTTGATAACGTCTTCCGGTAAGCTCTTCACTTAAATCTTTATTTAGAATAGTCAAATATTAGAAATCTTTAATCTTAATGAACCAAGGTACTTTTCATATATCTGTGCTAACTAAACAAATGAGTGGCGTACACCTACTAATAATTATAATAGATTTTACAAAATCAAACAGTAGTAGTCTTGCCTTCTAAATTTTTTTCCAGATCAGTTTGACAGTTAAATAAAATAAAACGGTTAACACGAATAAGAACAAAATCGAGTCTTCTAAAATCTTTAGTCCACTATTGCATCAACTCAACTGAACTAACCTCACGAAAGGAAATACTAATTTGACCATATGTGTATGATAAGTTAGTTTAAAGAAACCTTTAGATAAAGTGTTTTTAATCTAGCCAGATTTAGGTGGAGGTGAAAAGAAATACTTATTTAACTTGCTTTTAGAAAAAAGGATAAGAGATTTAAAGTTAAATTATGGGCTGCTGCACCGCAGTAGGGAAAACTGTTTGAAAAACGAATCCAGTTGACAAACGAAATATTGGGAAAAAAATCAATTTATAGGAGAACCTATAAACTCTTAACTATCTGTGAAATCTCCCATAAAATTAGTTTGAAACCAAAAGAATCAAATCAAATTTGACTAAATCAAGGCTAAAACTGAGCTATACTTCAGGCGTTTAAACTCCACATCCTATTTTGAAAGTTCCTCCTAGAAAACTCAGAGAGAATTATAACTTTAAGACCTCGACTGCACAGATTTGGAAAAAACAAAACAATCTGCCGCCCAACAACACGAAGGCTGCTGCTAACTAAAAGATTTAAGCCTCAAAAATCATTTTTAATTTGTACGGCAAAACTGGTGTAGAAGCAATCTCTAGAAGAAAACCAAAATATTCCAAATCAATGCCTGGCATGTGCTTCGTACCAAACCAAATTAGTTTAAATCATTAAAACAACACTTAGCCAATGAAATTATGTCATGCCCATCACTAGCAGTCAACTAATTTAAATCCAATACTCTCGACAGGCATAAAGAAAGCAGGTTATGGAAGACATTTTGACATACCAGGTCTTCGTAGAGGAAGAGAAAGAAGAGAATCGGTTGCTTACGGGAGGAAGTCAAGGAACGAACAAAATTTAGCTGCGGCAGTTATTAATTGACATTTATGTAACTTTCTAGGGCTTTGAGTTGAATAATGATTCGGGCTACAATAACTAATTTGGGTCTCTTAGCCCTCCAAGAAAATACTTGTGACCCAACTGAATAATAATATTTCCCTTTTCTATAATCTACTAAATGAATATTAATATAATATTTCCTTCTTCGATTAAATTTTTTTTATGAGCTTATCGGTCAACGTTACCTGCCAACAACAAAACATGGAAAAAGGATACATCACATTATTCATAAAATAAACTTATTTAACTGACTAAATAGGATTAAATATTAATGTAACTATATCGCTAAAATCGGGGTGTTACAACCCCTCCTACCTTATAAAAGTTTCGTCCTCGAAACTTAGAACAACTCAAAAGAATGGATTATTTCTTTTCTATCTTCTCACATTGTTGTAGTGGAACCATACTAGCAATCATACTGGCATTTCTTCTAACTACCAATCTGATCGAATTTCTCTCATTTGGGAGACATGCTACTACTTAAGACTACACAGAGACCTCAACAGTCTTTTGAGAATTTACCATAATAAGAAAATTTGTTTAAATGCTCTCAATTTTCTGCTAACACTACAACACAAAATCAGCAACTCACAACATAGCATATATAACCTCGTCACATTCTACCGGTATGCTTACATATTTCAGATTTGTCTTTAAAAGAATGGACTCTATCTAAAATTCACCCTTGATTGCTGAAATTTGGCATTACAATAACTTAAAGATTGTTTCATTCTCTCTCAGTTTTAAGAGTTTCCTCTATACATATTTTTTAACGTTATGGGGGAGGATGGAGTTCTCTCATTCACCATTTTATCGCTTATGTCCAACAGATTGCTATCTCACAAACTGTTCCTTATAGCAGTGTCATGAGACTCATAAGTAAGTCTAATTTTTTTTTAAAAAAACATATTCTTAATGACACTAACATGGTATTATATATTTACTGTTGGATCCTTAAGACATCTTCGTCTTTTACGCATGATAAAGTACTCAAGTCTAGCGTTTCATTTAAAATTTCAGGAAACATCATTCTTTTCCTATATCACACTTTGTACTATTTTCTTGTTCTTTTCTTTCTTCAAGGTGGCTCTCCTCATGAAAATCTTTTCTAAAGCATAAGAGGAAATATTCTTTCTTTTAATAGATCACTATAATTTGTCTTACCTAACATAACAAAAGAAATTCTTTTTACATTCTAGAATAGATTAAACTACTAAACTTATTTTTTAACCACCCAAGCATCTCAAAACGTCTTTTCATCAAAAGAAAATATTTCTTATGGTTCTGTACCTCTGGAACTAAAACCATAACTTCATTGATTAGTATCCGAAGTAGTCAGGAAAGTTGAATCAAATTTTAAACTAGACCTTTCATATTATCTTAAAATTTGAGCTTGAAAAGAACAACTATTCCAAATAAGATGAGCACCAGTCTCTTTCAATCCTTGAAAACAATTTATTAATTGAAACTAAGAGTCTTAATATCTAGAGGAAAAATCTTCTTGGGCTCTCATTAGAAAATCGGTAAGTAGGTCAACATTAAAAGTCAACATCAAAAGGAATTGTTTGTCGTTTCAAATTTTCATGTTTCTTAACAAAAGGCATCATAAATGTTCTGTTTAACAAAATAAAAATTGTCAAACACATAAATATCTGACATAGAATACTTGACAATAGGCATTCTTTCATTTTGCAATAATGACTCAAAAATTCCATCTCTTTGTTTCCTTATTCAGCTATAGACGAATTAAGGAAAGTAATAATACGTGAACTTTCTGTGGACTGTTGGTATGCAAGTGACATTTTTTTTTTTGACTAACTTTGAGTAACATAGTTCTTTCCGAACCTCTAACTCCTAACTATTTGCTTTTGGGAAAAAAAAATTGCCCTCTCATAGTGATAAAATTTTCATAGCTTTCTAAAATAATAACGTAGCCAAAAAGTAATAACTGATTTCTCATAGGAGTGAATAATAATTAGCAGCCAAAATACAGCTAACTCAATACTTGCTTAGTAAAACATTTTTGAATCTGAACTTAATAAACTGCATTAGGACTTGCCCAGGCCTTACTTATTAGATTTTTTTAAAAATAATGATCCCCCCCAATAAGCAACTTAACACTTGCTTTTAATTACTTTACAAAACTCTTTTAATTTTGCTCTTTAGATTTCAAATGGAAACGATAAACTATTCAAAGAATCTAATAAACTGACCAAAGGACATTAGAAAAAATCTTCTTACTGGTTTCATATATTCTTAATTTGACTGGAGTAATTTAATCAATCAAAATCACATAGTACAACTTACTCGACTATTGGGGTTCAAGCCTTTTAGTTGCTGATGACTTGTAACAAAAGAATAGTTTGTGGTGCCAACTTTATACTCTTTACTCCCACCAACAATTCTATTACTCATAAAGCATACTAGTTCGCCACAAGCTCATTGGGATACCCTTTACCAATACTCATACATAATGGTTATACAAGAGCTTGATAGTACTATACTACCATATTCTTTATTACATTGAAACCTTCATACTCTAGATCATACTATATGAAAACACACATCACACATCCCTATATCGTAGTGTGCAATGTGCAACAGGTTCTAAGACTCATGATTTACCAGAGACTGGTTCGATCTAATCCTTCCACACATCTCTACTAATCTAACTTCTAAGAACCAGATACTATTAAAACCTTTGAATCACATATATAGACTTTATTGGCCGATCATAGTAAGAAAATTTAAGTGATGGCACTCCATATATTTTGGTAACCAAATGGTAAAAATCATATGAGGGCAACCTTGGTAAAAAGAATGTACAACTCTGTTTAAATCTCAGTGCCAAGGGCTGAGAGTACTCGAAAATTTCTTTGGGACATTTTAAAACTCTAAATTTCTTCTGAAACATACTTTTGAGGAAATAGCTAAATACTATACTAATAAATAACTTAAAAAAACTACTTATTCGACTTTTACTAAAATAATTGTCATTTGATTAATCATTAATCACCAAACGCATTTAATGATTAATCAACACACTCTAATACTTATTTTAAAATAAGCATTTCTTACAACTAAAAGATGACATATAATCTGACCATTTATCATATTAAAGCGATGTCCGACCATCGGTATCTCCTATTGGAACCATCAAATTGATGAGGGGCCCTCCCAGCAACTCAAGATTCTAAACATGAAATACCGATGCTCAACACTCTAGAAAAATTATGCAGCTTATGATATTGTCGATAAAACATTTGAATCCATTATTAAAGAGTTTTCGAAATCTACAGTGAAGCTGCAACCCTTCACATACAAAAATTAAGCTAAAAAAATTATAACTCCTTTAATTTTATTTTTCTCACAAAAATATAATAAGATAAAGTAAATAGCATGAGCGGTTTATAAAATAATTTTATTTTAATAAATAAATAATACAACAAACTGATTTTGTATGCTTACGGAATTTCGTGATCTCATATAAACTCAATTACATGTGATGCTTTAAAAAAATATCAGACGAACTCGTTATTATCTTTCTAAAAAAAATTACTAACAAGACTTAGATCATGACTAAACTACAAGCTATATAAAAAGACAGCTGGAATAGCACTGCTTGTGACATAATTCATTTACTTAATCATGAGAAAATAAAGACTATATGACATTTTTTTTTCCAAATCAACTCGGATTTTAATCATGAGTAATCTCTATATATGAGGAATATTTGCTCTGAAAGATCAACAGATGCTAAAAATGGAAGGCTGCAGATACTTAATTATGAAGGTGTATGACTAGAACGATGGTGTATTTAGATAACAACCCCAAGTACTTCCTAAATGAAGTAGAAGACTTAACTCAAGAACTTAGACACTCGGATAAATTTAATCTGAATAACTCGTAATAACACAAAAGTTGTACAAGTTGAGTACGTACTACATTTACTTGACTTTTCTATCTAACTAATGCAAACAACACTCAAACATATTTTCATATATATAACTTTTAGCATAAATAAGTACTTACTTGGAAGATGACGAGCACGTGTACGGTGACAAATGAAGTTACGAGACAACCTGGGCTCTGATAGCATCTCATGGTTAGTTCAACAAATTTTGTGTGCAAAATAATATTTTTTTTGGAAGGTAAAAGTTGTGATAATTCTCTTTTTAATGGGTATTTGGTTGAGAAAGTTTTTATTATTCACATAAACTATCATTGTTTTTAGATTTATTACACTACTTTTACTCTTGAAAACCATTCCCAAAATAAACCTTGTGACTAGGAAACATCATCTTCTTCCATGTCCAAAAATGGTTTAAGTACATCTCAAATATTCAAGAACCATTTTGGAAAACAAGCCACCCCCATATCTCATCAAATAAATGGGAATGATCAAAGTGACTTTCAATAAACATTTGTTGAGAACCACAAATGAGTATCCTCAAAAAAAAAACATGAGGAACTCACAATCTCTTCAAAATATTCCAACTGATTCATTCCTATACTGAAAAGTCAATACACCAAAAAGCCATTCGACACTCCCAAATAACCCCAGTCACAATCCACTTACCAATTCTCAAGAGTATAAGTAATTTTTCTTAATCTAATGATATTTTTTGTGTGTTGAATAGAAAAATGGGTTTTGGACCGAGAATGAAAAAAGAGTTTACAAACATTTTTTTTACCTCTCTTAAAATAATTTATTTTTGTGCATATATTTTTGTTGAACTAACCAAAACATCAAAAGGTGACAACATTGCTCGAGGACTAGCAACGCTCAAGTGTGGAGGAATTTGATAAGCACAATAATTACTTATGTTTTACATAAGTAATTATATTTATCTGTACAAAAATGTGAAGCAAAAACAGGTAAATATTCCCGAGTGAGCGGAAACATGAAATACGGCTTGGAGCAACAAAAATAGGGTCAAAAGTCAAAAGGGGTCGAAAACCGGCACTTCCGGGTAAATTTCGGACAGAAAAAGAGAAAGAGAAACGTAGTACACATTTTGGCGCAGGAACCGGCGCCGGTCTTCACATTTCCGGCGCCGGTCGTATGGCATTTTTTTCCCACTTTTTCACCTGTTTCCAACCGGCCCAGACAACCGGTGCATTTTTGCACCCAACCGGCGTCGGACATGCTATAACCGGCGCCGGTTGTTCCGATTTTCTGCTAAAACAGTCCGACGTGCAGAAGATTTCTGATGGGAAAAACCCATTTTCCTCCATATCTGATCAAATACTGCTTCCATACCCGATTGCTAGAGTAGACTAAAAGATGCCTTTCTTTAGCGTATATAAAGCCCTTAATTCATCAAGCAATAACATTCCATTCCATACTTTAATTCCTAGTTTTCATACTTTGTTTTTGCTATTGTTCTTCAAGTTCTTGAGGAGGAAACTTCAACCTCCGAAACCATTGGTGTTTAGGTATTATTTCCTTTGTAATTTCATGTTCCATTACATTTCAATATTGTATTGTGATTAATATGAGCATTAGAAGCTAATTCCTTAGCTAAGGCTAGGGATGAACTTCTATGCCCACTATGTAACACCCCACCCGGCCCGGTCCTGCCGACCCGAGTGGCGCGTCACTTGGCGGAAAATCAGAACGGATTTAATCAAAAATACTTTTCGTGGTTCAAGAAATAGTGCCTTTTTTTTTTTTTACTTTGAACACAAAACATTTAATAAGAGATTTTATTACTTAAAATAAAGTGTATTAGTTCCAAAACGACTTCATTACTAAATACCAGAAAATGTCAAACTCACATGGAGTAGAATGTTATTAAAACAGACATAACTTAAACATCATAAAACACTTCAAGGAGTGCAGCGGAAGTTCTTATAATCACATATGACATAATAAAGTCCTTTATAAAAAAAAACACCAAATAACATGGCATGCAAATGCGTCCTACGCCTCTTTCCATCCCTGTGCTCCTAGCGGGTTCCGTGCTCAACCTACGGGTAGGAAAACACACAACTACCCGCTCAGCAATGTGCTGAGTGGTACGGTGATAACATAACAATAATATTAACATATCAAAGAACATATTAACAAATCATAATTCACATATGATCAGACAAACATATAACATACCTGGGTGAACCGAGCTGCTGTTATAAAAATACATACTTTTACATACAGAATAGAATCATACTCAGATATCATAAATGTCAGATAATTTTATTCTGAGATAATTTTTTTATATTCTTCTTGTGTACAGAACAGAAGCATATTCAGATATCATAATTATCAGATAATTCTTATTCTGAAACTTATCATTGAAAAATACATATTCATTTAGCCTTGAACTCTAGAATCTGGACCTAGACCGAGGAATACTAACGGTAAGGAATACGGCCGATCGGAGTCCATACCCACATTACCCAGAAGGAATATGGAAACGTAATCGCCGGAGCTACACGTACCAATCCCTGACAGAAGCTAGCTGAGCAGAAAGGACGAGATCACCGAAGAGACCCGAACCTTAACAGGAGAGTAATAGTGCTCTAAAAATATTCAGGAGTGTACGTAGTACACTAAACAGGAGAGCACTATTTCCTCTAAACAAAATTTCAGGAGTGTACATAGTACACTAAACTGAACAGGAGTATCCTAGTCAGAGTACCATTTCAAGAGCAAGGCTTTTCCCAAAACATTGATCTTTCGGTTTATTTATAAGGATAATATCTCATATGGTAGTTATAAAATTATAATCCCCATACCAATAATATTAAGTTGCGACCAGCCAAAATAATAATCTAAGTTCACGAAAGTTTAACCATGTCACGTGTCTATATTTATAACTACGTAGTTTTATATAGACTAGCATAAAATAACAACTAATTAACTTATATAAACACGCCAGACATGTATACTAAAATTTCAATTGATTATGCTCTCTGTAACATGCGTATACATATACTCCTATTATATTAATTTAATGCATGCAGGTTAGGAGTATTCAGTCCACATGCACTTTTACGTAAATACTCGTATCAATTAAGTGATTAACTAAGTTAGTGCATGCCTCTTATAGTAATATTATATATTTAATAAAAATGGTGTCCACACGTTTAAATTATAAACACACACATATATATATATATCAAACACGTATATAAATAATTCTAGTAATATACGTGTTTACCTTATTCAATTCTTTCAATGCATGCATGTGTCCATACCTAATTAACTTTCATAGATAACAGTAATATATATATATATATATATATATATATATGAATATTCCTATTTTCATGCTAGATTAATTACTATTAATTTGAAAATAATATTTACTACTTATTTATATATATACGTAAATACATAAGTAGATCACTAATTAAGTTAATGCATGCATGCGTGTCACATATGTATATACATACTATATTATTACTTTAATATTTAATTGGTTAGAGCATCCATGCAAATTATATATTACGCACGTATGTATTACGAAATCTGTGTATGTGAACATGTCCATTAATGCATATGCAAGCATATTATTTATTACTAAAATCTAAAGATGGTATACTTCTACATATATTCACCGTAAGTCATCTACGTAGTTAGTGCATGGATATCAAATATTATTCATTTACTTCAATGACCAGGCCGAAAACATTATTATATGTATATAATGAAAAATTATATTGACTCATAGCCGAAATCTTTATATGGGTATTAATGTGAAGTAAGTGCATATTTTTCTATATACTTTTATTTATAAGATCTAACTTTATAACTCATGCAGCTAGTCATGTGACTCATGTAAATAATTGCCTCATGTATACATGTATGCTAAATAACTAATGGGTACACGGTTAAATATTTATAACTCATTTTGAGGCTGTCCTAACGTGTAGTTTAATGTGACAACCAACGCATGCATATTAATCATACTGATATGTACTTCGTATATACTTATGTTAATGCTATACAAGCTCCCTAATTCAATTTTACGTAATTCGACTAATTCTCCTATTTTTCTAAAAAGTATAGGGCACATACACACATGCATGTAATCATAGTTCGATCTATATCAATCGTAAGGCCAGGTATATTATTCTAAGTAAAATAGATCTTCTTTTACATTCTCAATACTTATGTATCGAATCGTTATAATAAGCTAACCATAAATTTTAATCTATTTTTCTTCTGAAATACGCAGCTAAATTTTATTTTTAGTTGACATTCATATTGATTAAAAAGGTATTTACTATTAGATCAATTATTTTGTATTCACAAGCAATCATTCTTATAAATTTGGAGAGCACTATTTAAAGCATACAGAGCATATCTAAAACTATATGATATTCATCACCATCCCCATAACATAAGAGAAACGGGGACGGAAATTATACTGAAATAAACATATTGGAATACCCATTAAATAAATGGGGGTGAAAACGTACTAACCTTATTGAAAAGAAATTATCAGAAATCTGACTACGCAGGGAAGTCCTCCTTACGACACTGATTCTTCCATCACATTAGCTAGCAACTAGTTCTTCTCTTTAAATTTATTTATTTATTTTTCTCTCGGCCACTTATGACAAGCCATTGAAAAATATCTGGTTGTATGACCACATGCATATAAATATATATGCAAGGTCACTTTTACCAATCCTGGACGTATTATGGAGATGGAGCCAGTTTGCATTTTATTATCCTCCTATTCTACCAGTACGCATGGCGTTACTATATGAGGAGTGTACTGAGGTTGCCAAGTGTGATACTTCATGCATGCTGGAACAATTTAGTCATACACATGCTAGTGCATAGACTTCCAAGTGGATTATACCATGCATTCTAGGACAAACAATGCTACTCCATACGGTGACCTTTGTTTTGGAGTTAAGGGAAATATGTTTCTCAAATTATAATTAATAGATCATGTTATTTTGTAACATTCAACTTTCGTAACTAAATTCACGAGTTTACAAAGACCTGATAAATATTTATCAACATTTAGTTTCGAATGTCATTCAAGTTTATTTTAAAACGTTTCTTTTATCTGTATATTCTCATTTGTCGAATTTCTTCATCTAATACTATTTATTTACTAATATTTATTGTCTATTTACTGATAATTTAACTTCTAAAATTAGTTAACGAGAATGGGTATTATTTCAAATTTACGTTACCGGCTAGACCGGATTTTCGGGGTGTTACATTTCTCTCCCCCTTAAAAGAATTTCGTCCTCGAAATTACCTTAATTGATGTTGTCAAACAAGTGTGGATACTGAGCCAACATTGCTTCTTCAGTTTCCCAAGTTGCTTCCTCCGTGGTGTGGTTCCTCCAGAGGACTTTCACTAAGGGAACCTTTTTGTTCCTTAACACTTTTGTGTCTCGGGCGAGTATCTGCACTGGTTCTTCTTCATATGTCAAATCCTTATTGACCTCGACAGACCCAGGTGTTAGCACATGTGAAGGATCTGATCTGTATCTTCTTAACATAGATACATGAAAGACGTCATGTATTTGGCTCAATTCCGGTGGCAATGCTAGTCGGTAGGCTACTGGACCAATACGTTCGGTGATTTTGTATGGCCCAATAAACCTTGGACTTAGCTTTCCCTTCTTACCAAAACGTAGAACCTTTTTCCAAGGAGACACTTTTAAGAAAACTTTTTCTCCAATAGCATACTCAATATCACGACGCTTCAGATCAACATATGACTTTTGTCTATCTGATGCTATCTTGAGTCGCTCTTGAATCAGTTTGATCTTCTCCTCTGTCTCTTGAATCAAATCGGGCCCAACGATCTTTCTTTCACTCAGCTCTGTCCAACAGACCGGAGTTCTACATTTCCGACCATATAGAGCTTCATATGGTGCCATTTGAATGGTAGCTTGGTAGCTATTGTTGTATGCGAACTCCATAAGAGGTAAGTATTTCTCCCAACTTCCCTTGAACTCAATTGCACAACCCCGCATCATATCCTCAAGAATTTGAATAACTCTTTCAGATTGACCATCTGTCTGTGGATGAAAGGCTGTGCTAAAGTTCAATTTTGTACCAAGTGCCTTTTGTAAGCTTCCCCAGAATTGAGAAGTGAATCTTGGATCTCTATCAGATATGATGGACAGGGGTATCCCATGTAGTCGGACTATTTCTTGAATATACAGTTCGGCCAACCTATTTAAGGAGAAATCTTTTCGAATGGGTATGAAATGAGCAGATTTGGTAAGTCGGTCTACAATTACCCAGACTGAATCATTCTTCTTTGGTGTCAATGGTAATCCCATCACAAAATCCATAGTTACCCGATCCCATTTCCATTCTGGTATTGTAATAGGTTGTAACAATCCAGATGGAAATTGGTGCTCGGCTTTAACCTGTTGGCAAATGAGACACTTCGAAGTATACTCAGTGATATCACGTTTCATACCAGACCACCAATAAAGGTTCTTTAAATCTCTAAACATTTTGTTACTGCCTGGATGCATTGAGTATTTGGTTTCATGTGCCTCACGAAGAATTCTTTGTTTAATTTCCCCGTTAGGAACAACTAAACGACCTCGGAAGCATAATCCACCATTACTTTGTTTAGAGAAATCTGGTCTCTCCCCCTTAGAAATGGACTCCGCTATCTTAAGACATTGATCATCACACTTTTGAGCAGCTAGGATTTCCTCTTGAAGTGAGGGTTTGAGATGTAATTCAGCTAGAGTTTTCCGGCTCAAAGCATCTGCTACAACATTAGCCTTCCCCGGATGATAATCGATTACACAATCGTAATCCTTTATTAACTCTAAC
This sequence comes from Cuscuta epithymum, assembly GCA_945859915.1. Classification (NCBI taxonomy): domain Eukaryota; kingdom Viridiplantae; phylum Streptophyta; class Magnoliopsida; order Solanales; family Convolvulaceae; genus Cuscuta; species Cuscuta epithymum. The sequence goes on from CAMAPF010001068.1 coordinate 1,000,013, forward strand.
CAGCGCCTTTGCCTCAAATTTAGCTCTTTCTGGGTCGGAAGATATTTGAGACTCTTATGGTCGGTAAAGATATAACATCTTTCCCCATAAAGGTAATGTCGCCATATCTTTAAAGCAAAGACAATGGCTGCTAGCTCCAGATCGTGTGTGGGGTAGTTCTTCTCATGCTCTTTGAGTTGTCTCGAGGCATAAGCAACCACCTTTCCTTCTTGCAAAAGAACACATCCTAGGCCATTAAGAGAAGCATCACTATACACAGTGAAGTCTTTACCTGAAACAGGTTGGACTAGGACTGGAGCTTCAGTAAGAACCTTCTTTAGTTTATCAAAACTCTCTTGGCAAGATGGTGTCCATTCAAAACGTTTATTCTTCTTCAAAAGTTTATGGAGAGGTGAAGCTATCAAGGAAAAACCTTTAACAAAGCGACGATAGTAACCGGCTAATCCCAGAAAACTTCGGACCTCCGTCACATTTCGAGGTGGTTTCCAATTTGTGATGGCTTGTATTTTCGCGGGGTCCACTCTTATGCCATCCGCTGAAATGACATGACCTAGAAAGGTTACTTTATCAAGCCAAAACTCACACTTTGAAAACTTGGCATAGAGTTTGTGCTTTCGGAGTGTTTCTAGCACAATCTTGAGATGCTCCTTGTGCTCCTCCTCAGACTTTGAATAGATCAAGACGTCGTCAATAAAGACAACCACAAAATGATCTAGAAAAGGCTTGAATACTCTGTTCATTAGGTCCATGAATGCAGCAGGGGCATTGGTTAAACCAAAAGGCATGACCAAAAACTCATAGTGCCCGTATCTTGTTCTGAATGCAGTTTTTGGTACATCTTCCTTCTTTACGGGAAGCTGGTGATATCCTGATCGGAGATCAATTTTTGAGAACACTTTAGCTCCCTTGAGTTGGTCAAAGAGATCATCGATCCTCGGCAATGGGTAACGGTTTTTCACCGTAACTTTGTTCAGCTGTCGATAATCGATGCAAAGTCTCATGGAACCATCCTTTTTCTTCACAAATAGAACTGGTGCGCCCCATGGAGACACACTAGGTTGGATGAATCCCTTATCTAAGAGATCTTGAAGTTGTGCCTTTAATTCTTTCATTTCAGCAGGAGCCATTCGATAAGGAGTTGCAGAAATGGGAGTGGTACCAGGAGCTAGTTCAATATTAAATTCCACTTCTCGAGATGGTGGTAAACCTGGTAACTCGTCAGGAAAAACATCTGGAAAATCTTGCACAATGGGAATGTCATTTAATACAGGAGCTTCCTTCTGCGTATCTCGAACATATGCTAGGTATGCTTGACATTTCTTGCGCATAAGTCTTTTAGCATGCATCATAGAAATGAGTTGAGGTGGCTTTGGAAATAATTCTCCAGGAACAAGAACAGTCTCACCTTGCTGAGTTTGAAGCAACAATGTTTTATCTTGGCAATTCACCACCGCTTTATGCTTAGAAAGCCAATCCATACCAAGAATGATATCAAATTCTCGATAAGGTAACTCGATGAAATCCGCATTGAATTGTTTTCCTTGAACTTCCAAGGGACAATGTCGGTATACTTGATTGACAATGATACTTCGCCCTAGAGGTGTGGATACCTCCATTTGGATGTCTAAGGACTCTCTCGGGTACTCATGTAAACACGCAGGGCAGACACATATATAAGAATGTGTAGAACCTGGATCAATTAAAGCACACATATCGGTATTAAAAAGAGTAAACATACCAATGATGACATCATTTTCCGGTTGCTCCTCCCTAGCTTGCATCGCATAGGTCCGTGCCTGGGGGCGACCTTGTTGTGGCCGGTTCACAGTTTCAGAGTTGTTGGTGGTATTTCCTTGATTATGATTTTGCCCCCTCCTCTGTGGAGGCTGCATAGGGCGGGCTGGAGCCGATGAAGCATTACCTGTGGCAAGTGATGGACACTCTCTAAGCATGTGACCCATCTGGCCACACCTAAAACAAGCTCCGGAGGCTCTTCTACACTCCCCCATATGGTGTTTCCCGCAAAAGGAGCATAACGGGACACTTTTCACTTGGGCAGTTGACGGACGAGGTTTGTTGCTAGCAGACATGGATGTGGCACGGGACTTACTCCTTCCGCTTTCGTGTTTCTTCCCCATCGGGTTCTTTGTCGGTGCTGAGTAAGAAAATGTCCCCCTGCCGGTCTTTCTTCTGCGCCACCCTTCAAAACTTTGAGCGGCCTCCACAAGCTGCGTAAAGCTAACGTGGCGTAAGCTGACCACCTGCCCAGCGATTTCCTCATTAAGCCCATACTCAAATTTCCGGCACTTGTCAGCTTCCACTCTTACCATATCCCGAGCATACTTGCTCAGGCGAAGGAACTCATATGCATACTCCGCCACTGTCATGGATCCTTGTGTCAGATCCATAAATTGCCGCTTTCGTTCTTCTTGGTACCAGGCCGGGACAAACTGATCTATGAAACGTGCTTGAAAGTAGTCCCACGTCACGGGCATCGGTAGATCAGGTCGGAGAAGTACAGATTTCCACCAATCGTAGGCTCCATGTTGCAGCAAACTAATAGCATGGCGCGAGCGACCGGCTACCGGCACCTGTAAGTCTTCTAATACTCGAGCAGTTTGCTCAAGCCAAAATTCAGCAATTTCTGGAGTATCACCCCTTTTCCCAAAGAAAATGGAGGCGCCATTCTTCTTAAGCTTCTCGATCGTAATGGACTCTCGTGCATCTCCGTTATTAATCGGGATCACATTTTGAACCATCTGCTGGAACAGTCCAGTCATCTGTTGTATGAACGGATTCGGAACATGGTATTCTTCATGGTGAGTGCTTGCATGTTCGGATCCATGCACAGAATGCTCACTGGGATCTTCAGACGACATTTTAGGCGCCTAAATTTAAAATTTCATAATAACTTAGTTATCTATGATATAACTAAATACCAGGATGGGAGGCGGACTTCTAAAATGCAATGCAAGACACAACTGTAAATAAAGTAAACCCCATTTACCCAAGGTTTAAAAGAATCATTTAAAACCATTGGCTCTGATACCAAAACTGTAACACCCCACCCGGCCCGGTCCTGCCGACCCGAGTGGCGCGTCACTTGGCGGAAAATCAGAACGGATTTAATCAAAAATACTTTTCGTGGTTCAAGAAATAGTGCCTTTTTTTTTTACTTTGAACACAAAACATTTAATAAGAGATTTTATTACTTAAAATAAAGTGTATTAGTTCCAAAACGACTTCATTACTAAATACCAGAAAATGTCAAACTCACATGGAGTAGAATGTTATTAAAACAGACATAACTTAAACATCATAAAACACTTCAAGGAGTGCAGCGGAAGTTCTTATAATCACATATGACATAATAAAGTCCTTTATAAAAAAAAACACCAAATAACATGGCATGCAAATGCGTCCTACGCCTCTTTCCATCCCTGTGCTCCTAGCGGGTTCCGTGCTCAACCTACGGGTAGGAAAACACACAACTACCCGCTCAGCAATGTGCTGAGTGGTACGGTGATAACATAACAATAATATTAACATATCAAAGAACATATTAACAAATCATAATTCACATATGATCAGACAAACATATAACATACCTGGGTGAACCGAGCTGCTGTTATAAAAATACATACTTTTACATACAGAATAGAATCATACTCAGATATCATAAATGTCAGATAATTTTATTCTGAGATAATTTTTTTATATTCTTCTTGTGTACAGAACACAAGCATATTCAGATATCATAATTATCAGATAATTCTTATTCTGAAACTTATCATTGAAAAATACATATTCATTTAGCCTTGAACTCTAGAATCTGGACCTAGACCGAGGAATACTAACGGTAAGGAATACGGCCGATCGGAGTCCATACCCACATTACCCAGAAGGAATATGGAAACGTAATCGCCGGAGCTACACGTACCAATCCCTGACAGAAGCTAGCTGAGCAGAAAGGACGAGATCACCGAAGAGACCCGAACCTTAACAGGAGAGTAATAGTGCTCTAAAAATATTCAGGAGTGTACGTAGTACACTAAACAGGAGAGCACTATTTCCTCTAAACAAAATTTCAGGAGTGTACATAGTACACTAAACTGAACAGGAGTATCCTAGTCAGAGTACCATTTCAAGAGCAAGGCTTTTCCCAAAACATTGATCTTTCGGTTTATTTATAAGGATAATATCTCATATGGTAGTTATAAAATTATAATCCCCATACCAATAATATTAAGTTGCGACCAGCCAAAATAATAATCTAAGTTCACGAAAGTTTAACCATGTCACGTGTCTATATTTATAACTACGTAGTTTTATATAGACTAGCATAAAATAACAACTAATTAACTTATATAAACACGCCAGACATGTATACTAAAATTTCAATTGATTATGCTCTCTGTAACATGCGTATACATATACTCCTATTATATTAATTTAATGCATGCAGGTTAGGAGTATTCAGTCCACATGCACTTTTACGTAAATACTCGTATCAATTAAGTGATTAACTAAGTTAGTGCATGCCTCTTATAGTAATATTATATATTTAATAAAAATGGTGTCCACACGTTTAAATTATAAACACACACATATATATATATATCAAACACGTATATAAATAATTCTAGTAATATACGTGTTTACCTTATTCAATTCTTTCAATGCATGCATGTGTCCATACCTAATTAACTTTCATAGATAACAGTAATATATATATATATATATATATATATATATATATGAATATTCCTATTTTCATGCTAGATTAATTACTATTAATTTGAAAATAATATTTACTACTTATTTATATATATACGTAAATACATAAGTAGATCACTAATTAAGTTAATGCATGCATGCGTGTCACATATGTATATACATACTATATTATTACTTTAATATTTAATTGGTTAGAGCATCCATGCAAATTATATATTACGCACGTATGTATTACGAAATCTGTGTATGTGAACATGTCCATTAATGCATATGCAAGCATATTATTTATTACTAAAATCTAAAGATGGTATACTTCTACATATATTCACCGTAAGTCATCTACGTAGTTAGTGCATGGATATCAAATATTATTCATTTACTTCAATGACCAGGCCGAAAACATTATTATATGTATATAATGAAAAATTATATTGACTCATAGCCGAAATCTTTATATGGGTATTAATGTGAAGTAAGTGCATATTTTTCTATATACTTTTATTTATAAGATCTAACTTTATAACTCATGCAGCTAGTCATGTGACTCATGTAAATAATTGCCTCATGTATACATGTATGCTAAATAACTAATGGGTACACGGTTAAATATTTATAACTCATTTTGAGGCTGTCCTAACGTGTAGTTTAATGTGACAACCAACGCATGCATATTAATCATACTGATATGTACTTCGTATATACTTATGTTAATGCTATACAAGCTCCCTAATTCAATTTTACGTAATTCGACTAATTCTCCTATTTTTCTAAAAAGTATAGGGCACATACACACATGCATGTAATCATAGTTCGATCTATATCAATCGTAAGGCCAGGTATATTATTCTAAGTAAAATAGATCTTCTTTTACATTCTCAATACTTATGTATCGAATCGTTATAATAAGCTAACCATAAATTTTAATCTATTTTTCTTCTGAAATACGCAGCTAAATTTTATTTTTAGTTGACATTCATATTGATTAAAAAGGTATTTACTATTAGATCAATTATTTTGTATTCACAAGCAATCATTCTTATAAATTTGGAGAGCACTATTTAAAGCATACAGAGCATATCTAAAACTATATGATATTCATCACCATCCCCATAACATAAGAGAAACGGGGACGGAAATTATACTGAAATAAACATATTGGAATACCCATTAAATAAATGGGGGTGAAAACGTACTAACCTTATTGAAAAGAAATTATCAGAAATCTGACTACGCAGGGAAGTCCTCCTTACGACACTGATTCTTCCATCACATTAGCTAGCAACTAGTTCTTCTCTTTAAATTTATTTATTTATTTTTCTCTCGGCCACTTATGACAAGCCATTGAAAAATATCTGGTTGTATGACCACATGCATATAAATATATATGCAAGGTCACTTTTACCAATCCTGGACGTATTATGGAGATGGAGCCAGTTTGCATTTTATTATCCTCCTATTCTACCAGTACGCATGGCGTTACTATATGAGGAGTGTACTGAGGTTGCCAAGTGTGATACTTCATGCATGCTGGAACAATTTAGTCATACACATGCTAGTGCATAGACTTCCAAGTGGATTATACCATGCATTCTAGGACAAACAATGCTACTCCATACGGTGACCTTTGTTTTGGAGTTAAGGGAAATATGTTTCTCAAATTATAATTAATAGATCATGTTATTTTGTAACATTCAACTTTCGTAACTAAATTCACGAGTTTACAAAGACCTGATAAATATTTATCAACATTTAGTTTCGAATGTCATTCAAGTTTATTTTAAAACGTTTCTTTTATCTGTATATTCTCATTTGTCGAATTTCTTCATCTAATACTATTTATTTACTAATATTTATTGTCTATTTACTGATAATTTAACTTCTAAAATTAGTTAACGAGAATGGGTATTATTTCAAATTTACGTTACCGGCTAGACCGGATTTTCGGGGTGTTACATTTCTCTCCCCCTTAAAAGAATTTCGTCCTCGAAATTACCTTAATTGATGTTGTCAAACAAGTGTGGATACTGAGCCAACATTGCTTCTTCAGTTTCCCAAGTTGCTTCCTCCGTGGTGTGGTTCCTCCAGAGGACTTTCACTAAGGGAACCTTTTTGTTCCTTAACACTTTTGTGTCTCGGGCGAGTATCTGCACTGGTTCTTCTTCATATGTCAAATCCTTATTGACCTCGACAGACCCAGGTGTTAGCACATGTGAAGGATCTGATCTGTATCTTCTTAACATAGATACATGAAAGACGTCATGTATTTGGCTCAATTCCGGTGGCAATGCTAGTCGGTAGGCTACTGGACCAATACGTTCGGTGATTTTGTATGGCCCAATAAACCTTGGACTTAGCTTTCCCTTCTTACCAAAACGTAGAACCTTTTTCCAAGGAGACACTTTTAAGAAAACTTTTTCTCCAATAGCATACTCAATATCACGACGCTTCAGATCAACATATGACTTTTGTCTATCTGATGCTATCTTGAGTCGCTCTTGAATCAGTTTGATCTTCTCCTCTGTCTCTTGAATCAAATCGGGCCCAACGATCTTTCTTTCACTCAGCTCTGTCCAACAGACCGGAGTTCTACATTTCCGACCATATAGAGCTTCATATGGTGCCATTTGAATGGTAGCTTGGTAGCTATTGTTGTATGCGAACTCCATAAGAGGTAAGTATTTCTCCCAACTTCCCTTGAACTCAATTGCACAACCCCGCATCATATCCTCAAGAATTTGAATAACTCTTTCAGATTGACCATCTGTCTGTGGATGAAAGGCTGTGCTAAAGTTCAATTTTGTACCAAGTGCCTTTTGTAAGCTTCCCCAGAATTGAGAAGTGAATCTTGGATCTCTATCAGATATGATGGACAGGGGTATCCCATGTAGTCGGACTATTTCTTGAATATACAGTTCGGCCAACCTATTTAAGGAGAAATCTTTTCGAATGGGTATGAAATGAGCAGATTTGGTAAGTCGGTCTACAATTACCCAGACTGAATCATTCTTCTTTGGTGTCAATGGTAATCCCATCACAAAATCCATAGTTACCCGATCCCATTTCCATTCTGGTATTGTAATAGGTTGTAACAATCCAGATGGAAATTGGTGCTCGGCTTTAACCTGTTGGCAAATGAGACACTTCGAAGTATACTCAGTGATATCACGTTTCATACCAGACCACCAATAAAGGTTCTTTAAATCTCTAAACATTTTGTTACTGCCATGGGAAACTTACGATTGTGACTACATCACCTAGATTTACAACCACCTTTCATATGTGTTTGTCGGTCATTTATAATAAGAAAATATTGTTTGTACGTGTTTTTTAAACACACTATTTTACACGCTGATTGAATTGTCTTTGCATATTGACAGTATCTTTTTGTTCAATGAAGAAAATTGTTTTTTCGTATAAAACAATTTATAAAATTGTCTTTTTGTTTTTTGCCTGTGCCACATATAAAAGAAAATTTATCGGTGCGAAAAATAATTCTCTTCACAAAACAAATATCTGTATATTGAGTAATTATTAATAATACGTAAGCCCCATTTGGAGACCATGATTTTCGGCTTATCAGGATTATCGGTTAATTTTTCACCAAACACATAACTTCTGATTTCGTGTCCTGATTTGGAGACAAAGTAAGGTTGCAGTTACTTTTCTGGCTGTATTGGCTGAAGTTACTGTAGAAGATTATTTTAGCTATTTATTCACATAACTTTTTTTATCTTATTAATACGGAGTAAAAAATATTTCAAATATAATTTTTTTAATAAATCAGCAGAATCAGTTAATCCAATCATGACAACCGATTCAACTAATTCGCAATCAGAAAATTTAATATATTTCAGAATTTCATAAATTTAAGCAATCATCAGCTACTGCCCGTCCTCGTGAACACGAAAGCTACAATCTGTCAAAGTAATATGGTCCGTTCAAGTGTCAAGTGTTGCTGTCTTATGTTGTCGTCGGTGCATGGAAAGATCGATAATAAATTCATCTTACTTACCTCTACGGCTCTACCATTAGATGTATTAGAAATTTAGATAGAATAGTAAAAGGCTAACTATCTAACAGAAATACTTTGACCAGCAGGCGGTTAAAAAAAGGAATTTTATCAATCCGGAACCTGAAAGATAGGTGAATTATAAATTCGGGACCTGAAAGATGAAATGTATCGATATAAGGCCCGAATGATGAAAAACTATCAATCTAGGGCCCGACTTTTCATAGGTTTTGATTTATTTAATTTTTTATTAATTCCATTGCTAATATTTTGTGAATCTTTCTTCACAAAAGTTTATTAGTTTAATAAAACTAAATATTATTTAAATTTTTAAAAATAAAAAAACAATAAAATTTATGAAAACGTAGGTCCCAAATTGATAGTTTTCAATCATTCGAGTCCTAGATTAATTGCTTTCCATCATTCAAGTCTTATAGTGATATATTTCATCTTTCATGTTTCAGATTGATAATTCGTATATCTTTTAGTTCATGGACTGATAAAATTCCTTAAAAAATGTACATAGTCATTATATTAGAACACCTTAAATAGTTAGCTTCGAATTTAGTGCAATTTTATGGGAATTAGAATTTTGTCAAATACTATAGGTATTCCATCAATTTTGTTCAAAAAAGCTATGTAGTTATGTCTGTTCTCAAGAAAAAGAAATAATACGTACAACAAATCAACTTCCAAAGAAAATGGCAATTTTTTAACCCTAAATCATCAAATTAAACCAATCCACTCATACTCATGAGATTAAGACTTGAATGTTCTAATTTTACACGTAACTCAAATCTCCCACACCTACTACACCAATTGATTGGGCATATATCGAAATGATCAATTAATTTAAAATTGATGAAGTGACGATTGACCAAAAGAGTTTCATTGAAAAAGTAAAAAAGGAATCAATGAGGTGAAAAAAATATTTTTTTGGTACAGAAATTTAGTAAAATACAGTATATATTACCTCCGTCCCGCTAAGAAGTTCCCGGTTTGACTTACACACATATTAAGGAAATAAATTTATCAGGGGTAAATTTTACCGTTTTGACACTATTTGTCACTGTTTTGATGTAGATAACTTGTCAATTACGGAGGGAGTATTAGTGTATAAAATAAGTAAAAAGAATATACTCCGTATTATACCAATAGGTTGACGAAGATGACAGATCTAGAAGTACTTTTAGCCTAACATTAATAATTCAGTTATTCCTACGTAATCACGGAAAGTTTAGG